>LLCE01000079.1:0-184523 GCA_001414415.1 Hymenoscyphus repandus | reverse complement strand
GTACACTAGCAACAAATTCCCCATACCTAAAAACCTCTCCCCTCTTCCCTGCCCCTACGCCCATCCCTATCCCACCCCCACCATGTCCCTGTTTCCCAAACGCCCTCCGTCCCGAAAACCCACCCAACACCCTCTCTACATCCCTCTCACTCAACGCCTTCTCCCCCAGCTCCGGCGCAGTATGCAACAATGCATCACGCAACTCCTTCATATCAATCTGTCCGCTATCATCCTCGTCAAACGCTGCGAAGGCGCTGAGCATTTCCTGGGCCGGGGAAAGGGAGGCAAGGCGGGGTGCGATGGTGTTAAGAAAGTTGGGGAGGGTGATTGTTTGGGAAGTTGAGGGGGGAAAGAAGGCGGATATTTCCGACTGTGTCGTTGGTAGGCCTATTTCATACTTGTTGGCAAAGAAGAGGGATGAGGATAAGAGGGGGAAGCGTACCGAGCTGAGTCAACATGTCCGCGACATCCTCCCGTCCAACCTGCCCATCACTATCGCGATCCAAAATCCCAAATCCCTCTCTTAACTCCCGTACCTGCGCCGGCTGCAATTTACTCAACGCCGTGCCGGGATCCGCCATATTCCTACTCGCCAACATGCCCCCAAAGCCCGGACTATGTACACCCCTCACAGGTGTTGGACTCGGTTCTCGTTCTCTCCTACTCGAGTTTAAGCCTCGTGGTGTCCATGTATCCGTATTTGTTTCTGTCGGTGTAGACGATTGCACAAATCGCGAAGGCGTAGTTGTTGATACCGCCGCGGTTGCCATTTTCGTTGGTGAAGGATTGGGAGTGGATTGTCGTAACGGGGAGGGCGATGCAGGAGATTCTGGTCTGCGGAACGGAGATGCTCGTGGAGAGCCGTAAGAAAGGGGAGAGGGTTTGTAGGGTGTTGACATTGACTGTGGGTTTTGTGTTAGACAATCGCAATGCTAATATTGTGGAGAAGTCGCGATGGAGGCATACCATGGCTACAGCTTTTGGGGCTTTTGAATGGTTTTGATCGAGCTTGGTACAGATGCAGGCGCCAGGAATTACAAGCGACTGGCCTTTCACGGAAATCAGGAAGAGTTTGAGACAATATGGGAGAGTTTCTTTTCGTTCTTGGTTTGTCGAGGAGGTTTGAGAGTTTGTTTTGTTTACATAAAGCCTTAAACGATAGTTACTGCCAATAGCCAGCTTCACCGCCTCAGCACGGACCATCATCCTCAGCACGAACTGGCCGTATAGCTGATTGTAGTATTGCGAGCGTTTCAGATTGCCTCCTTGCCGAAAGTCCCTTTATGGATTACTCAAGATCATGATTAGCCTTGTAAGGAATTGTCTTAAGTTCATTCTTAGGATAGCAAGGCCTGCCCTTGTGCTAGGATCACGTTTTAGTCACGTTTCATTATCGGGACAGTTCTAGGCACGGTTGACGGCAGGGACCAGAGCGATGTTATAGCCAGTAGAATCAGTTACACTCGGCTACTATACAAGCAATTTAGTTTGTTAGAATCAAGTGACACATGTATTTTTCTGGGAATACCTCTGTCAAATGACATGGCCGACACGATCGACCCGGTTGACAAGGTCAGCCAGTGAAAGTGAAGCTCTTTATAGCCTGGAACCTCACCCATTAAATAGGTGCTTCGTGCTTAATTAAATATAGCAGATGAATTACATTGTTTATCTTATAGTTGTTGTTACGAGTCGAACCTCCGAGTCTGACAACCCAATGATTGCTCCGTATATTTCTACCTGCATGCCAACCTACTTTAGCTCCTCAGCTATAGTGTAGTAGAAGGCCGTATCGTGATACCTTGACACTACGCAGGAACGAATTCATAAATCTAAGAGGAATCAGTCAGAGCCTATTGCTGAAGATCTACAACAGATGAATATAACCCTACCAAAATAAATTGTATCAGAAATGGATTCTTCAAATTTCAAGTAACGCCTGAAAAGATCTTCAGAATATAGAATCACCCAGCTAGATATGAAAGTGCTAGCAGAGAGACTTTCAAGAAACTACATTCAAGCTAGCCAAGCCAAAGAGTAGATTTAGAGAGGAGCGAGATTATGATAATGTGATTAAAAAGAAAGTAATAGAGAAAACTAAGGATGTACGAGCTCAGCAGCGACGCCTATAGAAATAATCATGCTTTAAGCCTATTATCTAGCAACGCGCAAAGATGGTTGCTGCACTTCCAACTCCCTCAGGCCCGAAAAGTTAGATTGCTCCTCAGGAGAGAATTGCAGCACAAAGACTTGGACTTGCAATTGGAAAGGGCATAAGCAGGGATAATATTCTATAGTGGATGTCTTGTCAGAGAGTCTTATCTGATTTGAGAAACAGACGAGTAACTTTTTTATTTCTATACCGAACCAGCGAGTTCAAGATATATTTCTTTTACTACCAGAAGCAACTCGATCTACTACTCTCTTACACCTAAGTATTAGACCTGCCTCTATAGTAGCTTAACTAAAAGTAATAGCTGAATACGACTCATCTGGTAAGTGTTGATGTGAGGCACGTAAGAATTTTATAAATGGTGCCACAAAAACAGGAGGAAAAGCCTTGAGTTCCTTTTTCTTTCTCACTTGCCGTCCTAGACGGCTAAAGCTTGTCTTATATATCATATATCTCTGTTACTCCAGCCATACGGAGTTGCCACCAGTTACCCCACTGGGGCTTCCGAATGGTATATAAATGGCTTTTCTTATATGGATATCACCATACCTATGAACAGTAAGTATGACATTGAAGATCATCTGATCTTTATAAGACCACATATTACCAGAATGGGAGCCTAGGAAAAATGACATTAGCGTTTAGGACGATGACCCAGCAGATTGTGGGGGTTTTTAGCTAATCATACCGCGATTGCAATTTCTGGGAAATCAAATAAATATATCCTTTGCCATGGTAACAAGGGCGAACTTTATAGCAATAAGGATATACTTATCAAAATACTCCCTTACGAAGACGAGTCTGGCAAAAGGGTTATAGGTAACCAAGTTTCACCGTGCCCTTTGTTCGAGACCCAAAGTTCGTTAGCCGAGAGGATATTATGCAAGAGATCACGAACCGGCTTGAAATACAGCGCCGAGTAGCACTGTGTGGAATTGGAGGCATCGGGTAAGTTTTACCCCTATGGAAAGCTGGCATTACTCATACATGTACAGAAAGTCTCAAATTGCGATCGAATACTGCTATGCGTGGAAAGATCACTATCCGAATAACCATATATTCTGGGTACACGCGAGTACTTTTGACAGATTTGAGCAAGCTTATCGAGATATTGCGAAAGAAATCTCTATACCAGGGGCTGAAGATCCACAAAATGACACTCTTACCATTGTTCGAGATTGGCTAAGCAAGCCTGAAAATGGGTCGTGGCTCCTTATCTTGGATAATGCGGATGACCTTGACCTCTTTTTCGAGCTGAAGCCATCGGCAACTAACCAAGACCATCCATTTATCAGCAATTTTCTGACCCGAAGTGCTAATGGTCTAATGATTACCACGACTCGCGATAATAGAATCGGTCAGCGCTTGACAGATCGAGAAGAGGAAATCATAATCACACCATTAGCTTCAAGAGATGCCGAGCAACTATTATGGTCTAAGATACCCAGATTAGAGTATGTAAATGACAAGGATATCCAAACCCTTGTCAAGATACTGGGGAACATCCCATTAGCAATCACTCAAGCTGCTGCCTTTATTCAAGAAAATAGCATGACGATTAAAACATATATCAAGGAGCTTAAAGCTAGCGACTCTGATTTACAGGATTATTTGGATGAGAACCTGCCAGATCCTCGAAGATATCCAGGTAGCGAAAACTCCGTCACAAGGACATGGAAGCTTTCATTTGATCAGATCGCAAAACATTTACCTCGGGCTGCTAATTTGTTATCACTTATGGTTCAACTAGACCGCCAAGCAATTCCAATATCACTTCTAAAAGATAGCAGTGATCGTAGTATCGAGTTCAACAAAGCAGTAGGGACGTTGCAAGCGTATTCGTTAATCAGGGCCGAAAAAAGCGGGTCTAGCTTTGAGGTTCATCGGCTTATACAGCTGTCAACTCAGAGATGGTTGAGTTTACAGAAAAACAGACTGAGTGGCAGGAGAGAGCTTTAGAGTTGATGGCTGAAAATTTCCCAGATGGAAAATACGGGACATGGCAGAAGTGCGAGAGCCTCCTTCTCCATGCAAAGTCGGTCACTAAACATGACTATATTCATAAAGCAGTTCTTCTTCAACTAGCTAAACTGCTTGAAAATATAGCAAGATACGATGAGAGTCAAGGAAGATTTGAGGCAGCTTATCTACAATGCAAAGATATACTGCGGATAAGAGAGAGTAAACTCGGCAGGGTGCACCCATCGACACTCACGACTATGAATAACCTCGCTCTTGTACTCGGAAAGCAGGGCAAGTACGCTGAAGCAGAGACCATGAACCGCCAGGCGCTCGAGCTCTCAGAAGAGGTGCTCGGTAAGACGCATCCGGATACGCTTACAATTATGAGTAACCTTGCTCAAATACTTGGAATGCAGGGCAAGTACGTGAAAGCAGAGGCTATGAACCGCCAGACGCTCGAGCTTAAAACAGAGGTAATCGGTAAAACGCACCCGGAAACGCTTGTAACTATGAACAACCCTGCTCAAATACTTGGAATGCAGGGCAGGTACGCTGAAGCGGAGACAATGAACCGCTAGACGCTCGAGCTTAGGGAAGAGGTGCTCGGTAAGACGCACCCGGAAACGCTTGTAATTATGAGCAATATTGCTCTTGTGCTCGATAACCAGGGCAGGTACGCTGAAGCGGAGACAATGAACCGCCAGGCGCTCGAGCACTCAGAAGAGGTGCTCGGTAAGACGCACCCGGATACGCTTACGACTCTAAGTAACCTCGCTCATGTACTCGATAACCAGGGTAAATACGTCGAAGCGGAGACTATAAACCGCCAGACACTCGAGCTTCAGGAAAAGGTGGTCGGTAAGACGCACCCATCGACGCTTATAACTATGAGTACCCTCGCTAGAGTGCTCTACAGGCAGGGTAAGGACTCTGAAGCAAAGATTTTGAATCGCCAGACACTCGAGCTTATGGAAGAGGTGCTCGGTAATACGCACCCAGAGATGCTCATGAGTGTTTGTTGTCTTGCCTCTCTACTTCAGAATAAAGGGGAGTATACAGAAGCATTGATACTCTTTCAAAGAGCTTGTACTGGCTACAGGTCTTTGTTAGGCTCTGAACATCCAACAACTATAGCCTGTATAAGATACTATTCGGCTATATTAGATGATATCAGAGAAGGAACTGAGGGCTAGTAACATTTAAATTTAAGCTTAGTCAGGAAAGAAGAGATTCATATGCGGCCCGTGTGAGGCTTCTAGAAAAAGTGTTGGAATAGAATTATAATCGTAGAAAGCGTGAGTAATCGTGACCTTCTGCTAATATTTGGAGGAAATATTATCCCGTTAAAGTAATAAAAGTATTGCTCTGATCGAGGGCTTGCTATGCCTACTAACTTCAGCTATTTCGTGACTCAGGCATTTCCCCGAGTATTATAGCGCAGCCTAATTTAAGCCGTGCTATAAGAGCTAAATTCAGGGCCATGTATTAAAGTAAGAACAGTCGTAGGACTGATTCAACTACTATATATATTTTACAAGTACAAATAGCTGAAAGGAACATTAACTGTTCGGACAGGTGATACATATAAGTATCCTGCGCTTACCCAGATTGAGTTATTTTAGCTCGAAAACCCTGCTCAGAACCTAATTAATATTATTGCGCTTATATACGAAGGGGGGGGGGCGGTTTCGCTAGCGACTATAACGGTATATGCTGCCCGGTGCATATTTAATTGACCTCCATGCCCACGTATCATAGTCTAGCTAGTCAGTCGACTGTGATCTTCCCAATTTCTACTACCATCCACAAGCCTGACCGTTCAGTGTCATGTGTGTAAATCGCCCCATTCTAACCAAGCATTCTCCTGGTCTTAAACTGGAAGTTTTCTTGCATAGCTCATCGGTACACTATAGGGCCTCGGCGTATATTCAAGTCGTCTGCACATTGATGCAACCCAATGAAGCTAACTGATGGAATATAGCAGCATATAATTGGAGAAATATTGTCTACCCGACATTTGGTTGCGGTGAATCCCTTTCAAGGAAATTTTGATATCTGTCAGTCTCATTGAGATGAAATTTCCGTGACCATTCCTATCCCTACGATTCTCATGGTCAGGACAAGCCTTGTATACACGTGTGAATTCTACAGAATCTACCCATGAAGATATGTATTCAGGATGGCACGCCTGATGTCACGCCTGATGTTATCTTCGACCTGGCTCTTGTTGTGAAGGTATTCAACAGAATGCTCAATACCGAATGGTTGTAGAGCCGTCTAGAAGACTAAACTGAGCAAGAGATCGCCTCGAGGTGATGACGGTGATGAGAGAGGCATAGTAGAACCAGAATTTTATTGTAATTGTCAGTCAAGACAAGCCTTTACCCTCGTTATAGGCGATCATGTTGTCGTCCAACGATTTCTTCGATGCAAAGAATAAATCCGATGGTCGACTGACCGCAATGGGCAAAGCTTTGGATCAATACGGGAGGCGCAAGGAATATCCTACTAAGCTCACTTGATACTCGCAGCAAGCATTCGGCCTCAATGATAACTTTACGTAACTCTACGGCGCGATCAACGGGACGTAGGAGAAGCGACAAAAGAGGAATATATAGTGGTAGCGGCAACAAGGACATCCAAATTAGATGCAGAATAGTGAGCTTTGACATTGCCATCTTATCGACTTCATCTCGACGATAGCTAAATATCACAACGATATTGCTTTAGTCATTTTGTCTTCTGAAATTCGCATCTTGTTTACTTACCTTGTCTCTAAGGTCAAGGACCTAGATTGAGGTTGTCACGATACATGGGTCCTCTTTGGCAACAACAGGCGGCGAAAAGAATAGTGAGACGATATCTGAAAGCTCCAAGAGAATCATCTTGATGAATTCCATATAATGTACTGCTAGCTGCTAGAGAAAGGTGCCGTCGAGTCTAGCTTGGGTCCGGTGATGCAGGTCAATTCGGGGCTCAAGCTTGAGATAAAATTCCGATATGTTCTGATCTTCGATATTAAGACCAAGTTCGCGTGAATGCAATTGTTCGGAGTTTCAATTCCCGGCACTTGAGGTTGGCGATGCAATTAAGGAGTTGAGCAAGCTGCAAGTGAGGTTGAAATCGTCTACCCCTGCAACCCCTACAAGACCTTGGAACTCTGTAAGAAGCCTCATCACGTGGTCGCGCATCCACCCGCCACAACGTCCCAGGCGCCGCGACCCCTGAATCCAAGCCACGGTGGGAGACCTAGGAACAGACTCAATCGTCTCTTCTGCTATTACTTTTTCTCTCTCTCTCTTTCTCTCTATCCCTCTCTCTTCCACCCTCTCTTGGACAACAACGTAAGACCATTTGTCATACCATTCAAACCAACCTTGAAGGCATTTGCGCTGCGCTAAGTTCAATAGATCTATATCAATGCACCGAGTTCTCCTCCCCATTCATGCCTTTGTGGAACCTTGTTGAAGTGCAAGTGGATTGCCTAGCACCAGCACGGCCCAGCAGCTTTGGTCTCGACGTGCGCCTTCAATAATTAACCCGCGCCCGCCGAGCCTGGGGAGCGTGAGCCTTGAGGAGCTATCAGAAGACCAAAGCGAAGTAGACGAGGAGACGAAACAAGCACCAAGCAGCGAATGCACAAGCAATGCAGCGTCCTACCACCAGAGGCACTGCTGGGTCTGCGATCGCCGATACTATTACTACAAATGCCACCAACACAAATGGCACATGGAGTTCCAATGGCAGCGGTAGTCAAGCAACAAACCACCACCGCACTTCTCTCTCCTCCTTTCCGTCCTCCAGATCGCCCTCTGCAATGTCGCGACACTCAAGACGACCTTCGAGGTCACCCAATCCGCCCATGATAGACACGAATCGCACGTCAGACCCAAGCTCGACCTCGAAAACGCCCTCAAGTGGGATCTCCTCACAGCACTCCTCCTTGTCAGCCCCGCGCAGATATAATCCAGATGCACATCCGCAGAGAAAATTACGATCACAGTACCCTCGAGGAGATGTGGAGAATCATGTCGAGTACATATTGGTGGCTTCCTTTGACATCGATAAAGGACCTATCATGGAACACCAATTTCCTGTTGCGATCACAGGCGATGAGCACATGCTGGCGGAATTGATGTTGCCAGACCAGGCGCATGTACGGAATCAGGACTGGACTATATTCTTCCTCCACAAGGATACAAGTCAGGAGGAAGAGGAAGCAGAATTGAAGGAAGAGCGGCGGCAAAGAAGGCAGAGGAGAAAGGACCGTGCTGCAGGATTGCTAGGACCCGACGACCCCGATGCCGAAGAGGACGCAGAAGATGCAGAGCTGGATGGAGATTCTACCGCGGAAGAATCAGATGAGAGTGAGCCAGAAGGTGGTGAGGGACCTCCGCTGATATACGTGCTGAATTTGGTAAACACGAAACAAGACAAAACTGCCAAACGTGGGGCAGTAGTGAAGGCAATGGCTATATGCACACGGCATCCTTTCCTTCACATATATAAGGTCCATCCTGTTTTATCCCTTCTCTATATCGGGTGCTGACGGCCATCCAGCCATTGTTACTATTAGCTCTCGAAGAATACTTCAAATCCCCTCAACCAGCAACGCTGGCGTTGCTTTACGATGCCGTAAACACCATGGACCTTTCTCTTATGCCCAGACTCAGCCTCCTTGAGCGCATTCTCCTGCAGTCAAGCGACAATAAAGATCTATTCGTTGAGAAATTCGAACAGATGATTCAGATGCGAATGGCTGAAGACAGAGGGGAAGCTCCAATAGATGTGCTAGCTTTGGCAGAGAGTCCAGAGCGCCGTGTGGATTTGACCAGGAATGGTACCAAGGCCCACGTTCAAGCGCATTCGCAATACTCTGTGCCTCGAGACACCCACGAATTTGAGACCCGGGTCATGTACAATGGGATTCCCATACCCATAAAAGTTCCCGTAGCAGTTTCTCCCGAAACAGTGGGAGACTTTTCACTGATCAAGCTCATTCAAACCTTCTCCGAGACACATACTAAATCACCGCAACCTTTCGCGCTGCATGCTCATCTTACGACAAGTGGATCGAATACGCATCCAATCATTGTCTTGGTCAACGCCATGTTGACACAAAAACGAGTCATCTTTCTGGGTCATAATCGGCCATCTGGTGAAGTAGCAGAAGCCGTTCTTGCAGCTTGTGCATTGGCTTCCGGAGGAATTCTTCGTGGTTTCACTCGGCATGCTTTTCCATATACCGACCTCAGCAAAATCGATGACCTCCTCAAGGTACCCGGATTCATTGCAGGGGTAACCAATCCAACATTCGAAAATCACCCGGAGTGGTGGGATGTTCTCTGTGATTTGCCGACGGGCCGCATGAAGATCAGCAACAGGATAGAAGCTGCTCCACTAACCGAAGGCATGGCAAATTTCATGCAACAGAACCCCGCATATGCCAACTTGGCCAATGCAGCATCGACAAACCTTTCGGTACCGGGTGATCCAACTGGTGATCAAGCTTTCATGGCTGATGTCCTTCGGAGCATTGCTGCACGCCACGGAGAAGGTGTTATCAGAACTAAGTGGCGGGATTGGGTGGAGAAGTTTACTCGAATATCTGCTGCTTTCGAGGAAGGCGTATATGGTGCCAGCGCTCTATACATTGGTGTCGAAGAAGCCGAACCAGGAAATGTGAATATCAGTGGACATGGATATGTCTGGGGCGACGACACATCGAGGTTGAAGGAGATGGCGGGAGGCGTGAGTCGGATTGAAGGCTGGAGGAACACGAGAAGCTACTTCAGCTTCAAACAAGTAAGCAACCCTCTTCGCTCCTCATCGGCTAGTACTGATAAGATACCAGGACCTAGGGCAGCTCTACACTTTCCGACCCCTGAAGTCGCTTGATCTACACCATCTTCACGACCGCCTGCGGATGACGAAGCTGACGCCTGCGGCGTCTCGAGAAATCTATATTGCTCTTTCAAAATACACTCATAGTTATGATGAAATCTGTCAATTACTGACCGTTGCTCCAGAGTCACATGCGGGTCTGTTCTACATTGCCCTTGGTCTTTTCCATAAAGACCGAGATGTGAGGACTAAAGTTGTGGACCTACTGGAAAGAATAAGCGAACATGAAGCTGGAAGGCATTGGTGGAAAGGACTGAGCCGTTTTGAGAAGCTAGCGTTCTATCGAATCAAGAGAGAGCTCCAAGGAGGAGACATAGCTGGCAAATCAGATGTCGGGCATGGCGATGGAAGAGGAAACTCCGGGATGATGGTTGACCGAAGGATTAGTTGAAACATATACCAGCTATTCCCCGAGGGTACAAAGAAACACGAAAACAGGAACGAAATCACGAGGCCATGAATTGATGGAAAAGAAAGCATTTGTATTCGCATGTTGCTGTGCAGCATGGATGGCATAGCATGCTGGTGCATTGCATGAGCATGCGACGGAGCCAACCATTTTGCAATGAGGGAATTGATGCATAGAGATACCCGCGTCACGCGTGCCGAGCTAGAGTATTCAGGTGTATTCTTTTTTACCTTGATCATGTTGATATTAGCTTTTGAGGAATAGAACTGAGGATGTGATTTTGAGGATCTGAAAATGAGGGGATTTATTGCGATTTTGTGTGATTGTCAGACTAGTTGAAGCTGGAATTGTCGTATTCTTCAGTACTATCTTCGAGTCGACTTTGACTTTGGATCTAAGGTGATATCACCTTTCTTTGAGGTGAGTTTGGAGAGGAGCAAATGCGAGTCTTGCAAACTCCATGGAGCGACTTACAAAAGACGAGCATGTCTATAGCACAAGCAAAACGGTTCAAAATCTTCAACTCTTGGGTCCATGAAAAAATGGCTTGCGTGTTAAATTTATTTTCCCTTAAGGGTTGTCACTGGTAAAGCAGCTCTCTTACTTTGGGCCTAATTTCTAGTGACAAAAGGGGGGTGGACACTTGGTCCTCGGGTATCTTTAATGTACGATCCCTAATTTGCCGGCTCTAGAGAAGAGTGTGGGTGATACAGAAGGACCGCTTAGTATGTGTGATTGTTATGGTAATTTAAACCAGGAGTATATTAAGTTCTAGCTCTTGTCGTTATAACAATTCGTGCCTAATACCTGATCCCTTCCCCTTTTCGCCCTCGTACGGAATTTCTCACTGTTAAAGAATCTGAAAATTTTAAGATTTTACTCTCTGAATAAGTCATATTTAGGGGGCGGTTTAGTCAATAAGGATGGTAGAATGTAGTATTTCGTTGAATAAGGCCACAAACTGAATTTTTTAAATACTGCTTTATATATCAGGAGGCTCAGAAGGGCGGGGTGCTTTGGTAAGGTGTAAGCTAGTATAATTCACCGATTCAAGTAGGCATAGATATCAAAACAAACGACAGAGCGTCGCAAATTTCTGCCAAGTTAATCTGAATGGATGTGAACATATCTGGTTTTTCAGGATCGCCCAAGTTATAATTTGCTTCGGGTTGAAATTAAGAAAGGATTCTTCAGTGATCACAGTAACTACCCATATAGACACCTCAGTAACTAACCTTAATTTAAAATGATGCTCGTCTTGGTATTTGAAATTGTGTTACCCCGCTGTTTATTGTTTATGATCGGGTGCCGGGGCGTCCCGTCACATATTTTGGCCTTGCTTCAGAGGGCTGTAGTTGCAATTCTTTGTGTAGTCAGAACATGTTTTGACTCTGCTTTATCACTGTAAGTTTTACCCTCTATGCCTAAACTTGAGTAGCAAGCGCCTCAGATCTAGGGGCTGTACTCGACGAAAATACCTGACGTATCCAGCATGCCTCGGTGATACCAAATGTTGTAGTCTTTTCAGTGTGCTCAGTATGAGAAGTTTAGTAACTTCAATTGTATTCCTTTGATCATTCTAATGATTTATGCAATAGAAATTGCAAACCTTGAGTCTTTGTTAGTGTCCAGCATGACCCCACGAGGATCAAGGCAAGAAATTCTAGTTGGAATTGCCTCGATTGATCTGTGTTACTATGTTAAAACCATCTACATTCGTTCTACCCAAAGCATTTAGAGAGGCAACTAGCTACCCCGTTATCTACTGAGACCACGACGATAGTATGAGATCTGCAGGCATAAGAGTCAATCCAGCTTTAAGCCCACCCTAGTGTCTAAGGATGATTTGACAACGGCTGATTTCTTGGTACGTCTCCCACCCTATGTGATCAAATTATTCAAGCACATAGTTGATAGACAATACGCCGAAACCCTCACTAGGAACTTACTTCCAAACAAATACTTCAATCACCTGTATTGCTGTCCACGCATAGTGGTACAACTATGCTGCGGACCGTAAACCTCAACGCGTGTCTACACCAACTGGCATCCAAAGATCGTCGTACTTCGTTTCCATGCCGTGGCGCTTTGGAGTTCCATGGCTTACCACGATAGCATTTCTTCACTGAACCTTTTCGCAAGGTGTCTTTGTATTGATAGGTGAGCAGTTCAGCAGTGACGCCATGCTTGAAAAGGGGCAGGAATATATTGGGTTTAGTATTTGGCCAATAGTTACAAGTGAGTATAAAGAGCTGCGTTTTCTCCCATCAAACTTTGCATTGCAAAATTTCCGTGGGCAAGTTGCAAGATAAGTTAAAGCTCTGAGCTTAGAAGCGCTAGAGCCATCAAACATACTCATTCGAACTTCATTTGAGTCAACTTCCTCGACGCTTTGACGGATCGAAATTCCTGAAGTCAAAGTTCTCCCAACGATGTCGAGTCAAGCTGAGCTAACTCCAAACCTCATCTGAAATAGGCCGTGTAGTCATAGTCCTACTCATAATAGTTCTAGTTCTCTCCAGTTGAAGGAACATATACAGCGGCTTCAACCACACCTCGTCGTGTTGATTGCTCCAATTTTCGACTCAGGACTCATAGCTAGCTTGTTAGGTTGGCTTGAAATAAGGAGAGATTTGGTAATTCACATTTCCTACGTGGCACTAAGTGTGATCCTGGTGCTGGCAACGGAAGGCTGATACGACTAACATGGAGTGACATCAAAAATATGACGACATGAACATCATCAATTGAATCAGTAGGGTATCTCTCAACTGACTACCAACCATGTTTCCGGCCACCAATTTCCATTTTCTCCTTCCCCAGATCCTCCCCATTCCCTACATCCCTTGCCATATTCCACTGCCAGCTCCCAATAACATATAGACAAATGTACCAAAGAATTCCAAAACATGATTTAAGATCAAAAATATGCCAGCGTGATTATTTTACAGCGAGATGCCAGCCCATGCTAATGCATATGATAAAAGCCATCTGAGCTCGCTGTAAAGCGAATATCAAGCACGAGGTACGAGAAAATGCAACGCGATGCCGAAAGTGCAAAGAAAAATATTTGTACAGGACGTGGCTGTCGTAAACATAGGACCGGAGCATCGTGAATATCTCTAGCTGAGAGCGTCCAATTCCTCCTCCGTAGGAGGCTCGGGTGTGGACTTTGAGGGGAATGTTTCATCCTTTTCGAAGGTTGCCCCTGGACCTTGGTAACTCGGCTCTTCAAACATTATCCTTGGAGTTGACTCTAAGGTAGCTGAAGTTGTAGAAGCAGGCGGTGCTTGAGCAACATAAGTAGGTGACTTGACGCCCTCGGAACCATAAGGAAGAGGCCTTGATGGGATTTCGCGTGCATTCTCGTCTCCTAATTTGCTTGCTAATACCTCCGATTGACGCCGCGCGAGCTGCTCCAATTGCTTTGTTGGATCCTAGATAGGATCAGTATCTGAACTAGGTGCGCGCATAAAACAAGGCGTACCCATTCCTCTTGGGTTGGGACTCCCTCCGCAGCGGGAAGCTCGCCCTCCTCGTTTCTTTCTTCTCCCCAGAAGCTAGGTCTGCGGATTGGAGCTGGAGTAACTGGTAGACTAGGTCTTTCAAGCTCTGTCGGGAAGTCTGTGAGCTTGATACTTTGCCGTCTGGCACCCGGACTGGAAACTTGTTCTATACCTGACCCGTATCCCTGCAGTACTTGAATGTTGCCTTTGCGATTCTTTTGCAAAGCTCCGATGTACCGCTCGATTTCAGGGATATCGTCCCAGGCATTTCCACGAGTGTATGTTTGCCATGCATCGGCAGGGGTAAGCGATATAGTTGGAGTCGCTGGCGAAGGAGCCTCTGGGCTCGAGGAGGGTTGTTCTGCTGCAAAATCGACAACACTGCTGGTAGGCTCAGTTACTTGAGGGTTGTCTTCGGGGAATACTCTTGTTGGTTTTGGTGCATCCTTTTCCCACGGGAAAATTGGTGCTGGTTTCTGATATGACGGAGTCTTTGGTACTTCGTACCACATGTCCTTTGGAGGATCAGGGTATCTAGGTGGGGCTTTGAACGGCGTAGGGTCCGAGGACATTTCGTAGTGTGTGGCAGGGAAATTGGAGGCTTCAGGACGGGAATCGGATGGGGGTGGAGCTCTGCGGATGGTTAGCGATTTATCAAGGGAAAAGCTCCTCTGTGCTCACCTGCTGGCATCCCAAGTTGAGTACTGAATCTCCCGCTCCTTCTCCTTTTCCACGTTTGTATCTGCTGGTTGAATATAAGCTTCCTCCAATGTTGGCGCAAATTCGGCAAATTCATGTAAAGGAGTTTCAGCAGTCGCATGGATGATCTCACTATCGGACTGAGTCGTTATATTGATAGGTCCACTCTCTCTTCTAATCTCTGTATATGGTGTCTCTTGGTAACCTTCTTGGTGCTGCTCAAGCTGATATACTTGATTGTCTTCGGAAGCGACAATCGGGGGTGGAATTGGTTGAAACTCGCCTTTGGTGTGGTACTGGACTACAGTCGAAGCACCTTGTGATGTGCTTTCTACCGACTGCATATACGTTAGCTGGTGAAGGAGGGTCACCAAGTAACTACTTACAGATTCTCTGTAGTGTCGGTCATAAACAGCCCACCATCTTCCAACCATCTCGTCGTATGGGTTTGAACCGCGGTTTGAATCTCTACCCATAGTCCATGGCTTATCATGGCCAATGAAGTGACCCATACTCACGCTTGACTGAAAATGTCGGTATGCGGGCAGATATTGATAATGCGCAGAGGGTGTGACATTATAGGTGAAGCTGATGCGATTGAAGTCGTTCTTGAAGTGAATGTTCAGCAAGCCTTGATCTGCACCATCAAACGAGATGCCCCGTTGTGCCATGGCCAAAAGAGCATAATAGTCGCCCATGTTTGGTGTCAAAACCATCAATCCACTATTGAAAATGTCCGGCCACCCAATATCAGGTGCTGCCGAGAAATTGTGCGGCAGACTGAACAGCTCGTCTGGAGCTCGAATCGATACCATATCCGCATCCACATACACAATCTTTCGAAATTGTACTAGCTTCCATAAATTGATCTTGGTAAATGTCGAATGGAGGTCGGCTCGGTTCATGAGGAAGAGGTTTGCTGGGGATTGATTGACCACTCGTTCGACAGGTATTATGTAGTCGTAAAGGGTCTGGTATATGTTAATTCTGGCACAGGTTGTCCTGGAAAGACTTTACATACTCTCAGCTGAGAAATTGCATCCAGAGAAACAGTATCCTCCGTTATGAGTACTGCCAGCTTCTTTGTTGTTCCCGCATCTCGCAGAGAGTGTGCCACGACCAATGCGCCTGCGAGAGAGCTCAAATAAGCTTCAAATCATGATTATGAACAACTAAAGCATACCTGGGAGATACGAATCGCTCAAAAGAAGCTTGATCGGAGCTTGTCAGTATGTTTCCAATGCTATATGATAGTGGGAAGTGCTCACAGTAGCATAGACATCCTCTCCAACTGAAGCCATTGCTTCTGCTATATACAAATTTCACCAATGCCAGTCGGAATGGTTTGTTGTAACCTCGAAAAGAGTCGTCGTCCTGATCACAATTATTGAGAAGAAGAGCGTGTGAGGAGCTCTATGAAAAACAGCGGAGGTGGTATGACGGACTTGGTTCGAAAGATGGTGCACGATGGCGGGGAAATAGCTTAAGAACTAGGACCAGCCAGGAGCTGGCAATTTCAACCGGGAAAATGCGCCAATGGGAACACGAGCTATGATACTTCGGCTTGGCTTGTGAATGACTAATCTTGCAAGACTTTTTCAGCTGGAAGTTTGTCTAAACAATTGTATATTGCTAGCGCGATATAGTTAATTACCTCTTGGTATATATCTTGATTGTAAATCCTATTGCTATTTTGATTGACTTTGTACGGTGACGGGAAGAGCGCCAAGCTGCAAGACGGGCTGGAAATGACAAGTTCCACTGTATTTCTTCGCCTATCAGCGTCACCATCCAACCTGCAAGCATCAAACCTTCCCACCAGAAATGTCAGTTTCCCACTTCTTTGCATAAACTATGGTCGATGGATTGCAACAACAACGTGCCGGCCGCATAAGCTTCATCGTGTGACTTTTGAATAGTGTCACTTGCAGTCCAAACGCTCCGAGGGCCGCGACAGGTTCCAAGGAATCAATTTGGATATTCACCAGCTTCGCATCGCAATTGCTGCTATCTCTCCTTCCAGGTTTCACGAGCTGCGGGGTCTATATCACGAGTCAAGCGATTGACCAACCTCGGAATATTGTCGTGGGACTGAGACAGCAAACAACGCTTGTAACGTCCGTCGATTGAGAGCATTCAGCCGCATGATCCAGTTGGAGCACATCCATCTCGGACCTTGATCTTCGACTACAAAGTCACGAATCGTTCAAAGAAGCGGACAAATAAAGGGTCTACTCTAAAAAGAAATATTGGCGCTAAGTGTGGAGTTGATATCAAGAGAGCTCAACTGAAACAATAGCATGGCAACTGCAACCATGCCTATGGATGTTGAGGGAGCAAGCAGCGCCCTTATTGGCACCAAGAACCGTTTCTCTTTCATGGATTTGCCTGTAGAAATCCGTCTGAAGGTAAGTCTGTTGTTTTCCGGTTCTGCGAGCGTTTGCTTGGGCACATCAGAGAAGGAGTACGCAGCGGCAATGAGCACCAATCGCCATTCAAAAGAAACAGAGGGAATTATAATTTAACTCATCAGCCTACTTTCGGGTTTGATGTAGTGTTGGAGGGCTTCATAGAAGCATTTGTTACCAAATTCGATCACACTACCAAACTACGAGAATCAATCACTAATATTCTCTAGATATATGAGGATCTTCTCATCTTCTCACAACCATTTGTTGTTTCCACGTTTGCAGAGCCTTCAGAATCAATGCCAACTTCTCACTGTCCTGCTATTGGTCTTCTACAAACATGCAAGCTGGTCAATGAAGAAGCCACACCAATCTTCTACTCCAACAACTTTCTCTTTTCTCTACGTGAGTTCATATTCGACCTAGCAATTACTTTGCTAATCTTATTCCGCAGCTCTTGGACGTCCACCAGTAACAGAAGTTTGTTCTTCCAGCGATGATGCACACCCCATGAGACCAACATTCCAGCTCTCCTATTTCCGATGGAGCACCATCGCTCGTATTAAGTCATTATCATTTATTAGTGGCAATAATATTACATTCAGTGGTCCGGTAGTAACCCATATCTCTACATCGACACGACCTGCCTTCACTGTCAGTGGTAAGGACATCATGGCCCGTTTCTCTCATACCGATGTTAGATATAGTCCCCAAGGACCTGATGGTTTTATGTCCCTTTCCATATCCAACTGGTTGAGTATGAAGGTCATGAGAGCTGAACTGAACGCATTCCAAGAGGAATTGGAGGCCATGGTAAGCTTCTATACTTTCCTCCTCAAACCTATATCAGCACGTGATATTTCGGCCAGCAGATCACGTGTACTCGGCTTCTCGGAATACATGCTAACATAAACCCCTTTGTAGATGAGATCCGTCCCAAACATGCTAGGCCTCCAGAACCCCTTTGGTCCACCCTCACAAAATTTTCCCGTTGTGCCACTTGGCGATGCTCCTGTTCCTGTACCACAACTACCACAACTAAATCCCTTACCACCAACACCACTCCTGAATCCTATCCCTACGCTACCACCGCTTCCGACATTGAACTTTGACGCTACACCTTTTCTTGAGGAGATCTCGCAGCTTACGAGTGAGGGTAACGAGAGAAATCAATAGTCGACTGAGGAAGCAGGAGAACTTTTTGAGCTATGGGTTGTATTTCTATGTAATTTTCTTTTCGACGTTCTTGCTTCTTAAGATAGAATTGTATGGAGTAAAGGATTTCATTACTTCATCGTTGCTATTGCTTGATGCCAAGACACGAGCATTTAATGATAACTACTCTTCTTTTTAACTTGTCGTCTTCATACAACCAAAACACTCCTATAATCACCTTGTGGATATCAACAAGCTTTCAGATTCAGGATGGTATGTTATTCACGCCCACTGTGCATAAATCAAATCGACATCGTATTAGCTCTTACAATCCATAAAAAATGAGCACTCTCTAGAACAGCAAAAATCACGAGGAGCAGAGACCAAGAGCACCTTCTCCTACATCGCATGGTTCTTATCGTAACAGGTGAGGTAGATTGCTACTCTTGTTCATGTGAGTAACTAAATTACGTTTAAACAGGGGTGATATATTTTCAGTTGTTGAGAATTTAGTTATTTTGGTTGTTGCCGAGAATTATGTACTGTCGAGAAACAATGTCTTATAAGTGTGGATGTTCTTGTGCAGTTGATGACCGAGTATGACCGGTCCGACCAGCACTCTTCCTGTTGCTATCTACCGGTGTATAACAATTAACGCAATACCATCCTCGAATTCCCAAGTGTGCTTGAGTTTCTAAGCGAGAAGGAAAGGTCGGGTAGGGTATTTAACACCAGGGTGTTTTAGGCGAAAAGTTTCAAGGTGATTACTTGGATTTCATAGCTTGTGGTGAATATTAGCTCTGTAACTTCGAAGGCTGCTAATGGTTTTGTGCTCACTTGTCGTTGAGGGAAGGTTTCTATGGTGAAGGCATAAATTGCGTCCAGGTAGTTGAGGCTTATGGTGAGACTATATCTACATTGATCGCAAAACGTTAGAAGGGATCATACGGCCAGACAAGGACTGTAATTTATGATGAAGGGACAATATATTCGCATCCTCCTCGATTCTAGGGGTTTATAAATAAAACAATACGAAATTATAGGGGTGAATATTTAGTTTTTGTTGTCGAACCTAATCCAGCTGATGTTCTCGGCATCAAAAATTGCAAAGTGCTCTCCCCGTATACATAATCCAACTGTACGCCTCTTTGTGGCAAAGATTTCAAAAGGGAGCCCAGTCAAAACTTATTTTCTTTGATTCATGGTTGCTCTGAAGTCTTTAGCAGATGAAAGTCTCCACCTCCTGCTTTCATCGCCAAGCTGAAAATCGAACAAAGAAGCTAGCAGTTTGTTATCGGTCTAAATTTTGTTTTTGGGAAACTATATAATGTAATGTGTATAATTTTCATAGACTCTCAGGGAATCTTCTCCCTCCCTCACCTCCAGAAACCAGACCCTAATCTCATTTACCCTCAATGAGTTTGATCAGGCTCACACCACCCCACGCACTTCTGCCAAAGTATTTGTCAACCTTTCTTGGTTGTTTCTTCTCTTTCTAAAAAGGGGCGCTTTATATAAAGGCCTCAACCATGTATCGCGAGTAAGTCAAACAAATCTTAGCTTCAAAGAATGGAGAATTAGCTAATACACTTTCCTGTGCTGACTATTAATTATATCAGGCTCTCGCCCGCTTTTCTAACATAAAAAAGATAATGCTTTCAATCATCGGTCATTAGCAGAGTTGACTTTGACCCTGGGTTACTGTGAATTATTTGACGAATGAAGTCCATTGACTCCTAGCTGGGCTTCAAGGAATTCAAACAGAGGGATGGAGACTTGTAATGGTGGTTGGAAGAGATTTGCTGTCGATCTAGGTTTTGTTGTCGAGAAATTAGATGAGGTCTATTCTTGGATTTTGGATTCACGGACTCGTGAGGAGTTGTCCTGATGTTGACTCCCTGGTGTTTGGACACCAGACATGCTCTTTCTATCAGTGGTGAACCTGATTGATGTAGTTGCCCACATCTTCTGCCAAAGCCATTTGTCGACCACTGGTGGCGGTCCTTACTAATGCACCCCCGAAAGTGCTCATATGTAATTTTATCGCCAACAGCGCAGAACTAGAGTGAAAAATTGATGGGCAGTATACAAAAGCTGCATTAATTAATACTATCTATTTACATTATCAGATAAACCTCGTGGTGGACTAGCAATTGTAAATGTCAGAATTTTGGATGTTGCATGAGTAAAGACCAACACTGTTGGACCTTTGGCTGAACTTCTTAGGAAACGAGAGCCTTATAAATAGAACGGTCACCTGGAGCTCGTATAAAATCGAAGGGATTTTCGAGTATATTTTAGCTGTGTGACACACCTTTAGAAGCCAGTTACTCATATTCAATGTTACTTATGTATTATCACCCTATCTGCTTTCTATTTTTATGGTGCTTTAATATTCGCTGAGGCTCATCAGAGCCCATTTGCTCAACGAATAGCCATTATTCAGAGGCAACAGCATCGGAAACATCTCCATCTCAAGGGCATCCTCGAATAGTCTTCTCCACCAAAACATTCACAATGCGACTTGTCATGGCCGCATAAATACCCCAGACTCTCTCTTCTATTTTCTTCCTTGCCAAAAAAATGAGACTCAACCATCACAATACTTCTATAGATCCAAAGCAAACACAACAACATCAAAACATCCCAAAAAGGGTATAAAATAACACAAGAACTCTAAGCTCCAAAAAATTCTTAAAATGCCACTGTGCTACTTCAACAGTCAAGAACCATACTGCAACAACATCGTCTCCATTCGGGGTCGAGCTTGTCAATCATGTACAGTAAGAGTACCCACAACCACAAATTAGCATAACAATACTAACGGAAATGGTAGAACGCATACTACTCTTCCATGGGCTCTTCCTACCAACTCACTCCCCAAGGCATATGGTATCCCTCTTGGGGTCCCAGTTTTGTCAGAGCACCGGAGTACACGCGATGATGGAATTTGAGGACCATTTGCGGTATTTAGAGATATTTAGGAGTTTAAAATAGGGGACTAAAATAAGGGGTTGATAAGGGAGGTTGGAGGGGAGGTACGCTTGTTGATGTACAATAGTCGAGGAATCAAAAGCTAAGGCGGTGCTTCTCCCACTGATGGCATTTCGGATCCGAATATAAATATAAGACATGATTCTGTTTCGTATATATTCTTTCTAAAAGGTGCTGAACGCAGGAAAAATATGAATTGCGTGAGAAGCGGACTATCAAAAACAGAATTGGGCAAGTTCAACCTTGGTCAGCGACACGTGTGGCCCGGAACCTCTCCTATAGCAAAATTTGGTTATTCTTGCTCTCAGTGATGCTCTTCGTTCTCAATGCAGTCCTTTTTCTTTGCTTCTTGACCATTTCAATACTAAGGTATACTGTATATCTAAAGATGTGGTTGGTGATCATCAAACATCCTGCCCAAAGTAATTTTCTGAGGATGTTTCCGATAGGATTGGCGACGGAGGATTGTTACAACGATTGTGTTTGGTTGTGTTCCAGCGTGGGAGATGGGCTGTTTATCTTATAAGTGATGTATGGGTTTGAGGGAAGTGTTGATCCCTAGGGCTAAGAGAGTTTAGGCTGGGACTCTTTGGTGGGTTGATTCGGTAACTTCACTTCCTATATGCTACTATAGCCCTTTCGTGATGTAACCATAGGTCAAAAGTACCCGATGGTGTTTTACAACAAGCTAACAAGATATAATACTAGAATGCTCTTACACACCCCCAGGCTATTCACCATGAACGCGTCTGGCTATTATCAATCGTTGCAGCCACCATCGTGTCAGTCTTTAGCCACATCATTGCCAAAATCATACGAAATCCGACACATGTGCTTTGGAAAATCACAGTATCCTATGCCTCTGGGGTACCAACATCCCCTCGAAATGGCAATCCTAGTAATTTACTTCTAATACCTCGCCGTGTACAAACCTCCCCACTTGAAGTAATCGGCTCGGTATTCCTCCCGCTTCGTCCACTTGGCCACGGAGATTCGCGGTTATGCAGCTAGGGAAGGTAGCCATGAAAGTGCTTTCACTTATGCGTACATTTCCGCTTGCGGTGTTTACTGTTTCAATAGAGACGATTGGGAAGGAGATGACCGCGAGATTATTCTCGGTGCTTGCAACGGTAAGTGCTTATCCATTTCATATGTGTTTGTGAAGTTGAGTGAAGCCTAACATTTGTTCAATGGAACTTGCTTATCTTGAAGATATTCTCAGTTTTAGTGACTCTACTGGTAATCATTGCTGCGATAGAGACGACACGTAAGCTATGGATAGGGGTTTCTGCTTTTCGCGCCATGTCTCCAAAGATATAGAAGGAATTGAAAAGCAGGGAGCCAAGCACTTTGGTGGTGGGAAGCACGACGACGAAAAAGCATAAGTTTAGACTATTATTTCATTCTTGGGAGACCACATAAGTAAATAATTAATGATCAGTAGCTATTATGTAACTAAATAAGACTTCAATTTTAAATGGAAGTATATCTTAATAGGGTCTTTAAAATCCGTAGGAGATATCTGTTTGTCGAAGACGGATTTTATCAGAAGGTGAAGTGGCTGCGCTCTTTCTTTAGTCGTATTTTACAAATTTGGAATTCAGGATCACTGAACTTACCGTTTGAACGATACTTTGAAAAACAAGCTACTATATGACCCGGGAATCATCGTGGATTGTCCAGGTGCCAAAGAATCGGATTTCAACTTTCACAGCTAGAACTTTGAAATCAATTATTTCTAATTTATTTGGAAACGCCTTCGATAGTTTTCAGTCTTGATACAGATCTGTTGAGGGTCCATTTTGGTTCGCTCACGTCTTGCCTGGTGTAATGTTTGACAAATTGAGCGTGAAAATAATGCAAGGAAAGATCTATCATAAAGAAGAAATTACCAATTCACATGTTACTTTCATAGAAAATACTAGAAGCTGTATGCAACCGATACTCCCCATGTATCACCCTCAATATAGAAATCCCACAGCGATTAACTTACGTACCCCGGAGAGCCAAGTTCCGCAATGACTACTCAATCGTCTTCCATGGGTCTCCCATCCAAGATTCAGACCACCATCGCGATCATCAAAGCAGGCCCCAGCTCTGTTTCTGTGGTTGCTTTTGAAGCTCAAAATATAGGCTTTCATGGCCTGTTCATTCACGTATTCGAATTCCGTATTTTGTTGTCGAGTTCCCTGGTGTTGTCAAAAAAGTTCCTTCCTTCTATCAATGACACAGCGTTATACATTCATCACCATGGTCGACTTCGCCGAAGTACATCTCCTATACCTTCTCTTTGCTATTGAAGCTATTGTTCGAAGTGTACCCTCAAGAATGCAGCTTTTCCTTAGCTGGTGCGAATGTGTTAGTCATTGTGTTATTGAAATGTGGAACTTGAACAGCTTCCTGGTTTTGTGCTCGGGGCCACATTGGGAATCTGTATATCACATAAGACATGCATATGTGGGAGGATTCTTGTGAGAATTTTGTTAATGGAAGGGGAAACCTATTCACCGGTCATAAAGGGGGTAATTTAGTGTTTACTTGTATGATAAAATCATCTAATTGACAGTCAATTCTATATAATGTTTATACGATGCAAGGATAATTATCTTTATAAGAACTTATATAATAGATACTCAGAAAACTAAATAAGAAGTAATTCACTCTTGTTTTGTTTGTTGCTCATGGCATCAGGAGAACTGTCTCAATAGAGTATGTCACCAAGCAGAAGATCAGAGGGGTCTAAGTAAATTTCTCCCTGAAATAATTTCAATAATATGGAATCTTTGTAGTAGGTAAACCATAATGTATCTTACATTTAAGCATGTAATTGGCGTTCAGAAGCTCTCTTTCATGAGCATTTTCCCAATCCCCAACAAAAGCTCCAAAGCTCCAAAATGCCTATCATAATTTCACTTACCATGAAATAAATCCTCTCTTTCCTCTTCAGATTTTCACATCATCTCACCGCAAGACTTCGCCCCTCGCCCAACGACCCACCCACCCGTCTCTTTCCAGAACAAGAAGGTCAGTATCCACGTTCCTGGACCATGCTTGTGGGATCAAAACCTACACCCACCTTAGTGCTTACCGATCAGCGTCTTACTCCCCCTCTGTACATACCCTCTCTCCCCACCATCAATTCCTGCGAGACTATTCCTCTCTGCACGACATCTCTCAAAAAGACACGTACGAAAAAAAATTCCCCAGGGAGCAGGAGATATCTCTCCCGCACTTTAGAGAGATTGAGATTGAGCGCAGGGATGAATTATCGTTCACAATCAAATGATCATGAAAGTACAACGGCCTCAGCCCTATCAAATCACCATGACAGGGATACCAGCGACCCCCAGGTGTAAGCACGGCTCTGGTAGGTCCCGTCCCGTGGTAGCATTGCGGAATCTTAAATTTTTTCTTCACTAGCAATCAACCGCTTTGATTTGATGATTCGAGAAATAAGAAATAAGAAGTAAGGAATGGGAAGATTTGGTCCCGTAGAAATTTCATAGGGCTGTTGGGGAAGACGGGCTGATTGATAATCTAATGATTAATAAACAACGAATACATCCGTGAAATAACGGCAGGTATTGTGTGATGAAGATGTGTCATGAAATAAGACCTTAAACTAGGTGATAGGCGTGCGGGACAGATATGTGAGGGAGTTCTTGGTCATGTATTGTTGGACAAGGATAGGTAGGTAGCAGTATGAGCGTGAAGGATTAACCATTGGAAAATCCTTAAAAACCAAATGCAGAAATGGAAAATAATTAAATAAGCACGGCCACAAAACAATGACCTAGAACGGGGCCTCAGAAAGATTATTTTGCATGCCCCAAGGCCAAGTTAAACCAAAGTCCATTTTGCATAACGCTCGTGAGTATCTGCCGATTCCTCCCTATAAACGCCGCACCATGCATATCGTATCAAATAGTTACAAAATGATTCTCTCTCACAACACTTTTGACTTTGCATCGTGTCGTATTCCACTTACTCACCATCAGCTTCGTCCACGGTGTCTTCCACCGTGGCAGCCACTGGGGCTTTCCCCTTCCCCTTTTCGCGAGACGAGGCAGATTCACCGTTGTCATGTTGTACAGTGACTGGTGCCGCAGCCACAGCGGGTGCTTGTGCATCGCTTTCCACCACCTGGCTTGCCTGAGCCACAGTATCCCCAGAGTCCGCGGGAGGCGGTGGCAGTGTCGATGTCGTGTGGCTAGTGCCAGTGAGAGTCGGGCCCGAAAATAGTTGAGATGAACCCCAATTGGGAAGTGTCGAAGGATTTAAAGTCCCCACATCACTTGATGCGATCGATGCAGCCATCGCAGGATTATTGTGCAAGGTCTGACGAGGGAGCGTGGTATTTGAGGCCACGTTTGACGACGAAGATGCCATCTGGTCGGCTAGAAGTGACGATGGTGTAGCGATGGTGTTGGTATCGGACGAATCAGTCGACGATGGTGGTGGGCGATTGTCGGAATGAATCGCCGTGGAAAGTGTCGGTGTCAGATTATTATTAGAACCGTTCATAGGGCTGATGGTATCAGGTTGAGAAGTGGCTGTGGGGGCCAATCCTGCATTTGCTGCTGCTGGTGAAGTTCCGGCTAAAGGGGTTGGCCCGTTCTGAATATTTTGTGGATGGCCCAAACTGTCCAATCTCTGCAGCGGTAAAAGTGACCAACCTTCTGGAATGGTTACGCCAGGTGGAAGGTCGTTACTACCGGAAGGAATGGCCGCTGTAGTGGGCCGAACCCCGTGTCGCTGCATTTGAGGTACCTGCGGTACGGTAACTGAAGATGGGACGATATATCTGGGTGTAGTTGAAGCGCCAACTAGCGGGTTGCCCAATTGTGGTAAAGGGGGGTTGGTCGCCGACTCATTTGAGCCGTTATGCATTTGTCGAAGTCTCCCTAATTCGGTTTGCAAAAGTTGGACCAATTGCAGCTCTTGCTGGGTAATCTGAAGGTTTCGAATTTCCGCCACGATCTGTTGTTCTATTTGCTGGAGGTTCTCTTGCAATGTGGTCGATGTCGCAGTGAGATTGGCTGCCCCTTGCGCTTGTGGCTGAACGCGCCTGCGAGGAAATCCCAGCTCCAAACCATAAACTCTTGCATTACCAGCCACATCGTTCTGTTGGTTCGGTTGCTGAGCACCGATGCCTTGCGCCAGATCTTGAAGATTGGCCTGACCAAACCCAACTCTTAGAGGACCAAAATTTATCATTCTCATGCCACGTCTTCCGCCACGAGGGGCAGCCGCTGGAGGTGGTGGTGCACCTGCACCATCTTGTTGTACTGGAACAGGAGGTTGAGCGCCATTGGCATTTGCATTGGCGTTGTTAGCGGCACCTCGAGCTGCTTGAGTTTGTGGAGTATCAACCACAGGGGCCCTACACGTAGGGCATACTTGTTGACGCTCCAGCCAGCTTTTAAGACATCCGAGATGAAGAATATGACCGCAAGGCAGTTTCTTTGGCCTCGATCGTTCATTTGGACTCGAGGGCGTTCGACCAGCTTGAGGAGCTGGGGCTGCAGGAGCTCCGTCACCTGCAGGTTCTTGCGGGTTCGTGACAGACCAAGGTCTCATGTCCTCGCGACAGATGATACAGGTGTCCTCCCTCTGTATATCCTCAACCGTGGCGTCTTCATACCTCGTGTTCATGTCTGCTGTTGCGCGGCGGTAACGAAGGAAGGCGGCAAGACGCTTAGTGAATGATCGGGCAGTCAGGAAAAGATCCCGGATGATGTGTATGGGAAGGCCATAGAACATGAAGAGCACCACGAAGAACGTGATGTAAATGCACAGCTTCCAAAAGTCTAGCCCATGTTAGCTAGGACCTTCTCTAGGATAAAATTATACTGACCGATACAGAGGTCCAGGGTAAGCACCCATTGACCTTTCGCTTCCCATCCTGGAACCTCGATGTCCATCTCGTCCACATCATCTTCCGAGGGCAATGGAGTGTTAGCCTGGGTCGCATCGCTGTTCTCAGTCCCGCTCTCTGCCGCCGCTTCTCTCTGCCTGATGATCTCCGCTCGCTCCTCTCGAACTTCCCTCCGCCGCTCGACAAGCCTCTCTTCCGTTTGTTTCTTGATAATCTTGCCCTCAATCAACGAGATGCAGTATCGAAGTCCGGTCGCCAGGGAGCACGTTGTCAAAATCGCAAGCTCAAAGAGGAACATGACCATCATATTGGGACGAGCTTGCTGGATGACCGTGTTGATGGTGTAGTTCATCAGCCAGACGTCATAAAGAATGGACATGGTGAGAGACACAGTCAATCGAATATGGAAGAGACGCGGATTTGTCGGTGGTTGTTGTTCGAGGACTTCGACCCGTCCATCACCAATCCATCCCCAGACCTTCCCCGTCAAGAGGCCCACAAACATGACCAAGAACCAAGCACCAACTTCCTCCCGGAAGATAGTCATCGCTAGGCATGTTTCTGTAATCGCGAACCATCCCTTCTCGTACAACTGCTCGATTTCGATCGGTCGAAGGGATCCGTAGCACAGTCTTTGGAGGCCATACATAGAACTGGCATATATAAATAAGATCAGGTTGATGAGAATCTGCTCAATATCAGCCGTGTCCCCAACCTCGCCTCGCTCCCATTCATACCATCAAGCACAAGTTGCTCTGTGACAAATACACACATGCTGAATAGAAGTTTGCTCTCTGATAGAATGCAGATACAACAACACCTGCCGCCAGGGCCGTAGAGGTCTAGGAGATCAAATTGGTTAGCTTTCCCATTGCCTTCGTTGGAAGCTTGAGCTCGAGGACAGCTTACCCCGGCATACCAAGCTAGACGTCCCATCTTGCGCGCTTTCTCCTGCTATGATGCTGCTATGATGCTGCTATAGACTATTCTCACTGACTCTCTACAGCTTCGTGCCCATATTGCAAAGCGAAATGCGATCGTCAATGAGGTTGGTGATGCACATAAATCTATCACGCCAATGGATGTTAACACGTTAATCGTTGATCTCGGCCCGGCGCAACGCCACTTCCGCGCACCGCGCCGGGGAAACCTCGGCTAACGAGCAGAGAGCTTCCTCCTACAATTTGATATCCAACTCAATTCATTCTTTCCACACAAGGTATAGCCATGAGTGCCATGAAGACAACGAGTGGAAGTACAGGATATTGCTCTACACTTTTCCGTAATCATCTTGTGTTAATATCGATGGATCAAACGCAATTGCGTACTCAAGGGATAATTCCAGTAACAACCTTTGACAGGTCCACAACCTAGTTGTTTTTGTTTCATTCCTTCACTACTGCCTTTCGATCTCCCAAGTCAAAGATCTCTGACAGTTCTTTATGATGGCACTTCCCCGCAATCTGGGACCACATTGCTAGGCCTTATGAAAAGTAGTATAGCATTTTCTTGCATGACCAACCTCTCTGGAGATTCTCTCTCAGTAAGTCCATTTGAAAAGAATTATTCATATCAGCTTATGTGAGCTTCTCGAATACTTGGCAATTGCAAGAAGCTGATTAGTCCAATCATCATACTCGTTTCTCAACCTCGCGCTTTTCCACTCAACAGAAGATGTTGGGCAGACGTAACGAAGCGCTTAGTGTGTTTCATTGGCCGTCTGTGTCTCTTGATCTAAATCTACCTCCTTAGGAAGTTTTCTAAAGTTCGATGTTTTAGCGCCAGAGCCTACAGTACAGGTTGGTGCCGAAGGTGCTTTATCCTATCTAATCTTCAGCGTACACCACAAATCCATAGTAGTCAGCAAAGGCTCGAAGAGATCTCTATTCTCGATCCCAGTCTTTATGCAAATCGCATTCTCTTTTGTCGCCATTACGTTGTCACTTGTTCGACGTTGTAACCCACTCGGGAGACTGGTTTTGGCCTCGACAGCGGTCATCATGCTTCCGAATCTTCATCAAATTTTCTCTCCCGATGTTCATACAAATAGCCCATCTCAATATCTTGCGCGTTTGAAAGATCCATGGAACAAGTCAGATATCGTTTAGAGTTCGAGATCTCCCTACCCGGGCATCTGTATGCATGACATGGCATGAGGCTCTGACCGATCTCTGCATTTGAAGCATGAGGTTGTTCAGCCTTCTACATGCAGATGACCCCCTCCATATAGGGTATCAAGGGAGAAATTCGTGTTTGATGTGAGGTGAAGCATAGCTTTCACACTTCCTGTGATTGGGCAGTGTCATGAGCGCCCTTACTGCGAAACATTAACCCCATCTTCACCGTCAGCGGAGATATATGCTTGCAAAACTGAAATATCGAGTTGTTTCGATTGGTTCTTTCTGGCTGCGCCATTGCCTGGCGAGATCGAAAAAGCAATCAAAATTCCCAACCTCACGCAATACTCGGCTCCTAAAACAACTTTGTTTTGCAGAAGCATCTTCCACAATTACTCTACCAGGTGCTTTTTCTCACATTCAGATCTTGGGTCATTTGAGAGTGACCTGATCGCCCCGAAGCTCTCTTGGGAAAACCAGCCTCGAGATGGGTTTATCCCTTGATGCTACTTTGCCGCCCGGACGGCGTGATAATTGCAGCAAAGAGTTAAGCCACAATGCGGAGACGCTGTCCAGTGTGATCCATCAAATTCTCGAAAGGACTGGATACATCCTGCCAAGCCAAAGTCTCAAGCCACGAAAAGTGTTCCAAGAGTACACCGACAAGCTTCTGATTCCCTGGTCTTCATGATCACGGCTCGAGAGTCGAGACTAAAAATCTCCTTTCACACTTCAGGGACGATCGTTGTCGCGAGCAAGCCTCGAACCACTACCGTGTTCATGGGACCGGGTGGCACCATTAACGATAGGACGAATGTCAAAGCTCCGTCTTCCCCGCGACGCCATCCCCAATAAGCATTGATTAGACGAATGCATGCTGCATTGGGAAAGGGACAGTGGGGTCTGGGATTGACTCCATAGGGACCACAAACAAGGGTTCAAAGCCATTTGAGGATCTTTGCATTTTGCCGGTAGAAAGCATGCACATCAAATCAACTCGAGATACGTCTTCTGACGCCCGAGGCGGCGCAAAATCAAGCCGACACGCCCCCCTTCAGAAACTGGTACCACAAGAATTCAATAATACTTCAAATCTTCAGATCTTCAAAACTTCAGATCTCAGAAGCATCGAGAGAAGATCAAGATTTAATAAGCAACGTCTTCTCCATCTCACTGGGAGCAGTCCACCACGCCTCAACACATTAGAGATTTTGGCAGCTGCCACAAGTGGAGGGCAAGCCCCATGGCCAATCTGAAACATAAAGTAATAGTCAAGTCGCCGACCTCAACCCTTGGCCAGCATGTGCCAGTCTAGGGGTTTTTTGATCCTTTCCAAAACTCTGGTCGCATTTTTCAGTTTTTGAGTTGCATCGCAGCAATGATTGGGGCAACACGACATCTTCACGTGGGTTCTTCCGGAGGCCCCTGAAATCAATTAATTTGTCCCCCGCATGGTCTCTATTCTTGGATCGGTAGAAGAGCTTCTGGGCTCTGCTCGATTCTCTACAGTACCGAGTTTCGTCAATTTCTCAGGCTCCAAACCACCTTTCCCTGGAATGCCCCAGTTGCAAAATTCGTCTGGCCCAAGGAGCGTGTGGGAAGATCATGTTAGGAGGCGCTGGGTTCTAAAATCTGCTTGCACGAATACTGATAAGCCACTTGGAACTCAAAACACCACCATGCCATGGTCTGACCTAAGAAAAACACGTTACTTGCTATCGGACAAACTAGATGGTCTTTTGGCGAATGACTCCTCTAACATCTCCTAACCTCTAGCCTTCGCAAAAATGCCTTCTCTGAGCGAAAGAGCCTCACATTCTTGAAAGACCCACAGTGAGTGAGTGAGTGAGTGAGTGAGTGAGTGGGTTAGTGAGTGTCCAAAAATAAACACATTGGGTTCAAAGATTGCGACACGAGGGAGCAGGGTTGACTTCCCTGGTATCGCACGGATAAAATCACCCAGTCGTTTGGGACATGCAAAGCTCTCTAGCCCATGTGCGTGCAAATGAAATGATACAATATTGAAGCAAGCTGCATGTGTTGTTTTATTGCTTTGCAAAGAGAGATCCAGACCCTTCAACGATTCAAACTCCCACATGCTTTGATGTCAAGGATGTGTGGTCCATCTACTCTTATCATTTCTTTGATGTTGCATGGGCCACCCGGAATTTTGGGAGCAGGGTATTTTTTTTGAGTTGAACTTTATCCCGCAAGTTGATATCAAAAAGGTTGTGATCCACTGTTTCGGCCCCCTTGAATGGTTGTGGGTGCTATTCATTACGGCAAATAGCAACCAGATATCGCACTTTTCCTTCCCTGGTCAACCTATGCGAGCAGCCATTTCAATATGCATCCCCAAATTCCGGGATGAGAGGCGGGATGAAGCACGGACACCCATCAGATTTGCCTACCATTGTGCTTTGAGTTTATTCTCGGAAACCCGTGAACCTTATCATTGCTCGACTAGGCCCTCTTCTCGATTTGTTCTCCTCGTTCTCTCCAATCCTCACGCAGTCGGCGATGAATCTACCCGACTAGACCAGCTGCAACACACAAAGTATCTCTTCATTGGGAAAAGGGGGGGGTGGTTGGGTTCAAATTCCTAGCTCGTGTGCGATTCGAGCCATTGCTCTGATCGTGAAGGAACGAATATAAGGTTTACTACCAAATTTGACCTTTGATCAAGGCCCCTCTATTGCAAATCACCTATCCGCCAATTTCGTCTATATTGACGGGTTGGTGCCTCGGCGCTAGTCGCTTCTGGATGACTTCCTCTGCCTCGAAGAATGAACCTGGTTGTTTGGAAACAACAGACCATGGAATGAGACTCTTGTGGCCTGTGGACAGAGAAGCGAGCCCATTTTCGGAACGACAATTACTTGACTTGATTCCCTCGGTTTAGAGGTTCTCGTGCAACCAAGTATTTGGCTCTCGGCAGTGCGTTGTCGCAGTATATGATGCCGAGGGTGTTCATAAATTCGCCGTGTGAACGCTATCGATCCTCTTCCATAGGAGGAAGAGTCTCTGTGTTGAAACGTTGCACTTCCGCTGTCCACTCATCCGCATACTGCTGTGGCATAGTATTCTCGGTATACCCAGGTACTTTAATTGATTTCCATACAGTAGAGCTTCCATATAGTAGAGCACCGTTATACTTTCGTCGTCATTGTCGGTGCCGGCGTGATTCATTAACTCTGTCGGCGGAATTCATATGCAGTCATCAACACTTCACGATAAAAACACTTTTTTATCCCTCTGCCCTACGAGAATTGGAGGACTTTCATTGGCTTTGGTACGATTGGGTGTCAATTGGCGGTGACCCTCGCCAAGGAATAATCTACCACCATTCCCTGTCCTCCACACAGGAGAACCCAGAGAGTGATCGTTTCTGCATCATGGCGGCGAGACCGACACCACTCGCTCCGATGCAGCTATTGGTTCGCTAAGGTCGTGCTCGATCTCGACCCTAAGCCCTACCAAGCCGAGGGTAATTTGGTTCGCGAGGGCATTGGAGATTCCAATAAAGTGTTTGAATGCCACGCCACGCCACGCCACGCCTCGCCCTATTCTCTCATCACGTTGAAGAGGGTGAGGCTGTGCAGGTTGTTCAAGCTACTTCTGCCTTTATCTCCAACGCCTTCTTTCTCACGCGCCAAAGAAGCGTTTAAGGTTTCTGACGCCATTTTGAGTTCTGATATATTTTACGGCATCCACAGTCCCAATCCGACGGATACTCAATACGGAACTTCCCATCCCTCTCGCGCCCAAGCGTGTGCCCCTTGGGAACGAACCGTAACGCTTTGGGAACCTGGGAAACCAAGCATTGGCTTGATCAACGAGTCTCCAGTACTTGCTAATTCCTTCGAGGGTGCTAATTCCGTCGAGGACGATCAAGATCTCTGAATTTATTAACTAAATAGTCTACCTTGGGGGAAGGGTCTCCAATGGAGACCCTTTTTAGACTCCACCCTTGGCGCTCCATATTAAAACTCGCTACTCGCATTTTGTTGCAACTCCACTGCGATCCCTCACATGAGCCTCATGACCTGGCCGTGCACGATCTCCAGTGGAGACATCGGGCAGGTCAAGAAGATTACTGGCAGGTTGAAGCGGGGTTTCCTGGATTTCGGAGGTCGATAGTCGATAGTCGATAGTCGATAGTCGATGGTCGACCGTCGATAGTCGAATGAAACGCAGGACCAGGAGAATTATGGCTTCAAAGGGCATAACCAGCCAGATGATCCGAGAATAGTACCTCTAACGGGTCCCCTCTGTTTGAAGTGGTCTTTCAGTTAACCGTCCACCACTCAATCGAGAGAGCACTCATGTTGGCGTATAAGCTTCTTATGCCAAGATCGGGCACAGTAATATTGCAGCCAGGGCTTGTCGACCAATTGTGGGCCTTCATCTGTCCATAAGGCTGAGGCAAAAGCCCTCATATCCGATATCGTGCATGTTGGCAAGGGCCGTGGTCATGTCGTCGAAAAGGGATGAACAGTGCGAGTGACGAAGGACCACGAATTCTAATCCCTGTGCCATGGAAAGCCAATCAATCCTTCCGGAATCAAGGAAGACTCTAGAGAAAACACCTCTCCAGCCCCCAACATCAGTGCAAGAAAAAGGGGGTCTTCACTTCTCGCTCGGTTGGCGGACGTTGAACGACTCACCGTGTGAAGAACGAGAGAGCAAGACATCTTGAAATGAGAAGTCTGCCTCGCCAAAGCGTCTAGTATGGGTACTGCCGTCCCGGCTCCGTCTGGTTGCGGTTTTGTGTTGTTCCAAGTTCTGTTGAACAACACACACACCGATACCGATTTTCATGGTGTAGGGGCAAGTGACTTCGATGACCTCCATTTTAAGGGGGGGGGGAAGGGGAGGGTTTTGGCCTCACTTTCCACCCTAATTATCATGACGCATTTATTGACAAGCGACATGACGATGCTGATTGTTAAGAGCGAGGTATTGATGCCTGCTGGATACCTGGTCACTGCCGGTACCAGTCGAGGTGGTGAGATATCACGAGAATGGGTATAGAAGAAGCACACAGCCACTGTCCGCAGCGGTCGCCCACGAGCCACAGTCCATGTGCACAATAACAGCCCGATCAAGTATGGTGTGGCTCAAGTGTCCTTAAAATAGCTTGTACATTCGGCACTGAAGATGGCTTGAATGTTGGCGTATCTTCTCGTTCAACAGCCAATCATTCCGCTGGGGGGGCTGACCAGAGCCACAGTTGAAGCCGGAACTTTTCATGCTCCTCGCTCCACGCCCCATGCTTTACGGTCCGCGGTCCACGCTGGACCAAGTGCCAATTCGTGTCGGGTACCACCAAAGCCTTCATACACACGATTTCCACGGTTGACAGCATCGTGGGATGTGATTACATACTCTCGTTTCTTCGCAACGTTAGTCTTGTGGCGCTGACTCGAAATCTGTATGGAGATCTCCCCTCGTGTCTCGACACCGACGGTATCTTGCATCTAGGCAGGCAGCAGTAGAGGACCAGAAGGACCAGAAGGAATAAAAAAAAAAACAAAAAACCCCCCTCCGATGTTCCTTTTCCAGACTTACCCATTACCAAGGAAAATGACGAATCGAAGATCACACACAAGCATCGTTGTCCAAGAGCCCCAGGGAAATTATCCAAGTAGATGGTCGCCGACCAGGACAGGACGTGACAGTATGTGACAGTATGTAACAGTATGTGACAGTACGTACTCAGTGTTGCAGCATTGCGGCATTGCAGCACGAGCGCTCCAATCCTGAACTCGCGCGAAGACATCTCCTCGTGCAACCGCAAGAATTTCGAAGATTGCTTCGCGTGCACGAGACTCTTTCAATTGCCCTTTAATTCGATGATCGATGGATTCGATGGATTCAATGAACCTTGAGCCTCTCGGATGATTTAGTCATCCGCCCTAGCCCGGGAAATGACAATAAGTTCAATTGATAATCCGATGGTGCAGTACGATATCTCGAGCAAGATACGCTCGATATCTGGGTGATTTATTCTGGTTTGGTGGGAGATCTGGCGCCAACTGGCTGTCTCAGAATGGAACAGGCAAGCGAACGTGACAAGGGGGGCTAACTCTAAAAGCTCCCCCGCCGTCAAATGGATCGCCTGCTTGGTCAATTAAGGTAATGGGATCGACAAGCCCTTGCCAGAAGCAGCTATGACAACCAGCAATCCGTCTTGCTGGCGCCGGAAGGCAATCCCTTCAGTACGGGAATTTTTGTGGCCGTCAAGCCATCCGCAAATCTTGACGTTCAACTGGGACGATCAGGAGGCACAGAAATGGGCCATCTACGGAGTACTTTCTACATTGATGAAAGTGCAGTTGACTTGAAGATTCAATGCTAGGTCACCACGAAGCGGGTACAACTACTGTCCGGAAAGGGAATCGCTTGACTCGACTCGACTCGACTCGAAGGTTCGTCATGGTGGAGAATCGAGCAAACGGAGTGTCGAGTAGATGAGGTAGCACATCAGAAATCCAGCAACGTGGTTGGAAAGACTACGAAGCTCTGGAGCTCCCCGCCGAGCGATTGAACATCGGGTTAGTGGAGGTGTTGTGGTCGTCTGATGGCTCCTGGCTCTTAGCTGCTGCCTCTTCGCTGCTGGCTCTAAGCTGCTGGCTCTAAGCTGCTAGCCTCCGCCTTTCTGACCGACTCGACCGGACATGGCGAGAGCATATCGCCCTAACGATGCACGTTTCCCTTGTTACTCACCCCTGGGAAAAAGCATTTCGGGCGAGTCCCAGCCAGTGGACAACGCGACGAGTGTCCAAAGCGGGTAAGGCTGTGTTCTCTGGTGCCTGTCTGCCATGCACGGTCACCGCGGGTTCTCAAGCGTGGGTGAAGACAGTTCACGGTGAGAGAGCACTCTAACTGGAGCCTGGTCAAGCTTGGTCTTTGGAGCGAATCTGCGTTTTCCGGGTTGGGGAAAGCACCCAAGCAGTCTCTCAAGCCACGAACATCTTGCAAGCTGGCGGCCTGGAAAGGGAAACGCTCTGCCATGACTGATTTTACCCATCGTCCCGGCGCAACCCCCCACAGACACTCAACCTTCATCTTCTCCAGGGAACGACAGTATGGAGAATGGTGCAGTGGTGTAGGGAAGGCTCGAAAGATGCTGTGCAGTGGTGGTTCAGCAAGCCAAAGAAGCCATCATCGGCCGCAAACGAGCCACAAGAACTACAAGAGCCACAAGAACTACAAGAGCCACAAGCACCACAAGAGCCACCAGAGCCACATCGATCAAGCCCCAGAGATGAGTGCAGAGAGAGTTGCAGAGTAAGTTGCAGAGTAAGTTGCAGAGCAGTGGAAGGCGGAGAGCGGAGAGTGGAGACCAGATAGCACTGCTTTCTGCACGCTTTCGCAACAGTCTTTTGGTGAGCCACCACCGCGATGCTCTCCCCTGACCGAAGTATTGCTTTTGGCTCCGGGAACCTGCGGCGAAGGGACGAAAAGGGGTACTAAAGTAAACAAGAGGGGGGTATCATAATTCACCACCACACTTCCATGCACCTCAGTGTGGCTCATGCTTCACCATGCTTCACTCGGACAAGGTTCCTCGTTCCCGCAACCACAACTCTCGAACCAAGTGGTCCTTGTCCTTGCCCAAGGTGGTGGTGCACTGATGGTGCTCTGATGCTGCTCTGGTGGTGCTCTGGTGGTGCTCTGGTGGTGGCCGCCTTTCAACCCCCCCCTTCCCCTATCCTGGTCTAAACTTTCTCGGTTCCCCTGTCGTGTTGGCCCCTGCTCTTCTCCCCCCCTGGTTCAGTGCCCTGCCTGGTGCCGGCTGCGCATTTTCTGGGTCACCACTTTGGCTTCGAAGGACCAATATTTGTATCCCAGCCAGTGCCCCCAAGTTTAAAGAAACCTAGTCTCTCATCCTACTTCATTACCCAATACTCTCGCAACTACTGCCCGTCCTCATACATAACAAGAGGCCTTCCGGATCTGCTCGAGCACTTGGCATGAACAAGGCATCGATCAGCGAACCCTTCATCTGACCGCATTGTACTTAATCTTACTTACCTCGAACTCAACCTTCTTTTTCCACCCCGGCTTGACTTGTTTATACATATATGCTCTCGCACCTCCAGAGTGTTTACCTCTCTGTCTCAGATCAGAGCAGATCACAATCCACTCCTAAGCCCAGCAATCTTCCCCCCCCAACAGTCGCTTCCTTCTCCTGGGCCAAGCAACACTCATATAACACTCAATCGTCGACGCCATATCCCCAAGCAAGACAGCCTCGACACCACACCGTTCGCTACTCCGTAATTCCCATAACAGAGAGGTACGAATACATGAGATTTCAAGAATCTTGACTTGGAATCCAATTCTGACAGGTCTGGTAGTCAGCGGTAGTGGCTTCCTTCCCGGACCTTGCCATTCTTCCACGACGTGGGCATCTGCCAACATGGTCTCGCTCGTTTCTCATCCATACAACATGTTGAACAACATGGACAACCAGGAGGAGCACGACTTCCCACTTTATCCAGATCCTCAAAACATGTTCTCACCCACCTTCCCCTTCACCGGTCAGAACTTCAATGTCGAGAATGGCCCATCGTTTACCTACCCAAGAGGACAAGAGGAATATCCTTCCAGCACAGGTTTCCAAACGGCAACCATGTACGCAACTGAAGCTCCCCAATACCTGGAATCTCCAGACATTCGAGGGGCACCATCGAATTACTCCACAGCTTCGGGTCACTCAGCCACTTCCTCAGCGATGGGTTCCCCGCCTTCGATCCATGGCGGAGTCGTCCCAGGACCCGAATGGGCACCGCAAGGACTCGGACTGAATCCTTCCATCGTCGGCGAATACAACTACCCTCAGGGGACTGAATACGCATTTGCGCCCTCAGGTATGGAAGAGATCGATTTTAGTTTCAATGCCGCCAAACCAAATGGCTTTGTTGGTGAGTGCCCGAATGTCTCTCGCTCTGCATCTACGTCGTTTCCACGTTCCTCGGGGTCTCGTACCGAGTCGCTTTCCTTGTCTACGTATGTTCCAAGTCAGAGGAGGGTAGGCAGCTCACCCTCGTCGAGTTCTCCTGCGACCTCGATGTCCATGGTGTCGCCGATTACTCCTCTTAGCGCGAGTCGAAAGAGTGTGGTCGATGAATGTTTCAAGTCTCCTATTTCTGCTTTTACAACATCTCCTTCGTCGTCACGCCGGCCGTCTTCCCAAGCGCAAGCGCAGGCTCAAGCGCAAGCTCAAGCTTTCAACCCATCTTCGTTCGCTCCGAGTCCCACTAGTCGGACGGGCAATCCTGGTTCTCCGGCGGCTTCACAGCCACCGTACTCGCCGACCGCGACCTACCACCAATCTCATTTCTTTTCTCAATCAAGTGGCAGCTTTGTGCCTCCTCTTCAATCATCTTGTTCGTTTCCTCTGTCACATCCTGCGTATTTGTCTTTGCAACCCAGTCAGATGTCCTCGATCCATGGCTAACGTGAACCACTCCAGACCCCTCCATCCTCCACCCACAATACACGGCCCGCCCAACATCAGCGGCACAATCAATTGATGCCTATCCTCCTCCTCCAGCCTACCCAGCGTCTCCAGCATCGCACATGTCGCGGAGTCCTCGCCCACAGAAGGCAGGAAGTCAATCACCATACATGAACGCGCACTACGGATACCCATACCCTCCGCCACGTCGACCATCTCTGGGATCAAGGCAATCGTGCAGCAGTCCAGACGGCAATTACAGCAGCGAGGAGTCGAAGGAGAAAGGACGATGCTCATACCCCGAGTGCGGAAAGGTTTTCAAGGATCTCAAAGCTCATATGCTCACCCACCAGAATGAACGCCCAGAGAAGTGCCCGATCCAGACATGCGACTATCACATCAAGGGCTTCGCGCGCAAATACGACAAGAACCGCCATACGTTGACACATTACAAGGGCACGATGGTGTGTGGTTTCTGTCCGGGCTCGGGATCCGCGGCGGAAAAGTCGTTCAACAGAGCAGACGTCTTCAAGAGACATCTCACGTCGGTCCACGCGGTGGAGCAAACCCCACCCAACAGTCGAAAGAAGACTTCGGGTAGCTTGAATGCCAGCAAGAAGCTCTCTGGATATGCGCCAGACGCGACCGGCAAGTGCTCGACTTGTTCCGCCACCTTCACCAACGCTCAGGATTTCTACGAGCATCTGGACGACTGCGTCCTCCGAATCGTCCAACAGGAAGAGCCATCGGAGGCTATCAACGCTGCCCGTCTCGCCGAGGTCGAGCAAGATCACGAAGTACACGAGACACTCCTCAACCACCAATTGCCGACCACGACCAATGTCTACTCGGCAGATGAGGATGAGGACGAGGAGGATTACGAGGACGAGAACGATGATGATTTCACCCTTCGCTCAAAGTCATCTCGAAAGGGCCGGGGAAACCGAAACCCGGCCAACGGCGTCCAAAAGTCTCGAGGACTGACGCACTCCAAGGGAGGCGTGACGCTCAACACCAAGGGCCGCAAGAAGCGCAAGGACTACCCATCCAGCTGGGGCTGCCCAACTTCCCAGATGAAGTTGAAGAAGCGGGTGCTGTGTGTCTTCGATGGATCTCGTCGTCTCTGGAAAGACGACATGATGCTTGATACGGACTACGAGGTCCGCATGAAGCTCGCCAACGAGAAGCAGTATGTTACTGATCTCGACGTGCAAACCATGAGACGCGCCGACGCGTTCCACAACGCTACCGAGGAAGAGAAGGGACCCTGGATCGCGGATGATCTGACGGGGATGGACTTGGAGAAGTTGATGGAGGTCAAGCATGAGGCGTAAGAATCGCCCGCGTCCTCCCTCGTCCTCGCACACCACTTTCACGACGACATGTTTATGAACATTACCCTTCTTGCTACTTACTTATTTCTGCTTTAACCTATTTATTTCCACGCTTTTATGTCTTGCTATTTTTTGTCTGGTTCGTTTTTTTGTCCTTTTCTTGGCGCAGCGGTTTATTTTATCTCGGCTTGGGAAACAGCCTTGGGGTCTCTTGGGTTTTACGGACGATACCACTCTGAAGAAAGACAAAAGCTCGCATTCATCTTGGGGCATGAAGGGCGTCAATATATCTCACTATATTATCAATAGCTATCTTCTTACGCGTTACCTTTTTCCTATCCAGGCCCTGCTCTTTTTATATAGCTAGTGTCCTTGTTCGGCCGCGGGCCGGTTCGTTCGATCATGGTGGGAGGCCAATTTGGGCGAGCGATATGGGCGATTGATGCCGATGTGCTATTAGCTAGTGATAATTCAAATGGAGGAAGGAGAATTATCTCTTGATTGACCATCACTTCTGAGTCTCTTGCAAACATCGTGAGATTAATTGTGACATCGATTCAAATGATGATTCAGACCCGTGATCTGCGTTCCCCTTCGACATGATCCACTGCCTCATCGCACGGAACTTCACATTCCACGCCCTCAATTGACTTTCATCTGATCTCTTGCATCGCATCTCACCTGATCTCCCATTCCCTAATCTGCTTAGCTATCTATCTCCTTGCATTGCGAAGGTCCAAAGCGGTGAGCCAAGAGTGGCAGAATTACCCTTACCCCACCACGCGGACCCAAGAAAAGATTTTGGAGGGGTAAACACAGCCTCCACCACATCTCGCGATACGACATCAATAAGCTTTTTACCAATATATGGTCCGACGGCGAAGCACATCTGCGGACCGAGGGGTTCTGCACCGCCACGAGAGTTACCGGAGGGCTTGAGGCTGGGGATTGCTCTGGTTTTGGGAGGTGTGGTGTACTGGGAGACGGGAAGGGATACGAGAGAGGTTAGGATACGGGACGCCATTGATTTGGGGAGTGCTGGTACCGAGTATTGGGAGATTCAGACAGGAAGACGAGTAACGTGGTTGGGACGTCGCATTGGGTAGCGGTCTGTCCGTCTGATAGAGGAAGAGGGAGGAAGAACATACGGGGAGAGAGAGTCATAGGAGGGACGCATCTCTGGAGAAGAGCAAGATGGGGATGTTAACGGACAAGATCCACCTCCCTCATGACGCGGAGCAGACGCCGGAGGATATACTGAGTTCGGCTCTGAGTGTTATATTTCCTGATGAGTAGGCCGTCTTCTGCCCGTCCCCTTTCCCCTCCAGTATCCCAGCGATCTGACAATGTGAACAACAGCATCCAAAACCAACACGGCGATCCCTCCACCTCCCCAACCTACCTCTCCCCCCTCCATGGCCCCATCACACTCTCCCTCTGCAACCCCGAATCCGAAACCTCCCGCACCCTCTTCTCGCATTTCCTCTGGAACGCCTCTGTTCTCCTCGCAGAATACCTCGAGGAAGGGCCCTTTCCCCTCTTCGGTGTAAGTGATAAAACTGTGCTTGAGCTGGGGGCGGGGACGGGGTTGGCTGGCATGATAGCAAGTCTTGTGGGGGCGAGGAGATGTGTTGTTAGTGATTATCCTGCTAAGGAGGTCGTGGACAATATACAGAAGAACGTGGATGAAAATATAATTAGGAGAAGGGACGAGGCGAAGAAGGATGGAAAGGAGGTGGAGGGAGGGGAAGTACAGGTCGTAGGCCATGAGTGGGGTGTCTTTGACGATGTTGAAAAAGACAGCGGCTTTGCCGAGAGGGAAGGGGGCAAGTTCGAGAGGGTGCTTGTCGCGGATTGTTTGTGGATGCCATGGCAGCATTCAAATCTCCGCAAGTCGATAGCGCATTTCCTTGCTCCCCATAACCCCTCCTCCTCTCCCTCTCCACCCACAACCTTCTCAAGCACTTCATCCATTCCAGAACATCATCAACCTCCCAGTCCCCAGCATCCATATAGCCCCTCAACATCATCTGGCCTCGCGTACGTGATAGCGGGGTTCCATACCGGACGCGCGAAAATGGCACCGTTCTTCGATGAGGAAGGTATGAAGGCGGATGGGTTGGTGGTTGAGAGGATCTGGGAGAGGAATGCGGAGGGGATGGAACGGGAGTGGAGGGTTGAGAGGGGGGAGGAGGATAGGGATGTCACTGGGCGGAAGAGGTGGCTTGTTGTTGGAGTTGTTAGGAGGGTGGGCGTGGGGGAGTGAATTGGGAGCAAGGTGATGATTCTGCTTCGAAATATGTGCAAGATGGGACGATATCAGTAAAAGTGGTGGGGATCATGCTTGAGAGGCGCTGGCTACCTACCATACTATGAAAAATCCGGAGCGGGGAGAACGTGAAGCGAGCAATATATACAAGATACCCAGAAATGAAACCGATATGGTCCCTGACGAGTGTTTCCAACGAAAAATCTACCCGTGCTTTAAGATCAGATCTGGCTTGTACTTGGTAATTTTGAGCACCCTCTCTTTCTTCCATCGAGACGGCTTCTTAGCGGATTCATGCTCATTCACGGTAGGTGCTCGATCGGTTCTGCTGAAGGACAGATTTCTAAGGACTGAGAAGCGCAGAATCAGCTCTCGGGCAATGATAAGTCAATGTTGTTGGAGAGAGTTGTTGCCGGTCTGCTCTGAGAAGTGGCTGAAATGCTAAATGGATGTGGGAGTTCAAAATAAAGTGAAGCAAAAAGAAATCTTCACAGCAAAATACCACGTCATAAATGTAAGAGCTTAGGTTAAAGCCCTGTATGCATGGTCTCATAGGTAATGTAAAAGAGTCGGCCACATTTTCATAGGATTTCTTGGAGAATGAACTTAAATGTTTTCAATCACTATGTATCTACAAGACACCAGCTTCGTTGCTCCTTTGCCGTTACGCACGGTCAAACTCTTCACATTCCATGATTTCCCTGTTTCTTGCAGAAAGGTTCTCTGCACTGCCTGGGGCATAGTTCGTCTTCGGTAGGCTGAGGTTGTTCCCGCTGACTCCCAGTCTGATTTGAGTCGCTTTTACCTCTCGCATAGTCTGGCAGATACTTTCTTTGAACAACGATCGCTAGCTCAACTATCGATCAGTAGCATCTACACAGCGGCTTGACTAGGGGTCTTCGAAGCATCGCCCTCGATATCCCGTTATACAGTCGAAAAATGGAGCTGGAAACAGTCCTGGCAACACGCTACCTAGTAGTTTCAGTGAACTGGCTAGGAAGTATAAAAAATTTGAATTATAAGAATGAAATAGATCTACGAGTGAAGATATAAATTCCGAGCGACTGGAGTCCGCCTCTGGAACTTCTGATTCAAATTCCATCGAAGAGGCTACCAACTCCGACCCAAACACTCCTCGGCCCTTCGAGGCGAAACACGACGCAATACTACTCAGTGTGACGCTCCACCTAATATAAAAGCTAGATATCGCCAATAGCATTAAGAGCGATACAAAGCAACGGGTTTCAGGAACATTCACGCTTTCAGACCTCAAAAAGACGATGCTCAAGCTGAATTGAATTGACGCCGTAACCGCTAAAGAGAAGCCAAAGTTGCCTACGAATGATGTAACAAGGCTTGCCTTTATGTTGTCGAAGCGACTGCTTCTAACTACTGTTCCGAGTAAGCAAGTAAATTAAGTTCTGGCGCTTCAGTAGGGTTCCAGAACTTCTTCAGCGCGTCGACTTTACCGAAGAAAGCGCTACAGACCATGATGTCGACCTGTTGAATTCTGATATCCGTTGATGGAAGAGGTATTAGTGCTACTTCGAGGGTCGATGTTAAAATTGGACACTTCTCTAACTTCGCGCCTAGATCATCCAGGACGTGGCAAATTCACGCGCGTTAGAGAAATTATTCAAGAATGATTTCAGACTAGGTGAATAGCACCTGTTATGCTTTGAGGGCTCCTAGTGGGCATTCCACTGGAGATATATGGAGGACTGCGGATCCTACAATTTTCTTGTGATGGATTCTGCCTCGCACGAGACAGATCCCCCCTAAATAATTGCAAGAAGATTGGTTGTATGCACTCACGAAGATCCTTTTCATTCAAGGCTGGAAAGGATTCTAAAGATATTCACAGGAGGTTCTCGGAGCCTACTACATGTTCAAAGCGTAAGATGACACGAAGTAGATTGCCGTATTGAGGAGGAGGCCGGCGAAAATTATAAGCGCAATGTCAGTGGGACTGATCACAGATATCTTGTTAGGGTCCACATCAAGCTTCAGTATGTGGCAAGATAATTGTACCAAACGCCACTAACTAGTTGATAGGTTATCTAGGGATGAATTTTCACAAGGGCAATTTCTCCACTATCTTTGCGATTATACCAAGGTCCAAGAGTTGGTCTTCTACATTACTATCATAAATGCCATCAACACACCCTTAGTTATCAGCAGTAGTCCATGTCAGATTCCGAGGGTGGACTTCCAGAGCTCCTTAGAGGCTTTGAGACGGTCAAGAGCGTCAGGGGCTGACTTAAATTGATGTTTGTGCGGGACAGAAGTCCTTTCTATAGATCTCAGGCGCTAACGCATTCGCTCGTAGCTTCTTTATATATATGGCGGCTAAACCTCCTTCCACACATATAAGAATTACAAGACTTAACAAGGTGCTTTACAATATGAGTGAAAGTATGCCGATTTGTGGTGAGGTAAGAACCTTGTCAGAGGGGAAGCAGAAGGCGGCAAGGGGGTATGGTGGATGTAGGAAACTCGTGATGGGCGGCCGCTAGCTTGTATCTACCCAGGAAGCATAGATGTGTAAGGGGTTGGTTGGATGTGGCATTACCTGGCAAAGAAAGAGCTCTGTAGATTCTCCCAACTTTAAGTAGGTGACCTTTTGGTGGTGGGAGATGGCAAGAGCAGATGTACACTCATAGGTAGTGGTACTCGAACTAGCTCACTATCAATAAGGAAATAGAGCAGTAACTTACCAGAGGTATCCGCGTGATCTAATCCATTTTGCATATCAGAATAAATCCCTCCCTACCTCTTCTCAGGCCTACATGGATCAACCCCGCGTCACATTCTGAAGATTGCCATGACTCTTGATCATAGCTACTAAGATATTTCTGTACGCAGTCTAACAAAGCAATTTAAGATATGTCATGTAGACTTATACTAAACAACTTATATCTAATGTGTTTTTGGTAGCGATTTGTATATACGGATCACTACCCTATATAGTTACTGTAGGCAACGCTTACTCACCCACCAGCTACAAGGATTTCTACACATGGAACGGATGTCAGGACTTTTGTACAGTATTCGTTTATTCACCTAACGATCTTAGTTCTGTCACAAAGCCTCTCATGATCTCCTCCTTATGATACACATTCACACTGTGGCCCATATCATCAAAGAACCTCGTCTTCACACCCTTCAACTGCACCACAGCCTTCTCTGCCATCGAAAACGGACAATTGACATCCAACCTCCCATGCCAAATCGTCAAACCCTCCACATCCACATCCCCCAGCTCAAACCCCCAATCTCTAGCATAAAGTCCCGCATCAGAACCCGCTCCCTCACCACCATTCCTAAACGCTTCTTTCCCCGCTACAATCACTTCATTCCCCAACATCCCGCTTTCCCACGCGACACGATCTGGCTCCGGGAGACTTTTGGTAAGTTTTGCAACCAGGTCCTCGAACTTCTTCGGATCAGGATCACGTGCGGCGGCGCCCATTTGGAAATCCATCAAGGATCCCACGAGACCGGGCGTGTAGTACGAGACGAACATGACAGATCGCTGTAGGAACGCCATGCCTTGGGTTCCGAGTTTCATAGGGTACATACTGGAGACTAGTTGGCCACGTAGACATCGGGTTCTGGGAATTGCTTTCATGCATGCGAGTAGATAGGGCCCACCACCACTGACGCTTAGGAGTTGGAATTGGGGGATATTTAAGTGATCTGCTAGTGCGAGGATATCGGAGGCGTAAGAGAGGAGAGTGCGCGATGGGTTAGAAGAGGAACGTCCGCTTCCTGGTCGATCAGGTGAGATAAAACGGAGATTGAGGGTCGTGGCCAGAGAATGGAAGACAGCACCTTCATATCGTGATGAGGGGAAGCTGTGGAAGTAGAATACTGCTGGATATGGACTGGTGGGATTGCCATATTCGCACCAAGCTATCGTGCGATCATCGGGGAGTGTAAAGGCGTGCGTTTCTGCAAGTTCAGCTGTCATCTTGGAAAGTGAATGTTTTTATTTAGTACATGAAATATCAATAATGAGGGATGAGACAAGACGAAGAGACTTATACTTGGTTTGTAGAGACAAGAGCCTTTGTGGCATTTGCTCCTGCAACGAAGGATCGAAGCAGATGAAGCGAAGCCTTGGAGGCTTTGAAAGGACCGTGCTTGCGGCACAGTGCTGGATGGTGTTTGAAGGACCACTCCCGCAAACCCAATTCATGCCATCATGCCATCGGGTTGGCAATGTGTTGTGATTTCTGAAGGTTGGAGGTTAAAAGTGGATGGCAAATAAGCGATGGCGGTCTTGCAAGTCACCGGGCATTTAAGTGGCAGTTAATACCGAACGTAGTATATAGATACAATATCGAATGGACAATATCATCGATAGCCACTGACAATACACTCTCGAGAGCCTCCAATTCAACAGGTAATAAAATGTTGTAGGTAAAAATTTAGAATATTATGTAATTCTGTGACTGTTATACTTGGCTGCGTTAAGCTAAGAAGGGAAAATAATGAATATTTTCTGTACACTAGATGTTGCTACTGTTTTCCCGATATTCCTGGCTTCATCTACGGGTTCCTTTCTTCACCTGCTCCCCACATACATGTCACGTCTTCTTGAGACTATCGTGTTTCCATGCGTATATTTATGCATATTCTTGCCTTCTCATTGCATATTTCAGAAATCGCGCCCCTTGGTGTATACCGTTATGTGCTTCTGCCGTACTCGATAGGAGAGAGCGTGTGTACTCCACAAAAATCCGCAGATTGAGTAGAGTACTCAATGGGGATTGAATTTCTTCGCCGGAGTGGAGTTCTTGATAAATCATATCAATGTTCGTAATTCGTTCTTCGTGATGCTTTCCGAACGCTTAGATCCGCGCCTTGTGCATGAGCGCCCCCAAACCGTACAAGAACCCATCCCAAAGCTCGTAGACTTCCCACCAGACGGTGTGAGCTACGTTTCCACATGTGCTGTGGTGTCTTTCTCGGTATCGGTCGTTGTCATAACTATAGTGTCGGTGGCGCTCATGGCGGTTAAGAGAATCTGATCTTCTTCTACCTCGAGGAGATGATGTTCGATGTCTGTAGATAACATCGTTGTGGTCTCGATAGACGAGGCTACGGTCGTGGTGGTGCTGGGGTCGGCGGTCAGAGCCATAGATATCAATTTCATGTTTGGTCATTGTGATGTTTGCAGTTGCTTTTGATCGCTTTGTTGATGATTGGCAATGTAGTTGAGGTTGTATTGTGTGTCAATGAATTTGTTTGATATCAACTTACTGCGACTCAGGGGGGCACTTACCTCCCAATATATTCACGTTTCCAAAGGCTATGGGACAAGGTTGTGAAAGGCAGTGGCCTTCTTGGCTTGATGATCTAGTCACAAAGTGGATTCGGTCAGATGCCTAAACCATGTGACACCTTAGATAACCTGAGGAAAGATCTCCTCATCATTCAGCCTTGCAAATATGGACGAGTAAAAGTGGTGTGAATAGGGAGCCTGATGCCGAATGTGACGTCTTCGGTCAGCAACGGAAGACACAGCCATGTTCTTGGCTCTCACGTGAGAAGACTTAGATGTCCCTCGCAATTATAATAATCCGACTCGGATAAACTTGATGCGGCTTCAGCCTCGTAGAGCCATTCAGAGCAAGCTGTCCTCAAAATAATTATTTGTGACAATCCTCAACGCGAAATTCCACGTAAGCAATACGCAAACTCGCAATCATGGAAGACACTGAAACTTTCACCCTTCTTCCCCTTCACATGGATCCGGCTTCCAAAGCAATCACCTCATCAAACAACTCCCGCGCTCTCCAAGAAGAACTCTCAACCCTAAACAACCTCCATCGATCATTACTCAGTCTCGAGTCACCTGTTCCACCTCCTCCGATTCCAGTCAATCCAAAAAGATCCGCAAATATCACAAAACTGCGTGAATCAGGCAACAACGAGTTTCGAAAGGGAAAGCATTCTGATGCGATCAAATTCTACACCTTGGGCCTGCAGATGGCACTTACAAGGCCGCCATGGGAGCCAAGTGGGCTGGTGAGAGATGAGGTTGCAGGATTATACGCAAACAGAGCCCAAGCACATATGGCTATGTCAAGTTGGGTCGAGGGATCAATTGATGCAGAGGCCAGTGTTGAGGCGAAGAAGGTCGGGAATGCAAAGGCATGGTGGAGGAAGGGAAAATGTTTGATGGAGATGGGACGATTAGATGAGGCTAAAGAGTGGGTTGGAAGAGGTTTGGAGATGGAGGGAAATGAAGCAGACTTGGTGGGATTGGGCAAGGAGATTGAGCAGAAGACGGCAAAGCCCCTTGAGGTACGATAATAACTACGGTTGCTTTTGCGATTGATGCTGGCGCCTGGGAAAGTTTGGGGAGGTCACGAAAGTATGCAAAGCATCATGCATTGATGTTTGGAGTTTGGAGTCCTATGGTAACACTCTGTATCTAAAGCCAGTTCATAAAAGTGCAACCCTAGCCGCTCTGCGAGAGTGTGTGGGCTCATCGCTTTAATGCTTGTCCAAATACTTGCATCAATGTTACCATTCAATATTAGCGGTAAGCAGTCATCTAATTTCCTTCAGACGATTTCAAGTTCATCTTTTACCCCTCTATCTGGAGGCTCTTTCTCAATCCTTAACAATCTTCAATTTAGCGGGAGCTGTCGTAAAGTCGGATATTACGGACAATGGAGCTAGGAAGTGTCACCCGTCTTGCATTCAGCACGTTCTCTTCCCTGATCATTCTTTCCAACCTATCTAGTCGAAGTCGTTCAATCGAAACATCTCTTTCCGACGGCAATCTCGATGCTTCTACAAAGTCCGCTGCCAAGCACCAATTCTGCAAGATCACCAAGACCCTCTGAGCATCGGTTCCTTCTTGAAGCAAGTGGCAAAGTCGATTCATCTCAGAATCTGGCAATCCAACTTCTTCAATTTCGAAATGGACAACATGGTTAGCATCAGCGGCAGACATCTCGAGCACTGCCCTGTTTTCCAGACGGTGGTTTAGTAGGCTTCTTAGCATCAAGCGCCGTCTCACATTGCTTAGACATTCATCACTTGGTGTCCACTCTCCCCATCCTCGCCTCAACGCGACCCAGAACTGCAAAGGCTGGATTCCAATCATGCTTGGTACTTGGAGGAAAGGGTCTCTCCAATTCTGGGTGTATTCAGACCACTCCTTTACGAACTCATGTGCTTCCCGCACGTCTAGGCCATCGTTGACTGCTGCATATAGCAGGGCTAGGAGAAGCTGATTATCCCTTAGTCTAATAGTGCTCCTTTGGAAATTTTCAAATTCCTCATTTGTTGGGGATGAGTTCTGTCCTGTTGTTTCCCGAAGACTATATCTCCATCGAGCGCCTCCAGCTCTCAAGACCGTGGTTTGGAAAACCAAGCCTGTTTCTTCTGTGCTCCATCTCCATTCACTTAGGAGATAGCTTAGAAATTCTTCAGTGAAGTCTGGAGTGTCTATAGTGAGTGGGAATTCTGTCCTCCGTCGTACCAAATTCCCAATTGTGCTGACACCTCGACGTCGCACAGATTCTGTGGTAGGTGAAGCATCGCCATCTTCTTCGACTCCATCGCTGAACCGAACACGGTTTGGACGAAGAAGTACGCTTCGGTGTCTAGGTGAGGATTGAATAAGTCGCTCTCTATCCGCAGTTGCAAACGCTGCTCTGACGTCGCGCATCGCTCTTACCGTGGGGTTTTCTGCTACAACGGTAGTCTCTGGCGTTTCATCTCGAGAACACAGTTGATAGCCATGTTGACGGCCGAACTCTCTTTCTTTTTTGACGTCATACAGATTCATATCATTCATCAATTCCCACATCAGCTGCTGCCGTCTTTCTTGGCTGAAGTTGTATTGTTCCTCTTTCAAACTCGAAGCACTTTCTGCAGCGGATTCCGTGGAAGGAGAGTCAAGGGATGTGCCGTTGGACCCCTCTACATTTTGTCTTGCGCTAAGTCTGATGATCGCTTCTCTTCTCCGCAGCATATTTGGTGGCGGTATGTAGCCCGTCTCGATGATTTCGATTGTATCGGGACTCTCTGCCCTCTCATTCCGAGGCTCAATGAAATGAACAACACGGTCTCTACTCAATCTTGCTGTGGTCCTTCTACTTCTGAATACACCAGTTGCACTAGAGCTGTTGTGTATACTTTGCAGCGGAGCCGTCGATGCAGTGGCAGTTGTCACTATAGATCCTGGATTGTTAGATCTTAACCCATTAAACCAAGACTCATCTCGACTAATCAGTTCCCAGATCTGCGTTGGAACACCGTCAACCTCCCCTTCCCTTACTGTCGCGTGTGTTCCAGGGAGAAGCTCCACAACAGAATCCGATTCAGAGCCATCCGTGGGCGAGGGCCTATTTTCATTGTCAGCGAGAGCCCGAGACTCTGGCAGAGCGGTTTCGCTAATGTCCTGCTCTTCGATAAGCCGGAACGGCTCCCCATTATCTAGAATAGGCGAAGCAGTGACCGAAGTTTCATCCTGGATTCTGACTCTTGCCTCAGAGTTCTGGTTGATGTAAAGATTTATATCGTCCAGTCTAAGGCCTGAGTATGGATGCCAAGGTCTCGTTAATCTGACTCGTTGTGCTGGTTCGTCTCGCTGTAGCCCTACTCGTTGTACTCCCTGCTCTACCGGGAGTTGTTGTCGTTGTCCCTGGAATTGATCCCAGCCGGCTGTCAAACGTTCTGTTTCTCTGTCAATGCCATAGAATTGTTCCATGAACTCGTCTGATCCATCAGAGGGAGGACTTGGAGGAGCAGATCCGCTCGTTTGCTGCACAGAAGTTGGTCGGTCGTTCGACATTGCGATGCTGTTTGGGAATAGTACTCAATCAAATGCTCAGGTCTAGTCGTCCTACTAAATATTCTAGTTGAAAATTTATATGTTGAGTTATCGATATTTTCCCTAGATTATATTTCGAGGTTGAAATGGCATTCGTGTTCACTTATACGAGATTTTCTGCTTGGTATTCACAGTAGTGGTGTCATGACTTTATTTATTTAACGGTAGCCTGAATGGGATTCTGAGTTTCAAGTACATCATTCACGTCTATGATATACATTTTGGAAGTCTTATTGGATGGCATACTTATTTTACATCTACCTATTTACCGTCCGGACTACTGCATGTTGATGTTTTCTATTATTTACATCAAGTCCGAAGGGTTTCCGGCTCATTTCTTGTCTACAAGGTGTCATTCCAAACATAGCTGCATGAGTCGAGTACCTCAAACTGCAAAGTATCTATTCCGCAGCGGAAAAAATTTCAGTGAGCATTATTGGTCAGGCTGAACCTTTAGAACCTTTCAAATGGGAACCCTTTTCTAGCTTTTCTTTCCTTGTCCTTGTCCCTTTATCAAACCAAGTCTGCTGTCGAGCAAAGGCATTAAAGTTTGTGTTCTTGCGCTAATGTGGGACTACTGTTCTGATATTTCAGACTAGATTCCGCATCAGCAAAGTACTAGCTTCATACCTCTTCATTAAATTTCATGAACATTGCTCCTATCATATAGATACTGTCAACCAGAATATGAGAATGCCCACACCTCAATTTGACTGAGATTCTCACCTTTACCAACCCTTAGCTTCACATAACTACCTATTCATGTCTGCGGCTGGCAAGTGCTCAAAGATATCGACAAAAGCTTCTCCGCCGAAGACGAAAACGAAAGGTCAAAAGCAATGTATATGGAGAAGTATATTGAAGAAGATCGAAGAAACTCAACTAAAGTTCTTCGACAAGGACAAGGCGACGCCTGAATTGATTGAAACCATGGAGGAACTCGAAATATTCTATGACCGACGGAAACCGGATAGAGATCGGCCATCAAATACAAAGGTCACTGAAACCCAATTACTCAGAGCCGTCGGGTATTACTTTGAAATCCGGCCGAACTTGCTACATGAAGAAAACGAACTCGTCCTCCAAGCATTGCGGGAACTCCGGGCTTTCGCCACCAGGAAGGGAGGGAGTTCATGGGCAAGCCAACCAGTGAAGAGCCAAGTTTTGACTGGAAAGCTGCTCTTCTTCGGCTGACCTGGTCACTTGAGAATGCCAATACCACCGCTTCGTTTGTCGCTCATCGAGTTACGACGTCATCAGGGAGGCTTTGGCGGTGGTGATCACTCCCATGGACATGCTCTCCGGATAATGAGATCATAGAGTAAATGATTATCAGCTCAATTGATGCTACTGATTTGAATACATACAATAGTCGCATAACAATGGCTTATCAACGCATCAGGTGACTACTAATTATGCCCACATGTGACTTTTCTTAAGAATTTGATTAGCCGTTCTGCCGCTTCATTATTCACTTTGTAGATCACAACACCCAAAGTTGTTTCGACAATTAATAACTTATTCAGATGGGTTCAAATTTGATTGGTGCCTTCTAGGAAGCAAATATAAGTGAAATAACAATAACCACTAAAACCTGCTCAGAGCTTCGTGGTAAGAGTGAATTCACTCTCTTGTACCTTTTCAGCTAGCCATCCTCAATCTGAATATAATATTCGAGTATCCCTAGAATCTCACTTCTCTCTTTCATAAAATCTTGACAAATTTCACCTCAAATTCCACACAACTTGGTACAAGGCTAACCACTGCACCTTGTTATTTGAACATCATGGCGTCTAACAAAGACATCATAGACCGAGCCCAGGAACATTACCGTCCTTCTGCAAAGTATCAAAAGAATTTCTCTCCCGTCGACATGGACCAACATTTCCCTTGTCAGCTTGTAAAAGGCGAGTCGGACATAGTTCGGGGCATCGATTTCCTTCTCAACGATCTGATGGCCTTGAGAGTAGACCCTGCTCGATCCATAGATTGGGAGTGGCGAGATGAATTATGGGCAGCTGTGAAAGCAGCAAATGATAATTTGAGAAAGGCGAAGGAGGAAAAGGAGGCAAAGAAATTGGGAAGCTCGGGCTCTTCGCACCAGATCTCTCTTCGAGACATGTACCAACGGCAACAAACGACCGGTATTCCTCGGGCCACTAGACAAGATCCGATACCGAGAGCTCTACATGAGCAAGTTGCAGCCGAGACATCTTCCAGAATTCCGAAGCCGCAAACTCCAGTCCGTCCTGCGTTGAGGAAAAAGAAAGCCGCAACTGCACCCCACCGAAGTCGTCGAGTTTCATTCGATGTCCAAATAGAAGCGAATGAGCGCCGAGACACATCAGGTCTTCAAATATCACGTCCTTATAGCTCACTTGGTCAAAATGATGATAATGGACAATCTGCTACGGTTAGCAGCAAGTCTGTTAGGGAGTCTCTGGCATTGCTCTTCAATGGCAAGGGCTATAGCAAACCGACAAACATTCCGATGAGGGCTACGTTCTATCAGAAGAAGAATTCAGCTGCTGGTCCCATCCCCAATCGAAACTCCAAGTCGTCCTTAAACTTAACTGGCTCCGGCATTCCCACCAGACCGGTTACTCCAACGCAAGTTACCTTGTCTTTATCCGATTTCTCCCCATCATCCCCAGCCAGGACTCCTACCCGCCTAACAAACCATATAAACACCATGATCAATACGACTCCAGACACTCAGAATTATTTTGGGCCAAACCCAAGTTTACAAGCAAAGCGACCACTTCAACCAGCCAGAGGAATCAGCCTGAACGTCCAATCGTTGGGAAAAGGCACCTTGAGCCAACGACCGAAACAAGGAAATATGGCACCTCCACCGATGCCATCATTTCTGCCAACGGGAGCTGCTGCACGTACGGATTCGATGAAGGGTAGGGCTTATGAGGCGGCGAGGGAGGCAGCGTTGAAGAATGCTTCGGAGGTTGGGTATCATCGGGGGGATTAGAGTGGGGTGATTGGTGTATTAGGAGATATGAGTTAAGTTATAGGTCACCGTAAACTCTGATATGAGTGTAATAGAGATTCTGTGAATCTGGCATGTTGAGCAGATGTCTAAGATTTTGAGGATTTGGCGACATTATTGTATGCGCATTTGTGGAGCTAGTAGTTTAGTGACTTAGCGGGCACAAAAAACATAATTCTACATTACAAAATATTCGGCGATCAAAACTAGGAGAACAAATCCTACCATGTGTCAAAATCGAAACTTGATGATTTGAAACCTAAAAGAACTAGAGACCAGTCTTGCAGAAATGACTTTCTGAGTACCAGGTTTTGTCGCACAATACTTAAATACGAATAAAATCCGGACAGAATACTGGTTCAGCAATAGTTTCTCCAACGCAATGAAAATTTTACCATCTCACTTATGTGTAGATCTAATGAAAAGCTAGACAAAGTAACTGCGAATGTCGCCCTAGAATTTTCCAGGTTATATGTTTGATTTCCAGACCTGCGCGAAGGTGTAATACTCTGACTTGGTAACATAATGACACATCTCTCCCGAACGTGTTACTTTAAAGAGTCTTTATAAACACTTCCTTGAAGAAATACACTCCTTTTATTGCCTCAGAAACCAAATCTGGCTCCTGCAGAGCTCTCAGGAATTGAGTGAAGGACATTCTATGTATTCATGGAAATCATTTCAGGAGTAATGTTTCAATTTGGCGGGCTAGGAGTACTTGAATTGATTGCAGTTGCACTTGCTTAACACCAAAAAGCAAAGCAGCTGTCCCCTCATGCAGCACAACCCAGAGATTTCTCGAGTTATTCTCTGAAGTCCATTATTACCATTGTGCTAGAACGTTGATTAATGTAATTGATCCAAATATCTATACTATGAAAGTAATCGATATTGAAATTTAGTCTACTCTCCAGCTTCTGCAAGTCATGTGGTGGAGACTTCAGACCTGCAAAAGTCCAGCGAGCAAGAATCTCAAGAATTAAACTCCGGTGCATGCTTAAACGCAAAAATCGCCTCCTTCCCATGTACAAACACCAAATCGGCCTCCGTTCTCCTTGCAAGCATATGAATCATCTAGTTCGAATGAACCCAGTCATCATGCTCCCTCGCTTGCCAACCTATCCCCCGTCAGCCTCCACCTCCATCCTCTCTCTCTAACAAACAAAGACAACTCACCTTTTGGATGACTCTCCTCATAATTCTTCTTCACATGATACTGATCACCTATGAAAATCCACGTCCACTCTCTCACATTCACCTGCATGATACACAATCCCGGAGTATGGCGTGATTGCAAGCCAGGGAAGATTCCAAGGCAGTCTCCGATAAAGGTTTTCTTGTTGAGCTTGAACTTTAGGCAGGTGGTATGTAGACCACGTGCGTGTAAATTGGAACGTTTGTATCGACGAGGTGTTCGAGACCTCCAGCGTGATCGAGGTGGACATGGCTGAGATAACGGCTTTGACTTCTTTAATTAAGTTCCTGGTTTCGCGATTGCTGCGGCGAGGTTTTTTCCAGTGAGGCAGTCGATCTGTGCGAAGTGGTTGTTGAAAGGGAGGCCTTAGGCTTCGGGCCAGCTGCGGCAGAATTCTGCTCCGAAGAGGATGAGTCCCTCGATGGGATGCTCGATGAGAACAGATATTTAGACAATCTGACGCTGTTAGTGTTCCTTTGGATGCAGCCTTACATTTGCCTGTTGTATCGAAAGGTTGGAAGTGGCGTCATTTCCCAGATAATTATGCTGACCCCGGTGTAAACAAATGCCACGTCAAGCTCCATATCTTCAACATGAATTAGCTAGAAATGATGAGATTCGGGCCTGATTGAGAAGTGTCCAATCGACTTACCCACATCTTGGTGCCCTGTGAGAGATAGGGTGCTTCGTGTGGAGATTAATCAGCAAATGTTAGTTTACAGGAGGGCAACAGATCAATGAATCGATTGAAGTCATATTGACGTCAAATTTTGCGGTCAATATTGTACAGAAGAACTACTTGGCATAAGATGACGGAGACATGAGCCTTTTATAAGCAATAAATCGATTGACAACAAGGATTTATTACTATCTATTACTTCTTCATCGTTAATTATTTATGTGCTTTGTAAATAGACTTGAACTGAAGATTGTTTTATAGTTTAATAACATATATGGTGACTTTAACCTTTTTCGAGAGCATGAAACACATGTATGGAAAATATGTTGCTAAGACACTCTCTATCATCATGAGACTTTCTTTGAAGGAGATTATGTATGCCCTTTAAGTCTTATAGATATCGTAAGCATACTTAAACTAACATTTAACCCCGGTTTTTCTCACTATTTGTATTTTCCCCCTTCAAAACCTCTCATTCACACGAAAATCTCAATAATCTACAACAAAGACTATATATTTTATGTGAACACCTATAAAAAGTCCTCCAGCTAACTGACGAACAACAAAGGGTACGAAGTGACAACGACCTCATCCTCACAAACTACTATTATCCATTGGAACAAAACGCTCCCTAGTCCTGTATAATTCTCCGCGTAAAACGCCTCCATATGCAACTCCGCCCTCTTCTTCGCCACCTCCGCCAACAGAACCACTAGCCGACGGTGACGCCTACACTCAGCGCAAGGTTAAGTAGAACGCAAAATTTCTGCACAAAGTACAGGTCTTGATAGAACTGGATGATCCTCACTAGGGGCATCTTCACTCAAGGTATGACCTGCGGACCTAGTAAGACGAGCGCCTTTCATGGCTTTGAAGCAGTCCTTGGAGGAGGCGTGGCTAGGGAGAGGAATGGCGCGGTCGCTCATGGTGGTGAGGACGCAATGGCGATTGGAGAGCGAAGGTGGTGGAATGGGAAGCGTGAAGGGGATGTGAGAGAAAGGGGAAGTAAGTAAGCAAGCAAGGAAGGAAGCAAATACTTAAAAAGGAACCCTAGCGTGCCAGATCTCAAGGCAGGAAAGTGGTGGGGAGGAAAGATTTGAGGTTGTAGGTTGGATGTGGTATTACATAAATTTGTAAAGTTGCTGTTTAGTGGCGCATGAAAGATAAATGAATTGCTTTGGGAGATGAGGAGATTGAAGTCAAGCATTGTGTAATTGCTTTGTCGGTTCTCAATTTCTCCACGACTTATAATAGCCTATAACAACACCCATGAGAGAACTCGAAAAGATCAAAGAAAGAGCAGTGATTAATATAAATGCAAGCAAATGACAATGGAAAATTGTGACAATTCATTGATTCCCTTCGACGAAAACTCTCTTAACGCGAATTCCACGATGGCGATATTATTCCGGTCTGCTACACCAATCGATCTATGTTCAAACATGCTAAGAATCGCAAGAAAAACGTAGCTTTTGTCACGTACATAAAGTAAGCAGAACAAGCAATGAAAAGATTATACACCCAATTCCAGCCTATGTAATGCACCGAGAAATGCTGAACCTGACAAAACTTCCAACGCCACTATCCCAAAAAGAAGTTTATACATCAAGATCCGCTTGGACCTGCTTCTTCGTCTTCTCCATCTCGGCTTTCGAGTCGCTGTCGTTTGCCTCGAAGCAGCTCTCCTAGAGTGTTACTTAAACTTCTCGACCTTGTTATACCAGACCATTCTCCTCCATCGTTCGCGAATGATTGGCTTATTTGATCGCCTGTCTTCACTGGTGACGCTTCGGGGTCATCGTAGTAACTGACCGATGATCCGTGTGCAAGTCTCTGTGACCCAGACTTGGATCGGCGAATACCTAGCTTGGGACGCTTCATCCGGGGAGATTCGACTCCCCGTCGTAACGTATCGGCTACAACCACGCTGAGACCACCCGAAAGCGGAGAAATGAATGGTCCAGGCATCATACGGGAGATTGAATGTCGCGCAACCGGTGTGGTAGGTCGATCAGGTTCAGAAGACAGTTGTTGAGCCGAAGACGGGTGTAAATTGCCTTGGGAAGACGGCCTGCTTGGTGGCGGCGGTTTCAAGAGGTCGCTGAGTGCTGTACGTGCATCTGTGGGTAACACAGGCGTAGAAATCGTCGCTGGTAGGCCAGGATGCCTGGAATTTATTAATGCTTCAGCGGACTTATTGGGAGAGTCGTCGGAGGCGTCTTTGCTGGAGATCTCGTTTGTCTTGAGAGGAGGAATCGACAATGGTAGTCGTTGGTGAGATGAACTTGAGAACGCCTTCGGGGTTCTCGGACGAGAGGACTGTTCCGCAAAGCTGACTTTGGAAGACCTTCGTGACTGTGGTGGCTCGTCGTACGCACCGTCTCCGTTCCGCATTGCGGCTTGCACCTGTCCAAAGGAACCAAAATTGTGTTCCTTCTGCTGAGGAGCGTCCGCTTCCTCACAGGTTGGCTCCTGACTCATAAGCCCAATTCGCTCTTCGCCCTCTTCATCTGAGTCCCCTTCATCTTCGTCATCATGTGATGGTCGACCGCTGGTAATCAGGTAAACACCAGAGAAGGTCAAGAGGCAGCCTCCTATGAATTTTCCAACACTGTCTGCTGTTGCCTTCTCAAAGTCCCTATATAGAATTGCACTTCCGATAATGACCGATATGGTGAACATGACAAACTGGACGGGAATGACTTGTGTAGAATCAAATCGTTGTAGTGCTCTGTTCACGTATCGAACCTGCATAACTGCCGTGCCGACTAATACCGCGATCAAAGCATAGGTTACTGGCGTAGTAAAGGCTCGCCATAAAGTAGAAGACAGCATCGAGGCAACACCTTTGGTTGATAGAGCTGTATAGCCTCCTGAATCGCATGTAAGTAACTGTAACAGCGGTTGACTATATTAAGTACTTACCGAACAACCCGACAAGACCCAAATCAACCAGTATCGTCTTGCCTCCGTATTTTGGGCTGGCCCACATCAACACTATAATCATAGATATGGTGATAGCCATGTATATTTCGAATTCGAGGTTTGTGATAGCACCCCAAACTTCATGTGGCCCGATTCGCTTTTCTGAAGTTTTGGCACTGAGTACAACCACTACAGCTCCTGCAACCGCAACAACCACTCCCCAGAAGTCCCGTAACCGGAAACGCTCTTTCAACATGATGGGTGCGATCACGCAGTTGGATATAAGAGCAACCACGCCCAATGGCGAAACAATTGAAGCTGGAGCGAATCCATATGCGAGAAAGTTCCCCGCTTCTCCGACGGTCATCAGAATAATTCCTCCCCACCAATATGGTGACTTGAGATATGTCTTAACTTGGCTGGAGTCGTGTTTCGAACAAGAGGAGGAGTCGGAATCATCGGAATTCATAGAATGAAATGACCTTCGTAGTGGATCATCCTCGTCGCCGTGATCTTGATCTTGGGTCTGGTCGTCTCCCCCATTATGCCCATTTGCGCCAATCGTACCATAGCCATTCTGTGCTCTTTTCACGGCACTCTTTGCTCGCTCCTTCTGCCGTGTCCTCTCCTCGTGTAAACGTATATGCGCGTATCGTTGTATGTTCAAAGCGAAAGATATTAGGATGTTGCCGATAATCGCAGTCACAATCCCGATCAACGACGACCACTTTTGCAACTGCGACTCTCCATCTTTGGTAGGTTCGAGACTGATTGAGACCATAGAATGGACTGTTCGTGGAAAGGAAATCGAAGTGGCAGCATCGACATCCAAGCCCGAGAGGTACATAATCGCAGATTGACCAGCTCTGTGAGATTCACAGCATCACGGCTGTGAGGGATACAACACTGTGTTGATGATAGAGATGGCAGATTCTAGCGTGAACATGAGGATATATTAATTGAAGAATTTTGCTGTGGACGAAGGAGGGGCGAAGGTTGTCGATTGCATGTGTTGATGGAAAAGAAACTAAGAGAGTGGGTATGAGTAGGCTCCTGCAGGCCGATGTCATTTGGAGAGGCCCAAGCAAGTCCCCTGCTCGTGTCAATGCACCAAAATATCCACCGTGACTTTCTTCCTCATCCCCCAACAAACAATACAAACGTCAACCAGCGCAAACACAAACACGATGACCGACAACGAAGACTTCGAGGTCGATTTGCCAGAATTGGCAGTAAATGATCCCATGCGAGCATTCCTTCCGCAGGCTTTCGGCAAGAAATCGAAGGAGGCAGACATCGCGGCGCAAATTGGTCGAACGAAGAGAAATGTTGAAGAGAAACCAGTATCTAAGCAAGGGATCAACGAAGAGGAGAATAAGAAACATATCCAGCAAGAGCTGGCTTCCAAAACCTACGATTCGGATGACGATTCGGACGATTCAGCCACCTCCAATGAGTCGGAAGATGACGAATATCCAGTCTCCCATGAATTGGTCCTCAAAACACACGATCGCGCGGTAACATCGACTACTCTTGATGTATCAGGATCGAGATTGATCAGTGGCTCAACAGATTGCACCTTAAAACTACACGACTTTGCCTCCATGACACCAACTACCTTACGCGCCTTCAAAAGTGTTGATCCTAGCGAATCGAAATCATCAACAAATTCAGAGACTCATCCTATCAACCATGTCGAGTTCAATCCATTGTCCGGTAGCTCGTTCCTCTGCGTCTCAGCGCATCCTCAAGCAAAGATCATGAGCAGAGATGGTACTGTTTTGGCAGAATTTATCAAAGGAGACATGTACTTGAGGGACATGAACAACACTAAGGGCCATGTTTCCGAGGTCACGACTGGCACATGGAATCCAGTAAATAGAGATCTGTGTGTCACAGCTGGAACAGATAGTACGCTGCGGATTTGGGATGTCAATTTCAGAAGGAGCCAGAAGGAAGTAATCGTCCACAAATCTAGGGCAGCGGGTTCAGCTGGAAGGACAAGAATGACAGCCGTTGTCTGGGGAAGTCCATTACAAGGCGGCAATAATGTTCTCGTTGCTGCCGCTTTCGATGGGAGTCTGGTCATGTGGAGTGGGGATGGACCTTTTGCTAGACCAGCGGCAGAGATCAGGGCAGCCCACACTCCAAACACCTGGACTGGAGGTATCGACATCAGTGCAGATGGAAGAATGGTTGTGACTAGAGGCGGAGACAATCTGATTAAGCTTTGGGACACGCGTAAATTCAAGGCTCCGGTTGTGACCGTATCTCACCCATCTACGTCGGACCACTACAGCATGACGAATATTAAATACTCTCCCAACTCGTCTAGTATCTTGACGGGCTCAGCATCCGGACACCTCCATATCCTCAACCCTGGTAATCTTAAGCCAGAACTTGTCACACCCGTCACCCCAGGATCGCCACTTATCACTGTCCAGTGGCATCCGAAACTCAGTCAAATTGTTACTGGGTCTGCGAATGCTGAGGTTCACGTACTTTACAATCCAAATACCTCCACTCGAGGTGCCGTGGATGTAATGTCTAGAGCACCAAAGAAGCGGCATGTGGATGACGACCCTAACTTTACTACTGACCAATCTACGGGAATTTCTGGCGACAGTATCATTACCCCAGGTGGTGTCTTAACGAACGATAATTCCACATCTTATGCGGCGCGCCATCCAACAGTTGGCTTGACAGCTTCTGGCCGATCCCGCGATCCTCGACGACCTCAAATACCAATGGTGACACCTTTCATGAAATCGCAGCCTGATGAGCAACATATCAATGAAAGCATACCCCTTAGTAGCATGAGAGATGAGGATCCTCGGGAAGCTTTGCTGAAATATGCGGATCTTGCAAAGTCTGATCCGATGTTCACAAATGCCTGGAAAGAAACCCAGCCGATAACCATATATCAAAATGCTAGTGACGGCGAGGAAGAAGGGCCAGACAAGAAGAAAGTAAAACGCTAAGATTGTTTATTTCGATAGTCGACTTTGAGAATCTGAAGAATGGTTTGATGCCCACGAAACATAGAAATCACAGGCGTTAGGAGGGACATACCCATGATCAGGCGCCGAAAACAGGGGCATCATTAGCAAAAGCAAGTACTCACCGACAGTCGACAGTCGATTCAGCCTCGTCGACTATTCCATCAAGATGATGGTGATGATGATAGTGCTAGGAAAGGGTCTCGGCACAACGTCGCTCTCACTCTAAAATCGCAATCAAGTTCCAACCTGTATTGCGCTTGCCTCATTCTCTTCTTTCACTTTGCTTATCATTTTTCCTTTTGTTGCACATCGCGATTTTCCTCACGTTTTTCCCACGAGGCAAGGAATTTCACCAGCCAATTATTTTTTGCTTGGGCCACTCTGGGCACGTGGAGTCCGCGTGGAATTGCGCAAACCGCCACTCAGCTGAGATGATTTGTTGGTAAGCCGGCAATAAAAAGGAATAGTGATGAGTGAATCGTCGGATATCGACTCGAAAGCTTTCATGACCAGAGCAAGTGTTTTTTGGCAACCATTTGGCATCTGTTACCAACATATGTGCAGCTGAATTTTGATGGTCAGTATTCCTTTATTCGAAAGAGCTCACATGGTGAACTCTACTATTTGTTGAACATCATGGTTCAGAATTTTATGCCGCGCGCATTTTTAAGGAGAATGATCATTATAGCTTCCTCTTGTCAGTATCAGGAGCTTAAGGGTATATCGCCTTCCGAGCCAGCGCATATATCCTGTAAAACTGCAGGTCTTTCAGGGGCGATATCTCTTGGAATCAGTTGCACACATGATGATACACCTACCTATTCACTCTCATGAATCGTTAAGATTACTTAGAATTGTTAAGAGCTGTCAATTTATGGAAATCCTCCTCGGGAGTCGTCTGCAATTGGAATGATCACGTGATATAAATTACTTCATCAAATCGTTCTGCTGGAAATCCACAGTCACCATGCGTTTGACAGCGGTAGTGGCACGATTAAGAGCTAGAAATGCATCATGAATCAAGTCATTTGGTTCCAAACAAATGAATAAACACTCTTGTCGGTACCGCAGGAAGTTTTCTTGTGAGGTCAACTTGCCGAGGATTCCGACATCTGCAACTAGCCACACTGCATCATATACTTACCACGACATAGAGCTCAATTCTGATGAGTCGATTTCCTGCACACGAAAGTCTTATAGCAGAGCTCATTTTAAGTGCAGGTTAATCGGGTCCCATGATGCTAATTGCTTTCCCTTCCACCGTGTTCGCACTAGTCTCATTTAGGAGAGTTCCTAAACAAGAGCGCCATAACCACCACTTTAGCACAACTAAATCCGAATATCTCGGGAAGTCTAAACTCAATTAAACATGCTCTGATGTTCACTGGCGAATCTTGACTTGAATGGGTCTAGTTTAGAGCACCAACCCCGCATTACCCCGCGGCGGTTCTTGTGCGAGGTCCAGAGGAAGGAGCATATTTGAAGCTCCATCCTTGTTGACTTTAAACTTATTGTAGACCTGCTCTCATTTATATTTGCTCCCTTTCACCCCAAATTCACCTCAAGCCACAACCCCAACCCATTAATCGACTCCAGCCAAAATGGGAGTCCATACCCTAAAATCAGAAAGCGTAGAAGCAATCAAGAAAGCCATCGACGCGGCAACTCTCGAAACCCCAGGTCCTACCACTCAAGCTACATCCTCGAAAATACCTGGTGCAGTCTTCGTAGCAATCAACAAGAATGGCGACGAGATCTGCAGCCACGCCTCTGGATATCGGGGAGTCGATAACCCGGTGAAGATGGATATGGATACTGTGTTTTGGATTGCGAGTTGTACGAAGATGATTGTGGGGATTGCGGTGATGCAATTGGTGGAGAAGGAGAAGTTGACGTTGGATGATGCGGATTTGGTTGATAGGGTAGGTAAATTTGCTTTGGGTGTTGGGGCGTTTTGGGGGAAGTTGAGGATGAGAGGCTAATATGTCGGATTTCAGTACGCGCCGGAACTTCGTGATATGAAGATTTTGAAGGGCTTTGACGATAAGACTGGGGAGCCGATATTGCAGCAGAAGAAGAATAGGATTACTTTGCGGATGCTGTTGAGTCATACTGGTACGCACTAAGCAACGACTTATTTGGAGCTTCCTTTCAAGTTTGCGAGGCAAAACTGATTGTATTCGATAGCTGGGTTGGGATATACGTTCTTCAATCCCGAGATTCGGAGATATGGGATGCCAGCTGGTATTGATGAGTTTTCTGGTCGATTCGAGGATTTTACTGCTCCTCTGTTATTCGAGCCTGGTTCCAAATGGCAGTATGGTGTAAGTGAACTTTTCATCGAGGAAAATGGAATTTAAGGGCTGACATAAATGAGACCAACATCGACTGGGCAGGCTTCATTGTAGAGCGTGTTTCAGGAAAAACACTCAATGGCTATTGTCAAGAGAACATCTTCGCTCCTCTCGGCATCAAGAACATGAATTTCTTCCCAACGCCATACATGAAGACCAAACTAGCAAATATGAACCAACGCTACCCTGACGGTCATCTTACCAGCCGCGAACACCTCCTCCGAGCACCCATTGTCGCATCGGCTCTCTTCTCCCCCACCGACCACGCGCAAAATCCTGAGCATCAAATTGCCAATTCAGGTGGTGCAGGCTGCTTCGCACAACCAAAAGAATACGTCAAAATCATCGCCATGTTTCTCAACGATGGCACCTCTCCTCACACCAACACACAGATATTGAAGAAAGAAACTGTTGACGAAATGTTCTCGAACCAGATCCCTGAGATGCCGGATTTTGGACGCCAGCCAATTCAAGCTGCTATACCCGAGTTGACGAATCCTCTTCCAGAATTGTACCCACAGCCTAAGGAGCAGGAGCAGGGGTGGGGACTCACGTTCATGTTAACCATTCATGAGGGGCCGACAGGAAGAGGGAGGAATACTGGATGGTGGGCTGGACTACCGAATCTGTTTTGGTGGGCAGATAGAGAAAAGGGGGTGGGAGGAATGATCGCTAGTCAGATCGTGCCTTTTGGTGGTAAGCATTTCATTCTCCTGTCTCTGGGCCTTAAATTTGTTGCTGGCGGAACTTTCGAATCATAGTGTGCTAATGAATATTTATGTCGCAGATCCTCATGTTATGGGATTGTGGGCACAGTGTGAGGCTGCTGTCTATCAGGGCTAAGCATCGTTGAAGTCAATCCGTGAATACGTGGTAGAAATGTGATGCACCCATGCTGTTGTGATTTCTGGTCAACTTTTAAATTGTATTCCATTAACATTAGCCTCGTTTAAAAAAAAGTTCAAACTTTTACCATCCCTTAGAGTTGTTATATTCAAATTGTGCAGATTCGGTGCGCACGCTTAACACCGCGCCAAGATGTCGCTTACCCTACGATATAAGTTCTTTTACAAGCTATTTCCACCAACCAGAATAGCTGCTGGGGATACGAGTCTACGGCGACAAGGTGCACCCGCCTTGTAAAGGGTTCACGACAGAAGGAGCCCCCTAATAAAACCAGTAAGTAGATCCCAGAAGGACCGAACACTGTTATCCTGTGATCTGTTCTATAATATTTTTGTATTATGCGTTTTAAGGAAACTCCAAGTATATGAGATCTTATCACAAAATCGATTCTATAGATTTCTATTGATTGAAGAGGATTGCTAGGGTGGAATAGAAAGGACTTCCTTGAAATTACCTAAGGTAAGATCTAATCGAGACCTCGGCAAGCCAAGCAACATTTACAAACATCTCCGAACAGCCAATTCCCCAGGAGGACGCCCCATAGCCCTAGACTGCGGTGTAACTCGCACTCCTTGGCAGTAGCCAAAGTGGTCTGGCAAACATATCGTAGTCGGGTCGCAGCATTCCCGTCTTCCAGATGCCCCGCTGTTCTGACATAGTTCTGACATTCAGGAGGTTAGTACGCAGTGCGGCGAAAAAGGCCGACTTTTTTTTGCTCTAACGACTTTTAGCCCTTCGAGAGTGGGAATGGGTATAAAGTAGGTGGTCAAGAGTTCTTTCTCATATTTTAGGATTTAATCTATTGTTGAGCTTCGGAATTCGACACTAGATTGAAGAACTAGCTTATGTACGGAGGAGAACAAACCACTCAAGAGCATTGAACTCAATTATCATCACTCATTCTTCACCATCTCATACATCTCAGCCACTATCACTTACCAAGCTTCAACTCCCATCAATACCACTACCAAAATGTCCAAACCCTCGGTCATCTTCATCCCAGGCTCCTTCTCCATCCCCGAGCACTACGACCCCGTCCTCGAGGCCGTGAGATCTAAAGGAATCAACGTCCGCGGTATCAAACTCCCCAGCGCGTCTCCCAAACCTGAAGGCCCACCCCCTACCATGCACGACGACGCCGCCTTCATCGCCTCGGAAGTTCAGAGAGAAGTTGATCAAGATAAATATGTCATCCTGATCCCGCACTCTTATGGCGGTGTTCCGACGAGCGAGAGCACCAAGGGTTTGAGTAGGAAAGAGAGAGAGGCAGAGGGCAAGAAAGGAGGAATTATCAGGCTGGCGTACCTGACATGCGTGGTGCCACCAGTGGGAAAGTCCACGGGTGAGATGTTATTAGATGTCCCCAAGGAGAGTAAACTTGAGCTTGCAGTCGACGTTTGTCCCCCTTCCCCTCCCCTTCCATCCCTCTAACAATACTCCCAGGAAAACGGTTGGATGTACCACGACCGTCCCGACCTCACTGCTGCAATCGCCTTCTCAGACCTCCCCCCTTCTGAAGGCGAAGCCTGGGTCCGCAAATTCGTGCAGCACTCAGCGATCGCCTTTGCCGGCGAACTGACTCATCCAGGTTATAAAAATATACCTGCGAGTTGGCTGTTTTGCGCACGGGATAAGTGTATACCGGCAAAGAATCAGCAGAATGCAATAGACTTGATTGAGAGGGTGAGTGGGAGGGGGGTGGATGTTACAAGGGTTGAGGCGGATCATGGGCCGAATGCTAGTCAGCCAGGGTTGGTGGTGGATTGGATTGTGAATGTTGTTGCAAAGGCTTAGGGGGGGTGATAGGGTGAGGTAAGGGGCGTAGAGTTTTATATCGTTGTGGTATTTGTTTAAGGTTTTGCATCTACGTCGATTTACGAATTTCTTCGAGGTTGTTTATTAATGTTCTAGTAAGGATGGAAGAAATGTCAAGGATAGTTGTAGGAAATTCAATTGACTCCATTCTCGCTTACCATCAACTGCTGGTCGGGGTTGCGACCATTTTCAATACTCAACACCAAAATCATCACATAAGAGAAGAATGCGAGCAACTTTCGACTACCATAGCTGCATATAGTATCATGAAGTGGTTGCCTTATAAGGGCACATCTCGTATTAATTTGAAATCACCCTTTGGATTCAATTTGTCAGATCTCGTCTCCGAGTCTTCACCACTTCCGTCAGCACCTTAATATCAGAATTACTTTTGCTTCTATTCTTAGCACGCTCCGTTCGTTTGTTGCAAGTCGCGATTTTTTGTATGATTTAACCGGAGGCGTTGGTCTGCCTCTTGAGTGGTTGGGCTCTTTAGGCAATTTTTAGTGTCGACACATCATTTGAGTTAGCTTGAACGCGTGAAATTGCAGCGCAGCAGCGGAAGTCACTTTTAAGAAAATAAGATCCAATTCATCAATTGTGAGAAGAGAGCTTTTCATCGAATTTGCCTAATTGCGGATCATTTTTTACAATTGTTTTGTATTCTTGTCGATCCCATTTATCGTTGGCTGATCATTGAAACACGTTCTCAATAAGGAGGGTTGCTTTGAAGAAATGAAATGTTGGCCAATTTCTAAGTCAGAACTAGAGTATCTTTCTTCTGCCCTAAATCAGTGGTTCGATAATATGCAAACACTATTAGTTCAAAAAGTGCTTTCGTTGCATATCGCAGTATTTGCAATGATTTTGTCATGCTTTGATAGCGGCCAGGAGATTTGGAATGCTGGTAAGCACTAAACTAATCTCAACCATACGTTTCAGGAAGCGATGAAATAAGGCATACATTGCGTAAAGGTATTCTTCAGCTAGCACGGAAATAGGAATGCAGCGTTTCTTTGTTGCATGTCGCAATTGGTATTTGTGTTCCTGTTTTTTTGTAGTAGATGACGGTAAGCTTAGTACGAGTAGCACCTTCCGGTTTGAGGGGCTTGGTTTGACAACACATAAAGACCTGTCAGCAGGACATAAGCTGCGTTACACTTCAAATAGCTTACAAAGAGCCAACTCATCGAGTTCTCTTAGACTCTGTTGCAAGTCGCAGTATTTGCATTGATTCTCCTAGAATGTGAAGCTGAGGCCTCAGCTTCTATAGAGTGGGGATCACACGTCAACATTTTCTCCATTTCCTTTTTATTGAACTTCGCCCAATTTATTTGAAATGATCATGGCAGGGCCGTTGTCAGGTAAAAGCTTTCAAAAGATCCAGTTGAGTCTTCATATACTTATGTCATGCCCTCGAAGCGATAGCCTGATCATTAATCACTTACTCTTCCATAAAAGGTCATTTCTGAGGATTTGTTGCTCATCGCGCACTTTATTCGAGATTAGATGAACTTCCAGATTCAGAATATAGTCCTTTTTGGATCGACTTCCGTATACAATCAGTGTCGACATATAGGTCTGAGCACATTCACTTCCACTTTGGGACTCTTACTGATATGTTTTTGTTCTTCGCGCAATCTGTTTGAGATCAGGTGGGATCGAAGACTCGGGATTGAAAGCTCGAAAGAGGCATTTGTGCATGAGGGTAGTGTTCCGGTGAAAGCCTAAGAGCTGACACTTCCAATCAAAACTATTCAATTGACCTTTGTTGCTCTTCGCGCAATCTATTTAAAATTGGATGTGACTTGAGTCCCGAACTATAACGCTTGACAATATCGAATTTTTGTCTAAGCTTATCACATTTGTGTGCTTGTGCTCACTCATTCTGACCTAATAGAGTAAGCTCTCTATAACACTTTCCGCAACAGTCCTTTGCTTAAGCCTGTTGCACATCGCGCAATCTATTTGGAATTGGAAATTTGCTGGAAGTGACGAGTCGTGGGGTTACTTTCACTGGGGAGTTGAACATGGTTAGTGCCCTGTTCAGTGCCAAACTACTGACCGAGAAGGGCTCGAGTCTTCCTCAATTAGAATTTCTTTGGTCTTTTCTTGCAATTCGAGCAATATATTCAATGGAGATCAAGGCTATTTCTGTTTATGCACTGATAAATGCAACATGGTTGTTATTATGATTGCACCAAACTATTGACCGAGAAGGTTTTGAGGTCTTCCTCCTTCGAGAATGCTCTGGCTTTTGTTGCACATCGAGCAATCTATATAAGATGAGAACTCAATTGAATGAAAACCTGGGAGCAAACATTCAAAAATAGCATATAACCAAGAACTCGCCACCTCGTATTGCTGACAAAATTGACAAGTCGTGTTGATTGGGTTCCCATTGCGTACATGTCCTTCCCGAAGCGGATGCACCCTCAGAACAGCTTCCAAATCGAGCCTCACTCCCCTCAATCTCACTTTTTTGTTGCACTTCGCGCAATTTATTTGCATTTCGACCAAATTCCAATTCATATGATAGAATTTTCGAAAAGGAAGGTGTCTCCGTTGCGCTTGGGCTCATTATCTTCTCTCGCTTAACAATGCATGATTCATGCAAGTCCCGATTGGGAAATTAGGTACGACCGAGGAAGATCGACAACACCAAGTTCAATTTTGGTCATCATGCTCGAAATAAATCATGATGGAATTAGATACGGCCTCAGCGCAGAACAATAAAATCTAAGAAATTCTACCAATTCAATTATTCACATCATTTACATTTCGATACTAGTGATGCTTACTAGCTTGTAATAAACGGTTTGGGGCCATCACATTCCTTACATTTCATCCGAGATTCATGTTGCTCCTCAAAAGATATGTCGTTTTCCATTTTTCTATTCTTTTGGTCGAGGAAATTGCACGAAAAGCCATTTAGTACGCCTACCAATTCTCAGTGCACTAGGACGCTATTGACGTCATACAACACTGCTTGATCTTGCCTTTTTTTAATGAGAATTATTGTTGCACTTCGCAATGTGAAGTTTGGTAAATGAACTAACAATATTTCCAGGTTCAGTCGAGTATCGTTAACAACCAACACGTGATGATGTTGGCTTACATCCTATAGCGGGCTATCATCATGCGTACCGAAAATCAGCAGCTCGGCGACTTCATCTCTGTGTAAAGAAAGCCTTTTGTTGCACATCGCATTCCAGGAATTTGGTAACTCATTTAAAAGGCTATCCAGGTACTATCACTTGGTGTTTGCGTGTTGTTGTCCGGCTGTATTGTGCACATATTGTGGCGAAGTTCTTGATGCTCACTCTCACATTCTCAAAATTTGGGCCATAGTTTTTTGAAAGTCCTTTTCACATGATTCTTCTTTCGAATTTCTCTCTTCTGTTAGGAAACTAGGTGGCTGCCTTGATCTCTTCGAATGCTTTGACGATGCAGAAGTCTCATTTCGGAGATATGAGCGAGCTTTGGCGCCATGTGGATCCTACTAGGCGTTCTACTAAAAAGATTTGTTGCAATTCGCAACTTAGAGTTTGGTAAATGAGCATGAAGAGTTTTTTGATTACTGAATTGGGTACCATGGTAAGATAGACTATGGTACCTATGAATCATTGTTTTGTTAAGCCTCAGTGACCACAAGTTGCTGACCTGATTGCAAGCTGTCTGTATTCCTGTACATGAGCTTACTTGCGTGAGATTTGTTATCAAAAAACCCTGGGAAGCCTATGCGTAGGCTTGTACGCAAGAGAATATCTTGAGACAATGGTACCAGGGTATCGATTGCAGGGCGTCTTTTTCAATGCAAACAGTCCACGGCTGTTGACGGTTGCTTCATTCCGGCACCTTAGTGCTAATGATTGGTCCCGAACGTCAAATTTAATAGGCCACCTGGCACAAAGCTTTTCCTCGTTGCCCCTCATTCACCGAACACTGGTGAACAAGCATCTGTTGACTATTAGCCTCCACGATACGAGAAACGATGACATACAATACCTCGTGGTCGGAAAAACATTGTTTTCACAGGACAAAGCTTTGAATTTTCCCTCTAGAATCTCCCTCGTCTGTACATAATCTTGAGCACTGCTTAAATCCCCTGTACAGAAAGGTGCTGACATATCCTATGTACTTTGGCACAGGCGTTCGAAAAGCTTGTCAGCAGTAACGTGAACCTCCATGCAATAGATTGAATCTGCCGGCCCATATTCAGTCTGTTGCACATCGTACTCCCGAGATCTTGGGACAGGAAATTAGCTCGCCCAAGTACCAAGATTCGAGCAAGCCTCCAACAGCCACAGCCTCGAATAATGTAAAATATGGTTGTTTTGTTGCATTTCGCATTTCGAACTTTGGTAAATGAATTATTTAATCCCTACGCAACAGCCGGCTGCAGCTAGAGTTTGGTGAAAGCTAGGTGATACGGATAGGCGTTAACATCAACATGTTGCAAATCCACTACCGCCGCGAGCTCAACAAGGGAAACTTACTCGCCGGTTTAATATTTAATCCAAGTTCGATGAAATCGAAAATGTCAGCAAGGTCCTTTAATTGACCTTTGAGAATAAATGTCTGCAATTACCAGTCAATTACGAGTCATCGTCTTAAAAATTGTTGATAGTCTTCCTGGTCCATTAACACGAGGCATTGATGTTAATCTCACCCCCGCTGCTGTCACACTTGGCATCGCCTAACAAACACCCCTGAGAAAGAGGCCCGTTTGGCCGTCGACTCTACAGTCTGTTGCATGTCGCGATTCAAAGTTTGGTAAAAGGAGATTAGAAATCTCTAGAGAATCCGAGATCTGAGAAATCTTGGTACATGCTAACGTTAGCACTCGGAGCCGACCCTCAATCCTTGACAAACGTTTAAGCGCCAAATTGCCCCTGAGGGATTCTTGTTGCACATTCTAACTGAAGATGCGGTAAATGACAGGTGGTTGCCCGTGTCGTGATTCTAAATCTGACTTGCTTGCCGTCTGGAACATGGAAACGCATATTCGTTTCATATTCCGCAAATAATTCTCTTGGATATTTTTATGTAATATAAAACTTAACATATAAAAGCAGTATCGTAAGCCTTGAAAATTTTGGTTACCTTACAATACACTATCGTTTAGGAACAAAGAAGAGTCTATATGTCTTGTAAGAGCGCAAGCTAAAACTCTATGTATACTACTCATTGACTCTCCTGGTTGTTATGAGATGATATTTCTTAGATTTCTAAGAAAATAATTGGCATTGTTTCCTCATGAGTAGGAGATTCAAGGTCATTAGTCAAAGTGCCCTTATATACCTAAGGTTTTCACGAACGCTCTTGCTTATGACCTCTTAAGGAAATAAATGAGGAATTGAAGAAAGCCGATAGTTTCTTTACGTTACAAAGCCGCGGTCATGAGTCTATGTGTCAGCGTATTAACATTTTAACTAGTTAATTAATTCCCTATGAAACACCTAGAACGCTTAAATGAATCATGAACCCAATAGTCTTACTTCTCAGTTAACCTCTTAATCCATGCTTGTGGGATTTTATATTCTTCTTTTCGTACGGCAGCCAATGTCTCAGCCTCAACAATCTGTGCCGCTAAAAAAACTACTTTTTTATCCTCCGCCAGAACTTCTCAACAGGGTTCATATCCGGGCTTGCTAACGATATAGGAAGGATAATTCCATTTTAGGCCCTCCAGCGTACGCAAGAGTTAATTAGAGACTTATAGCCATATGCGTAGTTCCTATCCCCCATTAATTAAGGATCGCCATATGAAGCTTCAGATGTAACTAGCATTAAATTAATGAATTGCTCGAGTAAGGTAGTCTCCGTATATACAATCCCCATTCCTTCCAGTCCCGTATATAAAGATTGATTGGCTCTTATAGCCATACTTAATTGCCCCGAAAGCTTGAATCGGTGTTATATGCTCTCTATGCATTTGAAACTGAGTATATAAGGGTATAAGTGCTCCCACCATCCCTTTCCACACGTTACTTACAATTCTGTTCCACTAATTCAAAAGGTGACTTCATCTGACTGTATTACATGCCTCCATTTAAGTAGTCCCGAGAACATAGATGCAATTTCTTATATCCATTATGCATTTGCTGAAGTTAGAGTGAGTTGGGAATTTTGGAAGGCTATACAGCAGAAGTAGCCTTGTTTATTTAAAACGTCTTTCGAGTATTTAACTGAGCAGGAGAGCTTTAATTTGTCATGGATTTATACCTAGTTTGAGACCTGATTTCTGTGAGAGGAGCTTATATATTCGATGAAGTCCCGGGCTTCTTGCTCATTCAAGGACTCGCGAGGTCTTCCAGTGCGTATTGGGCGTTGTCTTTTAAGCTCTAGGTATCATAGGGATTTACGTATAGCATTGTCACCGAGGTGGTAGTACCCTTTGATCTGTTGTAAGCCAATTTTAGCGAATTTAAAGAGCTGGCAGATGTCCTCTCAAGGATCTCTGTGCCTGGCATATAATCTGTCATTGGCGGTGTTGGTAATTGAGCCATAATTAATAATCAATCAAAGTCTAGGTTGAGGGGGCCATAAGATTTCGGGAGAGGTCTAAACGCACGGACTTGTGTCCATGGGTTCGTTCGAATATCAACTCGGAGTTTAGTCACTGGATTATACCTTTATCCTTTATTTTAGTTATATACGGGAATAGAGTACTATTGTTTAAGGGCAAACAAAGAATTTAGCTTCTATGTCTACTGATGCTCATGTGGCTTTTGGCGCATAGAACAACGGTGATCTCGATCTTATGATTTGTGAGTTTCCCTATTCCACCTATTTTATCACAAAGGTCGTCGCTGGTGCATGAATACCGTGATGGTATGGTTGATTGTTAAGCTTAATCACACTTTAAAATATATTAAGAAGTTTCTTTCTAATAAGCGTGCCTGTTTTGTAATCATCAGTCTTTAAATATTCCTCATCCATGGTATGTGAGAGATTGTTTGAAATGCTGTATAGGAGTCCAAATAGTGAACGCTCCCAAAATGCTGGCTCTCATGGTATCAAGATCGGCTCTTACATCAATAGTTTTGAGGTTTGGAAACTGTGGCTGCTCCAACACCTATGTTGCTGCGAGTCGATTTAGAATTACTAGACGATGGAAGGCTGCTAAAGGCATTGTCAAGCATATTTGAGTCAGAAGCGTAACAGGTGGCAGTGCTAAGTGCAGTCAACATAACTGGCTGTCCGTTCTTACAGATGATTCTAACTAAGTGAATAACTTCGATGGCGTCAGCGATATTTCTGTAGCTGGATTCTTTCTCGAGCCACCCCCGGTCTTCGCCGGGATTCTTACGAAGCATTTGATCCAATAAATTAAGCATTAACAGTGCATTAGAGACAGGATACTGGCTAGTTATATAGAGACAGTTAAACCCGGTTTTAGTGCAAAGTTCATCACCAATTTTACCGAGTAGCCCTGGAATAACAAAAGGAAGCCTTAAGACGATGCTTTTATGTTAGGCTATGACGCTACTTCAACCTTTACAGTAATTGTGACAAGTCACACTTGACTCGTACCTTGAAATTCTTTCACTCCCTGAGCTATTCACTCAAAATTGAAACTTCCTTTGATAGGTCTATAGGCTGAGACTTCTGTTTGTAATTTAAGACACCTTTCGCAGTCTGAGATACATTTCACAGACAAAGCCACTCTTCGAAAGACTTCTTTGGGGGTTTAACAGGCAAAAATGAGTTTTTCTGGGACAAGAAACTCTTTTCATACCTATTACTGTTCACTTTTATCATAGTCAAGAATAATCCAATAGAAAGATCCAATGTTATCATATATAAGCTATAGTATCCCTCCAAAGGGCCATTGTTCACATTTGATTTTGGTGATCTAATGGGTTCATATTTTGAAAACAGTCCAGAATGAAACACTTTTGCACTACAGAAAGATACCTCCATGTGCATTTGGCATCCATCTCTGATAAATCAGACTCCTTTCTCCAAAAAGAAGTCAAGCTACAAATCCAGCTAGCTACCTGTCATTCACATCTCGCCACTGTTGTCCGCCAGTCACTGCCTAGGGAACCAGGAATGTTAGCTTCCTTCGGTATAGATCTCAATTCCACGCAAAAATACGGCGGTGCCGTGCTCCTTATTCTTGATGCAATCAATACTAGTACCTCCTTTGTTCCTTCCGGATGTGAGTAACGCCTTTCTCAAGAAACTAAGCTACGCACTTACTGAGGGACTTGACGCAAGCAACAGGACTACTCGAAATAAAAAAATTTGCTAAAAGTCTCGGAAATGGTTTCCCTTTCCTCAACACATAGTATTTTCTAGAAGTATTGCAAAACATCTTGTAATCTTCGTAACCTCTGATGTATTTAACAGGCTCTTTATCTTGGATGAAGAGCAATCTTATACGATAGTCGAAGACCTGCAAAGAGGATAGTCAAATATCTACTATTCTCATCAAAAACTAGACACAGGGCATATAGACGCAAGCTAGATCCAAAATATATCAATTTGAGATTTGACTTTCATTTTAAATTCAATACTACCATAAATGATTAATTTATAATTAATGAATTTTGTGACTAAGCAAACTCCAGGCCGCCTTTTTCAAGCACCGAGTTGTAATTGGCCATTCTCATGCAACCTCAGTGACGTGTCATTTTTCAGCTTTGAAAATTTATGGGCTGTCTCGCGACGAATTCATCCATCTGTCTAGAGTTACGGTAAACTGGTCTACAGAAATCGGAAGGACAGCCGATGCGGCAGCTCTATCACCAGAAAAAAGTTCTATTAAAGTACTATCGTACATTATTAATGTTTGTGAAAACCTACATAGCCACAGTTCATGACAATGAGTACCCCAGCTAGCGGTTTGACAACGTTGTTCAATGGTAAGAGAAATTTTGATGCTTGTGTGATATCTAACATAACAGCAGAGTACATTACAACCCAGCAAGCCAAATGTCGAGTTTGTTTCGACCTTGATTGGGAATGCTTCCCCCACCGTACAGTCTTCGATGAAAGAGTACGAACTCTATCTACCCCCTGGGATAGACTTTATACATCGGGCTTGTACTGCAAGTCATGCAATTTGGTATACCGAGCAGGGAAAAGGTTCTTTGGGATAGAAAACGATACTGAAAAACATCCTGTGTTTTTGGATCTGTATCGGAACTTTGCAATGCACGTACGAATTCCAACATATACTGATGAGCCCGACATAAAGCTCGAGCTCTTTGATGACCCAGGTCAGTTGTTCTTGTTCATACCACTTGATTGCTTGATCTAAATCAAAGGCTAGCTAGTCTAGGTTCTAAAAAATTTGGGCTATGTGCTTCATCTATAGCGCAACAACCTACTGTAGAGTTGTGCATAGCGTTCATAAGTACGAATATGGCAAAATGTAAGCGTTTGCACAAGCTATGTTGTTTAGAAGCTCTCCCACAATTGCCCAAGCGCGTGATAGATGTGGGTACATCGCAGAACACGATAAGGCTCGTGGAGTCCAATGACAGAAGAGCAGAATATGTTGCTCTCAGTCATTGCTGGGGAGACGAGAATCACCGACCTATTCAGACTAAGCAGAACTCCATAAAGAGCCATTCCGCCGGTATCTGTTGGACAGAACTTAACAGAACGTTTCAAGATGCGATACTGATAACTCGAGGACTAGGACAACGGTTTTTGTGGATAGACAGTCTGTGTATCATACAAGATAGCCCAGAAGACTGGAAAGCACAAGCGGCTCTAATGGGGGACATCTATAATTTCGCTACATTGACCTTGGCAGCAACAGCATCTGTCGATGGCGATGGCGGGTGTCTTCGCAGTAGAGATATACACCATAATCTTTTTGGAACGGACTCAACAGGCGAAAAAATCTACTTGACTCCTGGAGTTCCAGAAGACGGTGCCTTTTTCCTCCGACAGCCCCCTTCCAGTCATGATCTCCTGTACTTAAGGTCGGGCTCCCCGCTAGCTGAGAGAGCTTGGGTCTACCAAGAAACTATGTTGTCACCAAGAACGCTACACTTCCACGAAGGAGAGATGCTTTGGGAATGTCGAGAAAGTATCGAGTGTGAATGTGGAGATTTCGGACGTTCCGGCCCGCTAGACTTCAAAGACTCGTGTGTTGGCTGGAAATATCCTTACCTGGCCTTGCTAGAGGGAGCGCCACGCGAAGACATAATTAATCATTGGTACGAGATAGTGAAGGCATACTCGACAAAGAAACTCACTTTCGAAACAGATCGACTGGTTGCAATCGCTGGACTTGCTGCTCGTTTCTCCAAGGTGCTACGTACACCATATATTGCCGGCATATGGCTCTCAGATATTCGATCAGGTTTGGCATGGGACACTGGATTCCAGGGTTCTAGTGAAACAAAAAGATCACCTAGTATACCAACTTGGTCGTGGGCTTCTATCCTGCCTTCCCACGGTGTGGAGATGCTTGCCAATGTAGTTGGACTGGACGATGAATTTCGTATCATAGAAGTCAACTACACGAGATCAAAGACGAGTGAGTTCTTAGATGTCTCAGATGGAAATCTGCTCATTCGTGGGTCTTTCGCTTCGGTCACATTCTACAAGCCCTACAATATATATTCTGGTGGCCTGAAACTAGGAGGCGAAAGACTTGATGGTCTACATCCTGATATCTCAGACTTCGTTTCACGGGAAATATCACATGGCGATACTTTGTATCTTCTACGTGTTCTTTGCGATGACATCGATCCTCTGTACGGTAGAGGTGGTTATTTAGTCCTTAAGAAAGTTCGCGGCAGGAGATACCGGCGAGTTGGTTTTTTTAATCGCAGTCTCAGAAACTGTTCAGCTTGGTCCAAGAATGCTGTTGTTAAGGAGATAGAACTGATGTAACTTATATTTGGTAGAACTGATGGGTGGCTTTATGACATCTGACAATCTTTATAAAGAAAAACCAAGGAACAAGAATTTACTTAAATGCTGGACGTTGAAGGTGTACCAACTACACATCGAGTTTACAACCAGTCGTCTTTCAGAAATAAAAAAGGCCATATAAGCAAGTATGACAAACGGATATTAATACTGGCAAGGAAAAGTCAATTTCCAAATATTCTATTGTGGTATCTCTATCTCTATACTTTATACTTATCTCTACCTGCAAGACAACGCCTCGGGCCCAAGAAATACATCGACTCTGCTTCCTGCCTATCTCTCATCACCGAATCTACGGCACGAGCAAGCTACTGTCTTGATGACAGTGCTGGAGAATATTTCTTGCCTCTCCTGAAGGCTACCACCTATCACGTCCATGTATTCTAACAGATTTCAACCTAAGCCCTAGATGAAATCATTCATCTAATCATTCTTAAGTCCCCCATTCTGAACATTACTCGATCCCTGCCCAGCATGATCCTGTGCCTCCGTCCCCGCCCCGACACCCGCCAACGTCCCCTCACTGTCGCTGCGTCGCGGCTTCTCACTCCCATTATCACTCGCATCGCCACTTGTTGGCTGACTTTCCTCAACTCCCTTCTCCCCAACCTTGAACTCCTCATCCTGATCCGCAAAACCGTACTGTCTCGCCATCTCCTTGACCTCACGATCCGAGAGGTATGGAAGCTCTTGAGCAGCTTTGACGTAGGACATGTTTTCAAGGAAGCCTTTGGCGAAGATGAGGTCGATTTCCTCGAGGGAGCGCTGCTTAGTCTCGGGGTAAAAGAGGTAGATGATAGGGAGGAAACAAGCGTTGACGACGGCGAAGAAGAGGTAGGTACCCCATTTGATGTTGGCGATCATTATGGGGGTAACCATGACGATCAGGAAATTGAACAACCAATTCGAGCAAGTAGAGACGGCGTTTGCGCGTGCACGGGTGCGGAGAGGATTGATCTCAGCGGGGTACAACCATGGAAGAGGGAGCCAAGTGGCACCAAAGAACGCGATGTAGGTGAAGAGACCGACACCTGCACCCTTTGCGGAGGGACCTTCTCCATTTTCGGGGATGAGACAGGCGAAGACGAGGACCATGGAGAGACATTGACCGACGGTGCCCCAGAGGAAGAGCTTGCGGCGTCCAGCACGTTCGATGATGAACCAGGAGACGGTGGCGAAGATGGAGTAGACGATCATGTTGACACCGCCAAGAAGGAGTGCAAGGTTCTTGGTTGTGCCGATAGATGTTTGGAAGAGAATTGGGAAGTAGTAGATGACTCAAGGATGTTAGAATTTGGGTCTTCTCGAATAGGAGAAGAGATGTACTCACCAGCATTGCAACCGCCCAATTGCTGGAAGAATTGAGACGATGAACCAAGGAGAAGACGTCGGAAATGCTGAGTCTTGCCGCCAGTAAAAAGAGCAGAGTATGTCGTCTTGCCAGTTTCACCACTAGCCTTGATACCATCCAGAATCAGGTTGCGTTGGAGGTGAACCTCCTCGTCTGTAACCTCAAGGCCGTGAAGAGCGGCAAGAACATCTAGACCCTCCTCAAAGCGATCCCGAGACAGAAGCCAACGTGGAGATTCTGGGAGAAACCAGGTGCCAACAATAAGGATAACGCCGAAGATAATTTGGAAAGCAATGGGGAACCGCCAGGTCAAATCGTCTGGTCCGTACGAAGCACCGTAGTCAATCCAGTACGCAATCATGGTTCCGAAAGCGATGATCCCACCTTCGATACAGATAAGCAGACCACGGTTAGTACTCCGACTACACTCTGCTTGGTATGTTGGAATTGTTGACGTGTTCATTCCGTTGCCGACTCCGGTGATGGTTCGTCCAATGATGAACTGTGCCATAGCTTTCGAGCCTTTGACGGCAGATATTTGAATTATGACACCGATAATCATAATGGCACCTCCACTCATCATCTTCTCAGGTCAGTCAAAAGCCACGAGAAAGGGGGACATTGACACGTACAGCTCTCCTGCGACCAAGGCTATCACCAAACCATAGCACACCCATAGCACCGAGCAGACATCCAATTTCGTAGATAGCCGTGACGAAGCCTTGGTATACCGAATTATCTCTCGTTTCTGGGAAATAATCGTGGAAAGGATCCGCGTCAATGATACCGCTCATAACACCTTGATCATATCCGAATAATAGGAAACCAGTGGTCGCGATGGTCGATATCAAGAGACCAAGAGGCCTTCCCATCAGGCCAGCATAGGTCCTGGTGGTGGACACGCTGGCATTTCGTGGACGTGTCATGTTGACTGTTGTGTAAAAGTAGATTCCTGGACAATACAGCTGCTTGCCTAGCCAGTCTGCTTAAAACAGATGGAAATGCAAAATCGTGATGCAGTTTGGAACAACCGTAACAAAGTGCAAGAGCAAACACGTAAAAGCAAGCATGTACAGACTAAGGATTGTAAGGGGAGGTGGTGGAGACTCTCAGCTACATATATATATATATACTCAACCTCTCTCCAGGTTCATTAGCACTTTCTCTACTGTTAACTACTGCAGGAGATTGCTACCCACATGTTGTTCTCGCCGAGGATGAAATTAATATTTTTTCCTGTACCTCAACCCCTTGTCTCTCGGAGCTCAGCATGATTATTTTGAGGAACGATGTCATGTTAGTTGCCTCTTAGCCCATTTGTGTCGGACTCTGTGCTGAGTTCTGCAAAAGATCGACACTCTTGATTCATTCGTCCACACACGAGTACAATCCTTCAAAAATGCGGTGACAGGTAATTGATTGATGACAGCTGTGATTGGACCGCAAAAAGAATACTAGGAAGGCTTTTGATTTTGAGATTTTGAAGGTGGGTACAAAAGAGCGGACCCTACTGTAGCTGGTTTCTACCTGCGTTACCGTTAGTAAAAGTGGGTGCAGTGGACGTCATTCTTTCGAGCTGTGGGGTCTCCAATTGGAGAGAGGAGGACGCCAGGGAGATCAGACAAGGCATGCCGAGAGATAAGGCAAGCAGATACAGTAGCCAAGCGACGGAAGCTCGTGCTTGATTGTGTCTTGCCGCTGCTTGTCGACGACAAGAGTTGAGCCGCATGTGTGAAACAGAAGCAAAAGCCGACCGAAGACTTTTTCGGACCGTGAGATGCAACTTGACAAGACAATTCTTGGCTAACCAAACCACCAAGAAAACAAAAGCTAGGATCATAGAGCAAAAGAGAAACTCAAGGCTAAAACGTAAAGCAGCTGCTCAAAGTGTTCCCCCATCTTCATAACCCCAACTCGGGGCATTGAGGGGAGAAATCAATGGGGTTATTGCGGGCTCATCTCCATCCTGCCCACTGCACAACGACGTCAAACTTGCAACCCCTACACATCCTCAACATATAAATTTACCCGGCAAAGAACCACCGAGGCAGTTCCGAACATCAAATAAACACTGGAGAAAAACTCGCCGTAACATTCCGTCATAGGGCGTTCTCCAGAAATACATGTGGAACTTAACTCGGTGTACCCGGTCTTTTTAGACCCTACCTGCAGTCATATTCGAAGAAGAAGGCTAGTTACGTTCGATTTGCGAAGATGTTTTAACCGAAGGCCTGAGGTGAAGGGGTCATTCGTATGTGAAGTTCGGTCAACTAATAATCTGTACGAACATCGTGATCAGTGTTTCAAATTGTCTCCTATTCTGCACCCTTCCACTCCCGTCAGGTATTGACCGCCCTAAGGGATGATGCGATGATCAGAATCGGAAATTGACAGAAGTAGCTGAATGAAAGCCAGTCGCAAAGTGATGGTTAGAGACTTTGGTTTGTCTGCCGAGCCTTGTTGTATTGATTGTTTTGATTTCTTTCCTATTTCATTCTCTTCCTGCTCCTGTTAAGTATTTCCTTTGCCAGAAAGTGAGACCATAGTTGGGAACTAAGTGTGAAAGTCGCGGCTAACAAATTGGAGTCCTGGAGTCTGATGTTCTCTCGGGCAGTCTCTCGAGTATGATCCAAAACATTATTCTTACTTGTTGCTTAGATGTGACATTTTTATAGGGGGTTTGGGCTTGATTGACAATGTTGTCATTACCTTGTTTGTGTTGAGATGCTGAAGAAGGCGACGGAAGAATTTCTCGCAAGATCATCATTGGGCCGAGCAATCATGTGATAGTTTCCAGGCCCTTGGTCACATGATTAACTCCCTTGTAAGTGAAAGTCACATTGAACGGGATTTGGCGTTTCTTAGAAGGGAATCTGTCGATCGAGAGCTTTATCCGTTACTATGATCGTGGATTTGTATTGCCCACCTTCTAACAACACTCCAATGCTATGTAACCGCTCTGAATCATAGGATTCAGTACCTGAAAGCCCCCGAGAATATATACATCACACCTACTCATATGTATGTACGATCCAAGCTTTTCGTGTACGCCATCTTTCTATATACCTCCTTGTCTAGCTATATCCATGTGTATAATCCTAACACTAGTTACCCTTGACCGCTGTTTCATTATAACTCTCCAATGTCAATCCTAGGGTCTTGCTTTAGGTCCTTCTGATCCCAAGCGGCAACTGCTTCCTTCTCCTTATCTAACCTCTTTAACAACTCCCCGATCTTAACAAAACTGACAGGCTTCGTTAGAAATTCATCAAGTCCACTTTCCACAGCCTCGTCTCGATCTCTTCGACTCGCTAATCCAGTAAGCGCAACGACGTACGCACGATCGGATCCAGATTCCCTTTCTCTGAACATTTCATGTGCTTCAAGAACAGCGGACTCTCCTTGGATTCTGTCTGCTTCGAGCTGTCTAATAATACGAGTAGCCTCGAAACCGTCCATTTCAGGCATTGAAATATCCATGAATACTACGTCGAATGTTCGCAGATACTCGTCTGGATTTGTCAATGCATCTTTGTAGGCCTGTACCGCCTCGAGGCCGTTACACGCTGTAGCAATTGTGTCGCATTTACGTTTTTGGAGATATCTCTTAAGGAGCTGCAGGTTTACAGCATTATCGTCCACTGCCAAGATATGAAGCCCCTTGGGTGATATGTCAGAAGGTGCTATTTGTTTTCGTAGATTTTGAGGAGTAGTATTGTGTGTCAGGCCGGGCGCTGTGGATAACGATGGCGATGAAGATTCAGGGTTATCATTTTTATTTTCTATTTTGTTTGTTGGCGGTTGTAGACTGAGGTTCTGCAAGCTTGCGATGTTCGATTGATTAATATTCTCCTGTAAGAACGGTGATCTCGTTTCACTGGCATTTAATGGCTCAATGACTGAGCTCGATGCTAGAATGTTAGGGATGGAACTTTGCGGAAACCCGTAATCTGTCATAATAATTCCATCCATGACCTTGTGTTCTTCAGGTGATCCTGCTGGCGTTTGCGTTCCGGCATCGGTTCGTCGGCTACTTGCTGATCGAGGACCCATAGTTTGCGTGTCTAGAAGTCCCAGAATCACCTTGGCCAATTTGAATGGTCCTACAGGGCAGGAAATATCGGCGACCAATGACTGAGTGCGTCCTCGTTTGATAGGAGCACTCAAGCTTTGGTGTACCGAGATAACCCGGGGATAATTGCAATGCTGAGAGAAGTTGTGCTCGTCCGTGATAAGAAGATCTCCGCCCGAGGGACTAATCTGAAATCCGAACCAATCTCTACAGTATCTCTCGATGCAACTCCAGAATATGTCTCTATGAGGTTCTTCACTCGAGGCTGTTCGAGAAATACTAATGGATTGGCCTAAGGAGCGCCCCCTCAATACAGAGATAATCTCCTTGGCGTCTGTAGATGCGTATACAGTATCGTCATCGGAGCCATGGGATGTTTCAGAAACCCCTTGGTTAGTCTCGAGTGGTAGCGTAATCTCGACATCAGTGCCTTTCCCAAGATCGCTTCGTACGTGAATCTTCCCTCCTAATTGATTGACAATACTCCACCTGCATCAGGTTAGTTTGGGACATGCATGGAAACTAGCAAGATTCTCCTACACAATTGAAAGTCCTAGCCCAACTCCGGGTGCGAATGTATCTTCTTGAGCAAATGGCTGATATAGCTTTCTCTCCATGTATTCAGCTGACATTCCCCTCCCGGAATCGCGTACATTCAGCCGAAGATATCTTCCTTGTGGAGCGTCTCGGACTTCGTCCTCCAACGCGTTCTGGACACGCAATCGTACCCAAATATAGCCTGAGCTTGTATATTTCTGTGCATTCCCCTAGGAGCAAATTTAAATTAGCAAGCTCAAGACAAGTTGAAGTCGCAATGTATAAAAGCCGGACATTCCCCAGGCTCTACCATTAACTTACGAATATATTCATCACAACCCGTCGAATAGCACCTGGCAGTACACGTAAGCATTTGAAATATGTACCTTGCCTCAAAATCGCTCTGTCTCACCTGCTTGAATTGTAAATTCCCAGTCGCCACTCTCAATATCAAGTATAATGGCTAGTGGGGTTCGTGCATCTTGTTCCTGTCGAGACTTGTGTAGTGACAGGTCTGTAATGACCGTGGGCGTCGCACTGTATTCGTTGGCGGCGATCATGCCGTTGATCAAATCCTCGCACAATAGTGCCAAATTGGCAACCTGGTAAAGTTCATTTGATACCCCTGTGGATCCTAAATTTAGGTCAGATTAAACAGCGAAAGTTGGAAATTAGGTAATCTCACCTCTATGCTCGCCATTCTTCTCGAAAGTATTTATTTTGCTATAATCCAAGACATGGTTGATTGTATCCTATGAGATTCTAAGCGTCCGCTAGCAATGGCTGCCAATCTTACCTACCAAAAGTGTACCCCCACAGTTCTGAATTGTAGAAATGAACTCCATTTGTGAGACATCCAATTGAGAGTCACGAAGAAATTCCGCGCTGGCAAGAATGCCGTGTAATGGGCTACGAAATTCATCTACCAACGTCAATTGCCAGCTCCGGCCGAGAGCTGTTTTACTTACGAGATATGCTACTAATGAAATCTGATTTTACTTTGTTCGCGGTAATTGCGTCCAGCCGACTGATTTCTACCATAACGGAATTCGTGAACGCGGACAGATATGCAATTTCTGAATCGACCGTGAAAACCGGAACAGGGCTTTGACTCCAGACAAAACACCCGGCATACCATCGGTCTATTACGAAGTAAGCTGGCGAGAAGGGATATATCATAATCAAGACTACTTACCACCACCTGCATCCCAAAGTGGCAAAAATATTATTTGCCTTGCCTTATGAAATATCTTGGACAGCATAACAGCTTCTGCTCTTTGCTTTGTCGACTGAGAAGGCGACATGGACCTACTCTTGCCCAGAGTTTTACTAGTATCTCTATAAACCTAATATCAGCGCTGTCTTTGGCCCGGTCGACTTAAAATGGACTCCTACTGCCTCTTTGAGAATGGCGTTACTACCAACCAGCGCGCTAACATAATATCGGTGTATGACTTACTCCACTTGTTCCAATGAAGAGAAATACCCTTCCTCGTCGATATACCAGACATTTCCGCATGGGTACGAATTGATGAATGTTTGGAGGGTCTTTCCATCGAGGACCCTTGATTCGGGATCCCAGGTCGCTATTTTTGCTGCTGACATGGAGAGGACCTTCGCAGGTTTGTGCTTATCTGCCGAACTACGAATTGCTGACTGCGATAAGAGTTTCCCGAACTCACCAGGAGCACTATCCGTAAGCTTAGGACGTAGGAAACGATCATTCGAACTTTGCCGCCGTTTCTCAGATTGCTCAACCCCCTTGACCTGAAATCCAAGATCGGTACTCGTATCCTTATGCGCATCTGCATAGCCAGTCTCGGAATAGCTAATGGTAGGGTCAAGGAAAACAACACCGCCAACTTGAAGCTCAAGACTTTCTCGAAGGATATCAGCAGCGTGATCTAGAGTCAAACGAATTCTATCAAGAACCGACTCTTTTGCCAGCGGCGCGGCATTTTTTGAACCCCCATTGGCGGCATCCACCTTGTGCGTGGAACCACTATTTGGGGTTTTCTCATCAAAGTCTTGCTCACTTGGTGGTTTGGGAACATCGACGCTTGGCTCGATGCTTAATGTTGTTCTTTCTAGGAATTGGGCAACGCCTTTGCTCATCAATTCTACTCGCCGCCTCTCAGCTGCCCCCCTTTTTGTTTCTAAATGACTCATAATATTAGACGCCTGTGTATGAAGGACTTATACATATTAGCCTTTACTTCCACAAAATAAATGAGACGGCACTGACATTTAGCTTGCTGGCTGGACAAGCCATGACGAGGCTTCTCATCAAATAAGAATAGTGAACCGATATTAATTCCTTTTTTAGTGACAATCGGAGTACCTGCATAAAAGCGATAGGATGCAATCTTGCCATCTACTACCGGCAAGCTGGAGAATCTCTCATCGTTCAACAAATCAGGGACGATGAAGCAGGGGTATTGTGCGTTCGACTTAGAAAGAGCGAGGGTGTTCTACTTCATATTAGACAGTTCTTCAAATTCTGGTAGTCAACTAACCTCGCACAACCCTCCGGGTGTCGGTATAGTCGAGCAACCGAACCAGGTACTATCATCTGTCGAGATCTCATCACCATCATCATCATTATCCTGTTTCCTGGTAGCACCAGCCAGAAAATATTGAGTGCCTAAAGTGTGAGTATAATCCGTATGTATGCCAATGGGTTAAATCGAACCTTTGTCTATCAAGCTATGTTACGGGATCAGTTTCAATTACTGAGTAACCTAGGATCACTTACATACCTAACCATGACATGGGCTGCTTTCAACCGCCAAAGGATCGTCTCAGCATAAGCATCAAATGCCCCATCATCGTTAAGACTTGAGTTGAATCCTTCCTCACTCCCGGAGTCAGGGAATTGGTCGGGGGCAAAAAATCTGTGGTCGTCAGACAAAAGGGCAGAGTACACAATTCGAGTTTTCTTCAAGAGCAATGAATTGTTTTCAGCCTATGACGCAACATACTTTCGGAGCTCAAGTGCCCGTCGGCTCTCGGTCATATCACGGGGAGTAGCTGTGCTGCCATTCTTGGGCAGAATACTGTTCATGATTGCGCAAGAGAAAGCACCATTGATACTCTAATATAGAGCGTTGAAACAGAAAAAGGTCGCTTGAAGAAGCATAATTATTTGTTGGAGGTTGAGGCTGAACTAATGAAAAGAAAGGACTTTGAAATGCACGGGAGGCCTAGAGCGGTCGACTAAGTTTGATCAGCCAATCGGGAGCGCATCTTGAGCAAGGGAAGGCCAAGCCCACGCCTCTGTGGGTGGTTGGCTAGCGGCACGATAAGTTGATAAGTTTTGTTGTCCAATTTTGAACATCGTAGCACAGTATAATATCGCTGGGACGTTACTGAAGATGAGATAGCTTCTTGAATGTTGAGTAGTGATGGGAATGAAATTGCACTTGTACTTGCAATATCTCAGTCCCACAAATGTTGAAGAACTCAAGCTCAGAACTAGTTATACAGCAACCAGCAGAAACTTGGTAAGTTCACAACCGTTTTTAGAAAATTTGGAAGTTGCTAAACCTATCTTACCTACGTATTCCGGGTATTTTGGGCGAAGATGTGGTGTCTCGTACCCAATCCTATTTCATTGCATAAACAGTCCCAGAAGATGTTGTAACTACAATTTTTCTTCAATGACCGTCGTCTGAAGGACTGGAAACGCCCCAATTCTCCTTACGGTATTTTCAAGCCCGATTCTCGACATACCTTACATATTGAGAATACTTACTATCTTGCTACTATCATACTATACACCAACCAAGTGTTCACAAGCACTCTTGAAGCTAGTAACATAATAGCAAAGCAGGCGAATCACAATGGGCGGTCCGTCTAAATTTAACATAACTATTTTCACCAAAAGGACCCGGTAGCTGCAGATAGAATGATCCTGGAAATGACCCAAAAAGTTGTGAAGGGCATCATCCCCTGTTAACCAAGGTCGTCGACGAAGATTGAGTCCAATCGGCTCAATTGGCTCTAGATGAAGTGACCTCTGCAAAAGGTTGCAATTCCCTTATCAATGCCCTTGTGGGGTTGCACGGGGCGAAGTGGAATAATGAACATAGTACTTCCAAAGCAATCGGCATGGTGTGGCTATGTCAATAATAAAAGCCGCGAGCATCAGAGTCCTGAGTTTGTTATGAAATAGGTATTCTTTCGAGATAGGTATTCAGAAATACCTTATATGGTCTGGATACATCTCCGTATAATTCTAGGGTCAAACTTGTAACAACCAAATTCAGCATATGACTGACAAATTATCTCATAACTACAAGTCACTCTGGCTGTGATCCTGACATATATATCTCCTGTCTTGGTGGCATCATCAAGGCTCGTCTGCAAAGTCGTATGGGGCACTAGATGTGTCACAGTTCTCTTTGTGTGGCTTGACTTCCAATTTTCCCGTATGTACAGTTATGCTTGCAAGCATCTATCTTTTCTCAATGATGCTCGTCGCTGTGACCTTCTCCATGTCCGTGATTGCCTTTGAGAAACAGGTATTCGTATCCGCAATATGCCGCAAATGCCACTGTCGCAATACCCAACCCAGGAAACGCGCCCTTGAATCTATTCCATCGTGACATGGGTCCGATATATCGCCATTGTTCTCTGTAAAGTATTTATCAGCCTAGGATTCTCATTGGGATATCGAATGGCACAAACTACCTCCTCGCCCACGGGTCGTTTGCTTTGTGGCCGGCAGCTGCTACGAATGCTTTGGGATCGAAGCCTGTGAGGTTCGCCTTTTGCGCTCGACAGATTCTGTAGTAGTAAAGTTAGTATTGCAGTTTGGATCTTGTTCACGAAACAATCAATTGACCACGTACTGTGTGAAATGCATTTTGACGACTTTGAATGTTCGGCAAGGCTGTGTTGATGAGGCAGAGTGAAGCTTCCCAATGGTGGTCAAGTCCCAAATGCTTGGCACATCTAAACCTTAAATTGCCGCAGCCGCAGCCGCTGTAAGCGTTGCGAGACCGCGATATCTTTGGCGAAGAGAAAGCCAGCCCTGCGACAGACAGAAACACAACACCAATCAAGTACCACACAAAGAACTTCTGTGAACAAAGATCTTCTGCGACCACACCAAAAGCTGCATCGAAAGCGAATTGTCACATAACCGTACGAGTCATTGACCTCAACACCCTTCCTCTATTTCGCGCGTCACGCTGCTCCCATGAAAGCTGTACACCTCCCTCGACCTTTCCGGAATAGCATACATAGCACAACGATCGAGAATGCCTCCTCCAATGCAACGCTTCGGCGGCGCACCGAATAGTCTTGCTTCTCATGCCCACTATCAACAGCAGTTTCAGGGTCACTCGCAAGCACATACAGCAGGACTTCCTCCACCTTCTCTCGGGGCTAATCCTGCTTTCTTGAATGCGAACTCCTTGAACCACCCTTTCGCCGGTAGCGCTCTAGGTGTGGGTAACTTTGGCGGCTCGGGGCTGGGTATGCCAGGAGGAACCGGATTGGCAAGTCAGGCGGCACAGATGGGCTTCAACAACGCGGCGGTACATCAACAAGCACATAACGGTATGGGTGAACATGGCGCAAGAACTGCAGCGAACAAGGGCAGGATACGAGAAGTATGGAAGAGCAACCTTCAAGAAGAAATGGGCAATTTGCGAAACCTCGTGGCCAAGTATCCGTACATCGCAATGGTGAGAAAAGAATGATTCGGTCAAGTACCATGAATTGACACTGTGCCAGGATACCGAGTTTCCAGGAGTTGTAGCACGGCCCATGGGACAATTTAATGGGAAGAGCGACTATCACTACCAGTGTCTACGTTGCAATGTGGATTTGCTCAAGATCATCCAGCTCGGCATTACGTTATTCAACGAAGACGGCGAGTCACCTCCAGCATCAATGGACCTTAGCGACATGCCAGGCCCTGGACGAAAATATGGCACGAAACAACAAATCCCGCATACATGGCAATTCAACTTCAAATTCTCGCTACAGGAGGATATGTATGCGCAGGCATCGATCGAGGCCCTTCAATCAGCACAAGTTGATTTTGACCGACTTGATAAAGATGGAATCGATCCTTTTGACTTTGGCGCGCTCTTAATCAGTTCTGGACTGGTTTGTGATGAAGATGTTCACTGGATTTCATTCCATGGTGGTTATGATTTTGGATATCTCACAAAAGTGCTCCTACGATTACCTCTTCCCGACGACGAAGTGGAGTTTGACAGATTTATGAAGAAGTTCTTCCCAAGCATTTACGACATCAAATTCCTCATGAAGCATGCTATACGACAAAATCAAATGGGCCAGCTGACGCCACTCGATGCGGCGAGCGCGGAGATTTTGGCAAAATTCGAGCAGAAGCAAGGTCTAGAGAGTCTTGCTGACTCTTTCAAGGTCAAGCGACAGGGACATGCGCACCAGGCAGGCTCAGACTCATTACTCACTGGAAAGTGCTTCTTCAAGATGCGAGATAAGATCTTCAAAGGAGATGTGAACGATGACCTGATTGGCATGGTATGGGGACTAGGTGTACCAGATCATGGTGCTGCTGCCCAACAACATTCTACACCACAGCACTATCATCAGCAATTACAAGAGAACTCCACACCACAGCAAAACGGCTACGCCAATGGTACCCCAAGTACGCCTAATACTGGTAATGCACATCTCGTTGGCACTCCCGTCCACAACACCAATGGTGGAGGTATTGGACCTTTGACACCAGGAGGCGGCGGAGGCGTCTTCGGAGCTTTTCAATTCAATAGCAAACAGGGGATCTAAACGACCGGGTTGTTCATTAGGAAGCGAAAATACTCATTGGTTGGCTGGTTATGGTTTTGTCCCGATGGAGTTTGTCTGGTTTGGAGGACTATGGACCGGAAGGAGTTTCGCGAGGTGGTGCGATTTTGACTCTTTTTTGTGCATGTGTACAGTATTGAAGCATAGGAACCGACAACAATGAAGCAAATATTTTCGAGTACTACAGCAGTCCTAGTATTCTTTTTTACTGATTCGAGTATTTAGATGTTATTGATTAACAACCTCGGAGATAAATCTGATAATGCCAAGACATAGTGGGGTCATTCCACGTCATGAGGGGTTCTGCTTGTTCCTGAGCAGAAATATCGTGTTCTAACCGGACTTCGGAAATTTAATGAGTGACCAAAGTGTTGAATGAGGTGATTGAGAATGAGGTGATTGAGCATAGTTATAATTTTTGGGGAATCTCCGGGACTTGTTCTACTTATCTCATAACTTCACATCCCGCCCCTCAAGTCCCTACCCCTCACTCCACTTACTTTTTATACGGGTGATTAAAGCCTACAACGTCGAACATTCTCATACTTCTCTTTCACTCATCTTACAATTTTCAATTTGAGTTCATCAGCTCAAACCCATAAACATTCACCTCCATAAGCCCGCAAAATGCCCAACGTACTCCTCCTCGGCGGCCACGGCAAGGTCTCCCTCCTCATGACGCCTAAACTCCTCTCCCGCTCCTGGAATCTCACATCTGTCATTCGTGACCCTGCGCAAAAACAAACTATTCTTGACGCCGGTGCCAACCAACCTGGTAAACTTGATGTTCTGGTTGAGAGCATCGAGGATGTGAAGAGTGTGGAGGATGCCGGGAGGGTGATTGATAAGGCGGCGGGGGGTAAGGTGGATTGGGTAGTTTGGAGTGCTGGTATGGATACCCCTCTTAAAGCTCTTTCTTTCGATGTTTTATATTTTCTTAATAATAAGGGGTGTGTTGATTTGCTGGTGGTTAGGAGCTGGAGGTAGAGGAGGCGCAGAAAGAACAAACGCCATAGACCGCGACGCATGCATCCACTTCATCCGCGCCTCCCTTTCCCGCCCCTCCATCTCAAAATTCCTCCTCGTCTCCGCGCTCTCCTCCCGCCGTTCCCGCGCCCCATGGTGGAACGACGAAGATTGGGCTCTAGTTTCCAAGATGAATGAGCAGATTCTCCCCGTCTACTACAAAGCTAAGCTTGCAGCGGACGAGGTTCTCACTGTGGAGGGAGGCGATAGAAAGGGATTTGGATGGATTAGTTTGAGGCCTGGGGGATTAAGTGATGAGAAAGAGGGGGGAAAGGTACAGGTTGGGAGGACAAGGGCGAAGGGAATGGTTAGTAGGGGGGATGTTGCAGAGGTGGGGGTTAGGTTGTTGGAGAAGGAGGGGGCTAAGGGGTGGTTTGATTTGTTGGGTGGGGAGAAGGAGGTGGGACGAGAGGTTGAGAGGGTATTTAAGGAGGGGGAGGATAGTATTGAGGGGGAGGATGCTGGGGTCATGAGGCAGAATATTGGGAAGTATGAATAAATACGAAGCTCCGTCATGAAGATGAACGAATATGAGGGTGAACAGATACTCCGGCTCGAAAACTACTTCAAGTCTCATATCATGTTTTAAAACATATCTTACAGCTTAGCCTTCTCCCCATCTTTCTTCGGCGGAAGAATCTCAATATCCTGCCACGGAATTCCTAAATACTCCCACATGAAGTGAAACCTTGTAGGTAAAATCAGTGCCATACCCAGTAGCAACTCACCATAAACAACGGTATATCAAATGGAGTAAACTCACCTATCACTCCCAAAAAAAGGCTCCTCCTCTCCCTTCCCATTCCTAACCCACATCCACGGCGCGCCAAACGCCCCCTGCTCCAACACTTTCTTCGTATTATCCAACAATTTATCCTTCCACTGCTTCTCCCCCGCCATCCTCATGATCTCATCCGCCTGCTCGCTACTGTACAGGTTGCTAGAAGTGAGGACGTCTTTCAGGAGGGAGGGTTGCGTGATGTCGATTTGGGAGGGTGGCGTCCAGAGGGCGTGGAAGATGGCGAGGAAGGTTTGTTCGAAGGTTGAGGGGGGGTGGAAGGATTTTATGAAGCACAATGCGCGTTGGGGCTGCGGATTTTTTAACGGAAATTCTGCGATTCGACATATGTAGTATGAACTTGGGTTGGAAATGAGATTAAGGGGAGGGTTTGAACTGAATGGGAGCACAAAAGCAGCATGACTAAGAGTAAAACTCACAAGTAAAGTTAAAGGAGGAAAGAAAGGTGGTGCTTCCATCGCGATACTGCCATGGTATTTCTTTGCTCTGGCGCCGTCAAAGACTCCGTAAGCGGCTTTGGCGGGGAGGGTCCAGGGGGGTTTGTTGCCGGAGCCTACATTTACGCCGCCGAGGAATATGGGGTGGAATCTTTAAGGAATGTTAATTTTGGTTTTTATATGGACAGGAAGATATGAGTTTGCTTACTCGACTGTAACATCGTGGGCTAAGAGACGTTCGCGTTGTTTGAGGAGGTATAAGAGAGTTAGGTAGCCGTAGAATGAAGCTATTGAAAGCTATTAGCTGGCATCGACTCAACTCGGTCGTTGAATATGAAAACAGGTTTATATCTAAAATATAAAATAAGATTTGGCTTACAGCAATCCAGATAGCAGTCAATATGACCTCCCATAGTGTTCCAGAAATAGGTATAAGTATATATGTATGATTTTTAATCCCAATACTCCTTGATGCCTCTAACAACGGGTTATCCAATAATAAAGCGTTGAAATCACATCATTCTAATCAAAGAAAAATTTCTTGGTTCTTATGTGATGTTGTCGTTATCAGAAGCAGATTGCGGGGATTAGATCTCCCCAGATTGCCGAACTGCCGAAATGATCAGTAAACATCGCAACATCGCGACATCGCAAACGTTCCTCATTTCGACACAAGCCGAAGTATATTTCAAGCAACACATCTTGCTCTAGTAGAGAATGTGTTTCTTCCAAATTGTTTTTGATTGGGCTACTTGAGGACGACACAGACGAAATGTCTTCAGAACAAAAGGTTGCTTTGATCCTAGGGGCGTCTAGAGGGATTGGCAGGCAGGTTGCAATTGATTTGGCGAAGAACGGATACACAGGTAAGCTTCATGCAGCAATGCAATTATTACAATACTAACAGACCGCCATTGTAGTTGTTGTGTCCGCTAAATCCACTAGCGATGCCAACGCGACAAAGCCCTTCCCTCCGGATCCAAACTCCCAGCAGTCAACCATTAGCACAGTCGAACGCGAGATCAAAGAAGCTGGAGGTAATGCCACAGCTATACCCTGCGATACGCGAGACTTCAATAGCGTACAGAAGCTTGTTGACGAGACTGTGAGGATCTATAGCCACATCGATGTGCTGATCTACAATTCCGGCGCGATATGGTGGGCATCCGTTGAAAATACACCTGTAAAGCGTTTCCAGCTCATGCAACGTATCAATATTGAGGGACTATATGGGACCATACAGGCTGTGTTACCACACTTCAAGAACAATGGCTGGAAAGCCAGAGTTATCGTTGTTAGCCCACCAATATATTCGCGTTTCTTTCGGGGGAAGACTGCGTATGCTATGGGGAAAGTGGGAATGAGTGTCCTTACCAAGGGGTTAGCTATGGACTGGGAACGCGACGGGAAGAAAGATATGGCTATCACAAGTATATGGCCTGCTTCGGTACGTTTACAGTAAATCAACACAAAGTGAATTATGTACTAATATGCGCAGTCGATCCAATCTGCAGCAACCGGCCAAATTGAAAAAACCGACCCAGATTCCATCAAAGACCTCCGCAAAGCAAGCATCTACTCCGACGCCATCTTAGCCATGCTTCGTGCACCAGTTGCCGATGTCAACGGGTTGCTTGATACAGACGAGGACTTTTTGCGAGAACACGAAGGTGTTACGGACTTCTCTAAGTACTCGCTCATTGAAGGCACTACGCCGAGACGAATCATGCCAGCGAAGTTTCCGGACCTTACTGTGGCAGAGCAGGCTGATGAAGGTAGGAGGACGGATAGTACAAAGTTGCAAGCATCTAAACTTTGAAGTTAATTGTCCATCTATCGCATTTTTTGAATTCCTCTTATCGGCCGACTTCTCTTTCTATATCAATTTCGCCCCGCCGAGAACGTGATGCGATCGAGTTTCTTTCTTATGGACATCATTCTGGACTTGACCCGTGCTCTGCACTTTGCGCTGATTCAATCTAGAAATGTTATAAACTCTTAATTCTGTTCAGGGTCCTCGTCGATTATTTGACGCGATGACTGTCTATTCTCCTGTTATGGACTGCCTGTAAATGATGTTAACGCAATATAAACACAAAAAGTGGATTCGAGACTTACTAATGGATGGCTCCTTCTCCTTTATCATGGGACTACAGTCTTCGGGCTCTTTCTTTCGGGATTTCGCTTGTCCTCCTTGTATCCGTGCTTACTTTGCTCGTCCTGCTTTGGAATGATGGTCTATGGGGCAGAGATTCGGAGCTGTCATGATCCTCTATCATCTTGAGGTCGACAGTATACCCAGGGTGCCCGTGAGCCGGATATCCAGAAGTCTGAACTCTCCTTAGAGTGGCTTGTACAGCCGGTCCTGGACCCAAGTCTTTCACGATTCTATCTTGATGCGCTGCTGGATCATCGTCATGTAATGGCCATTTATTCAGTTCAGTGAGTATTCCAGAATCTCTATAATCGTTCGTTATCACATCAATCCACGCACGCTGGCGTGACGCTCCGATTAAAAGGGTGAATGAACATGGCCTGGAAATCATCTCCGTAGCATAGTTGACTTTCTCAAAACAAAATGCGGCGAAGACGAACTCTGGAAAACTCTCGTTCAAGTAAGGAAACCTCACGCTCAAGTAGAACTGTCGTGGTTTCTGGGGCAAGCTGCCAAGAGGTTGTCCCTCGTCCAGTCTACAGCCGCAATGGTCACCTTTGACCTCGTGCCTCCGTAGAATGAAACCCATTTCACAAATGTCGCGGATGCTGATTGTAAACCCCATCTCGAGATGTATGTCTGTCGGTGCAAGTCTGAATCTCGGTTGCTCAATATAGATGACTTGTCTTTTCTTTCCTTTAAGACGATACGAAGAGGATGTGTGGTCGAAAGCCACAAGCTTTTCTCTTCTCACCCAATAACCAGAAACATTAAACAGAACTAGAGCCACAGTCAAAATTTCTCCTCCTTGTTTGGTCGTCATCGCACAATTCAGTGGCGCCATCACTTCCATCGACGCCGTACCGCCATTCCGTAATAATGCCTGCTTATTAGTCTCCGAGTGGAACAAGTACAGCTCTAGACATAGGCCTTTGTTCGTCATTGAAAATGGAGGCCGGAACGAGTCAAAGTTTCCGATTTCCATATTGCCCGCGTTCTGGAAACAACGTGGTGACGGGGCTAACAATCCTTCACCACTTTGATTCCGTTCCCAAGCAAAAATTGTCTCATCATCATTTTGACTGAGGATCGCCAGCTGAAGTCTCAAGAAAGCATTCATCCCTTCTCCGTACAAGAGAGGCATATTAACTTCAAACAGACCCATCAAACAATATGCTCTATCCTCCACTCTAGTCGTTTGCCGTGTCGACGCCCACGACATCTTCTGCGCAACACTCGCTGACCGAAAATTGAACAAATGCTTGATCCTCGTCGCAACGCTAATAAGACCTGCCAGACTCGACTTTGTCCCTATTTCACTCCAGTCGCTAGCTAAAAACTCCACCCAGCGAGGTGCAAGTAGCTCTTGAAGTGTCCAGCCACGGGTGAACCATTGGCTTTGGATGAAGAAGGTGCGGCGAGCGGATTTGGCGAGGTTGTTGGCGGGTGGGACGTCGGATAGGTAGGCGTAGCACATTTGGGAGCGCTCGTACCATTCGAACATAGTGTTTATTGCTTCGCTGAGTTCGGCGGAGCTAGTTTTGTCGATGCAGCAGGAGTCAATCCACTAGTTGAGGATTAGCTCACGTGCTTCTTTCTCTCTAACAATTGCATATTGAAACTCAAATATAAAACCGAGTAGGCAGCAGCGGTTCTTGATATCCTCCAATGTATTTTGAGAGAGCTACCGGAATAGAGGACCAAAAGGGACTTGGCAAGTAAGAATAACTCGCTGAGATGAAATGATCAAAGAACCAAGTCCTCATTGGCTCTAAAAATGTTGGAAATTCATATCAAACCCCGAAGCATCAATCCTTATATGATGACTCATAAAACCAACCTCTATGGCTCGGTGCTGCAGGGACTCTCCACACTACTCACAAGGTACGTCCATCCATCACCCTTCGCTTTCTGACAACAATTCGACACTTTCCTCCACCCAGCTCGACTCCTCGCTCCCCCATTTCCCATATCCTGGAACGTCACTTCATCGTTCTCCCATCGATGCGATAGGATCGCGTATCTTGGCACAGCCTCGCCGAAGAATTCATGGAGCTGCAATGTGGTTGTATGGATTAGACGCATGGCTGCTTATGGGAGTTGACCGCGCAGGATATCATCACAGTTTGAGAATGTTGGTTTACGTTTTAGAAGGCTTGAGGTCGCGATGGGCGATTCCTTGCCGGGCGGAGGAGAGAGTGGTAATGTTGAGTTGAGCCGCTCAGCTCAAGGATTGTGGCGCGGATTTGCGGCGTCTTATTGGGTGGATTGTTGTGCGCTTCATATATAGAAACTTCGCCAATGAATTTTCAGATTCTGAATCTGAGAAGGCTCTACGGAGATAACTTTGGAATATCCCGAATCAATTGTTCAGAACGTGTATTCTAAAATATTGGTGGCAGTGACACATATTCCAATAAAGGGACGTATTGGCCTCGTCACCAGATTCGTCTCTCCTGAGCTTTAGCGAGCGCACTGGCCATCAATATTCTGTAGCATTCAACTTTCAAGTCTCTATGAAACATAGCCTACTCAGAAACCACTTTTGCTTGCAGTTACATTGTTTGATCATTACGAGGAGGAGGAAATGGTAAGTATCATGGATGAGAATTTTCCTACACCTCGAGGACGCAACCTCTTGCTCTAGTCAAAAGGTACAAAAACAAAGAAAAGGTACCTAGAATCCACCGATGCATTTCCAGATATCAATTAACGACTCCAACAATTTTCTCCTTCTAAATGCTAAAGTATGAATTCTGTATCTCACAATGCGTGTAGACTTCAATGACTTGCTAATTAAAATTTTCAAGGAGAGATCTCTAGTAAGCCCACATGAGAGATGATCCTCCATGTATCTCTCGCGCCTATCCACTAGAAGACGGTGAATTTGTATAAGCAAGTGAAGATATTGCGCTTCAGATCATTTTGAATTCACACAAGCCTAAAAGTATTTGCTGACGGCAACGATATGCTACTTGCGGCTTAAAAGCTCTATGAAGCTAAGAATTAAAGGCATAACAAGGTAAGCGAACACTCACTGGCATAGAAATGCGATTCGCGGGCGAAAAAGAATACTAGCAAATGAATATAGATTAAATGAAAGTAAGACGGTAGAGAGAAAACGCCTCCATTAGCTAGGTGGACTCATTCGAGCAAAGGAAAAGGTCGACTATCTTTTTACTAACTACGGAGTCAACCTTCCGAACAAAACAAAGTCTTCCCCAGATATGCCAAATTTGTGGCTGCCGCCGCCGTTTCCCGAATGGACCAATAACCATTCGTGATATTTGTCTGCTTCCATTCAACCCAGATGCGGGTTCAAAAGCCTCGAAACGTTAAATTTATCTATTTACCCGAGCGGTTCATTGTTACATGTAGATTGGCGACCGAGAAGAATCCTTCCGCAGAATGGGGCGCAGATTAGATTATGTACAAAGATAAGGTTGGTAGATTATATGCAACATTGAGAGGATTTCAATCTGCCAGACCATACCTAACAATTTTCCAAGCCGTCATTGTTGTAGTATGCTTATCTTATAAGTGAACCTCGAAATGTAGCTGGCAAGCTGTCAGGTGACAAGCCTCCCCTTTCAAGTGATGCCTCGGCCCGTTCCTGGATGTAGCGTGTTTCTCCGCAACCCCGCCATGTCATCCTATCCACCTTCCTAAAATTCTGTACACTAAATACATTGAAAACTTCAAACTATCTGGTGAACATACCTCAAGAATCGACAAGACCATAGAGGTCGGTCATTACTCGGTGCTATGCAACAGACCGTCACATTATATCACTCAGTCTAGACTTTATTAGAACCCGGTTGACTGCCGACCATGGTTCATGACTCCTGTCGATCTCGAATCCGCTAACATGACCTAGCAGTATGATTTGACGTCCAATTCCCGGTCGGGACCCCTATTTTAATTTCAACCTTATGACCGGTATTTGTCCCGTCAGCCTATCGCGTTTCGCACAGCACTACAAGCTAGACATGCGCAAACGACAGTCACTCTTCGACCCCTGCAGAAGCGTCGCCTGATTCTCTCTCTTGCACATATACTTGTTAGTCCTCTAGGACGACATCCTTTTTCGAGAATCTACTCCGGCACTTGTCTGCTCGAAATGGACGTCCCAACTCTGGCGTTAAGAGGTATCAAGCCGAGATCAGGGCCGCGATTTCAGAAAGGCACACGATAGATTTGGGAAGATGTATCTACATACCTCGAAGAAATGCGGCACTAACTCATATCCAAGAATCAGATAACGGGGAGCACTTTGTGCTAGTAGTAACATTACCCCGGACTTTGGCGCCGCTTCTGGGGCATTTTACATCATTTGATGGGCTTTGGTTGCCTCCAAGAGTGTAAATATACCACGTTACTCTCACGATTCGGTGATATTATCAATCGCTTTGGCACGCGTCTTGTTCAGCGGTCGATTCGAAGCGATCTACGAGAAATCGGAGACTCAATTTTCCGTCTTGAGCCTGTCGCTTTTCAGAACTTCGAATGAACATCATGAAACTAGTGCTTCCTCGGGGCAAAGATTCCGAAATGGAGTCAAAAAGTTGTCTTGTGCTGTTCTCGAGTTTTCATTCGCGGATCGATTGAGCTTTGGTGGGTGCTCGGAGGAGATATATATATTGCTTGCGGCGCCTTCAATATGGAGTCCTCTGTAAAGCACTTCACATTCCTTCCTGCACCCTTTTCCCTCCTTACAAAGTTTGCTTTCTGCCTTTACACGTATTTTATCCGTACATACCTTCGGCCTTGTCGATAATTCTAGCTTATAGGCTTGCTTCTACAATCCTTCATCATGCTATCTAAATCTCTTCTTCTAGGAGCTAGCTTCCTTGTAATTCTACAAACCGCAAGTACGCTAGCAGTTCATAACCTCGCTGCCAACCTCACCATACCTAAAGAGCTAGCTATTGCCGCTTACCGTCCTGTCGACACATACAACTCGGGCAATTTCTTCTCTTCATTCGACTTCTTCAGCGGACCTGATCCGACTCATGGATATGTATCCTACCAAACTCAAGCTAACGCCCAAGCTCGTGGTTTAATTAACTCGAACAATGGTCAAATATACATGGGTGTTGACTCGTCAACATTCAATCCTCCTGCACCAGGGCGAGCATCTGTCCGAGTAAGCAGCAAGAAAGCATATACTCACGGCCTGTTCATTGCCGATATTGCTCACATGCCTGGAAGTATTTGTGGTGTCGTAAGTTCCCCTAGATTCAGTAACATCGGAAAAGCCATACACTGACTCCCTTTGTTCTTAGTGGCCGGCTTTCTGGTTATTTGGTCCCAGTTGGCCAAACAACGGAGAGATTGACATCCTTGAAGGTGTCAATCTTGCTGGAACAAATAGCATCACACTTCACACATCAGCAGGGTGTGTCATGAACGCTGCTGGCTCTCAAGGAGGAACTGTGCTTCAAACCGCCGATTGCAACACTGGCAATGGAAATACTGGATGTTCTGCAACGACCACAACTCCAAATGCCTATGGAAACTCTTTCAACAATAACGGCGGCGGCGTGTACGCCATGCAATGGGAATCCTCAGGAATATACGTCTGGTTCTTTCCACGCAACGCCATCCCGGCGGATATCAGGAACAATGCCCCTGTCACAGGCAATTGGGGACTTCCTGTTGTAGCGTTCAATGGTGGAAGTGGTTGCAACGTTGATGCTCATTTTGCGAACCAAAATATTGTCTTTGATACCACTTTCTGTGGAGACTGGGCGGGTGGTGTGTTTGGAAGTGGTAGTTGTGCTAACTTGGGAAGCTGCCAGAGTTATGTTGCGAACAACCCTGGAGCCTTTGCGCCAGCGTACTGGACGGTCAATTCAGTGAAGGTTTATCAGTTGTAAATAGGTCTTGATGAGACTTAGGACGATGTGATAAATACATGGAAGGTGTTTGGACTTTGTACATATTGGGGTCGTTTATCTGTTTTCGGCGTTAGAATACTTGAATTACTAGAGGTCAGCTAGGGAGATAGGGGTTGTTCTGAAGATTTAGTTTTGTCTTGGGGCGTTCCTTTGTTCCTTATCTTCTTGAGTATATGTTTAACATCAGTTTCAGTAAAATGTACATACTTTTGTTCTAGTTGCATTACATCTGGGGCGAGATGTGATCTTGTAGTAACAAGAGACGAACGGATTACACGTCTCAAGAACCGCACATAGGCAATAAGAGCAGTTACTGCAATCGTGTTAAGCAACCACACCCTATGAATACAGCCAATCAAGGGTTCGATAAGCCCCACTTCTGCCTGACAAGATCTGACAATCAGCTCGGCACAACTTTGTACCAGCTTGACATCATATAATGGAGTTTGAATTAAGCTCTCTTTCAATATTCAGACCGTGTATCCAATATCAAACTTACCTTAAACTCTCAATTGAAAATTAGGGATGGCAAACTCTACTTTACCGCAGCAGCAAGACCTCGACAACTTACTAAATACACCTGTCAACATCGCACTAGACCCAGAAGCAGTATCAAAAATCATCTCTTCGCCTCCCTTTCTCGCAGTTCCCGGTAGTCTCAATCTCAGAGTCGTCACAGCCCCAAATCTTGCACCAAACACCGTCTACCGCTCCGGGGCGTTCTTTGGCGTTTCCCCTGACGCTTTTGCCGCCTTCACCAAAGAACACAACATCACCACTATTTTTGATCTCCGTCTAGATGGAGAAGTTGTCAAAGCGCCCGATCCCGTTGTTCCAGGAGTAGATATTGTTCACATTCCAAATGCAAGTTCTTTCTTTGTAGAAAGAAAGGATGGTGACACAGAGCTTGTGTCTCCTGGCAAGCGGCTTCCTCCATCGGAGTTTGTGGTGAATGGGGGTGTCGATGGGTATTTGAAGATGTATAGAAATGTTCTCGAGAACACACATAAGGATGCTTATCGTCAAGTTTTTGAGCATTTCAAAAATAACACCAAAGGTGGCATTTTGTTTCACTGCACAGCTGGAAAAGACAGAACCGGTATTCTTTCGGCTCTTATACTTGACCTTGTCGGGACTTTGCGAGAGGAGATCGCACATGACTATGCTTTGACGAGGGTCGGGTTCGAACCATGGCGTGAGGTTCTCACGAAGACGTTGATGACACAAGCTAAGGCATCATATGAGGAGCCGGGGATGTTGGCATTCGCCGGAGTCGACGGGACCAACATCGTGAAGCTATTGGAGTGGATGGACGAGAAATGGGGCGACAAAAAGAAACGTGGTGCGGAGGGATACTTAGTCAAAGAGTTGGGGTTTTCCACAAATGCTGTTGAAAAGATAAAGTCTATATTGACGAAGAGGGAGGCTGGGCAATCTGTTGTGGAACCCGTGTCTTAATTTAGCGATGTGGTCCCTGAATTCAGGGGCTATCTCTGATCTGAGATCCTGGAATTAGCGAGTGACCCCTGAAGCTATTTAGTGACTTAGGGTTGTTTGCTACGCGAAGTGAATCAACATGAAAGAAAGAACATAAATAGATGAAAAAGTCTCATGCGATCCATTCAAACATATAGAAGACAGATCCCATATATTACCATGATTTATAAATGCCCAACCTTCGCCTTTATGGTCATTGAGAATGCACGTTCTACCCGCATCTAGAGCTTTCTATAGGCGATAGGGCTGATACTTACCGCAATCAAGCCACAGTCTGGGCTGCTGAAAACACATCTCGATAGGATTGCGGTGCGAGCTGAACTCGTTCTACCACATGGCTTTGCCGAGGGATCTTTTTTGTTGTTTGTGGCGGGAAACACCCAGGTATCTCACCTATAGAAACACAAGCTTCAATGGAGGTACATTACCAGTGGGCTTTGACTGCTTGGCATTTAAGCCTCAAATCTAGAGACATGGCTTTCGTCCTATGACTGAGAAGTGGATGTCTGCAAAGCCACGGGCTTAAGACATGCTGCTGTGTCTCCGCCATTGATATATCGTGAGGCTGAACGATATGCTGTAGCTGTAGGCTTGGAGAATCATCCACCGCCCAAATTTTTGTTATAAGAAAACATGTAGCATAAATTTTCGAAAGCAAGAGTTCTTTACATTGACTTGATGTCATAAACGGCTCGTCCTCAATACCAATTTCTCAATTTTCAATAATATTCCAAGCACAGATCAGCATGTATCATCCACGGAGCCAGTATAGTGGCCAGCCAGCGCAACATCAACAACACGCCCAGCCAGAGAGTCAATACAATGGCCAACTTAACCAGTACCAGCAATCTCCCAATCAAAACACCCAGAATCAACACCAACATCAACAACAGCAGAACCAACAGCTCCAGCACATTGACCATGTTCCTCAATCCACAATACCCAGCAAATTCGCTCACCTCACAACTCTCCCCATGTTCCCCCTCTTCGTTGAGTCCGACGCAGCCGCAATCCTTAAACAGCACATGGACATGCGTGCAACCATCAACGACCTCCAAACCGCTCGAAATGAATTTTCCGGTGCAGTAAGAACCGAAAACGTCATGGGGCACATCATCGCTGATGGCGGCCTTGGAGTCGCACCAGGTGCACTCTTCAGCGGCACCTTAAAGGCGTCACAGCTCGCAATAGAATTCGCGAGTTCATATTCTATCACGCAGAAGACTGTGAGCCATGTGACACGATGGGCAATCGCCCCGGGACAAGATGGCGAAGGAATCATTGTGGATATCTACGACTGGCATCGGGTGAATGATGAAATGGGCGGCAGGCCGATGTTTGCGAAGTCCAATACGAAGGCAAAATTCACTTTCCAGAATGGGAAATACAAGAAGAAGATGAAGGCACAGAAAGTGTGGAACAAGTGGTATTCTAAGGGGCCGATTGATGATATGAGTTTGATATTGAAGGATAAGAGGGAGGTGAAGTTGGAGCTTGTGGAAAGACACGAGTGTGTAATTCCAGCAGCGGGGGGTACAGCTATCATGGAGAGATTCAAGAAGAGGTATATGGTACCAGGGGGAGCACAGAATTAGAGCATTATAAGAGTCTTCTTTAGAGGGTTCAGTTCTATAGAAAGAATTAATAAGACAATAATAGCATCGGAGTAACACAACCTGAGGATGTACTTTACGAACAGCATGGTAAAAAGGAAGCCTAGCTTGAGTTCAACTACCATCGGTAGTGAAAGACGAGACTTTTGATGCTATCTGCTAACTTAATTGTGTTCTCTGTCGACTATATGTTTGTAGGAAACAGCAATTATCCTAAGTACCCGTGATAAAATGGTACATATATACATAGAACGGAGACACGTGCTCTTACCGAATTTAAGTCCACGTAGAGCAATATCCTAAGGGCGCTACTTTCCTGTGATAGGAAGCCCGAAACACTATAAGTAAGAAAAATACTAAATACAATTAGAGAGATCGTCCAACACCCCTGCAACAGTAACTGTCTTCTTGACCACTCTCTCAAATCTATCTTTCCAATTCTCATCTCCATCTTCGACAAGTATAGCCAAAACAGCAGTGGTGAGTTGGTTAGATTCTCGCGCTTTCATTTCACTGTACAGCGCTTCGTGAACGCTCAGATCTCATTTGCTTGATATCCAGTTAAAGACAACTTTCTGGAGCGACGTGAGGCCTACTGAACTGAGGAACATAACGGAGGCATGAACGCTGCTCATCCACGTCCCGGGCTTGGGCCATGATTGTCCGGCCCCGCTGATGAAGAGGCCGCCGATGAGTTCTGGGTACTTCTGGGCGAGGTAGATGGCTGTATAGCCTCGGAGGGGCATTCCTCCGATATCTGCTTTGCCATTGTGGGTGTGATCGGTGATTAGGCCTTTAAGGAGAAACCCGTGGTTTCGATGGTTAAAATGATGGGAGACGATGGTAATTGGCCATGATAGGGGAGGCCAGGAATGAGAAGGTAATAGGATGATAGATGGGTTGCTACATTGTCCTATTCGTGGTGTGAAGATACTGCGCCGTGAAGTAAAAGGAGGGTTCGTGAAGCGGTGGGATTGGCCGACTTGACATAGAGCTCACGTGATGTCATTGTGGACAAATTATAAACAGTCTTTGGGTTTACGTTGTACAAGTTTGTTCTTTATATTGACGGCTTCAAAAGCGACATGAGATCTGTCAGATCGAAAGTGGTTCGCTGGTATGAGAATTGGAAAACGTATGGAATGTTGAGAAGAGCCGGTCTAATCAGAAAATTAAGTACCGTGAGAAGTCTAGTCATTATTTCTAGGCTCGGGCGAGCAGGATTAGCAAGTGAAGTATTGAAAGGGGATGTGCCGATTGGATACTTAAAAACGTAAACAAGCAGGATAAATACGGTGGCTGGTATTTCATGATATAATCGAGATGATCATCCAACGGTTCTCCCCCCTTCACAAGGCAGAATATGCCCCGTCGTCCACCTGGACTCCTCGCTGAGCAAGAATAACGCAGCCCTCGCAACATCATCCGGGTCCGCAATATAATTCATAGGAAACATCCCCGCCATCCTCGCCTTGCTTTCATCGTCCGGACATATCTTTTCGAGACCCTCGGTCATGGTAGCTCCTGGCGCAATGGCATTCACCCTTATACCCTGCTTTGCATATTCTAATCCCGTGCTCTTCGTAATCGCTGCAAGTCCGAATTTACTGGCTGAATATATAGAGTTTCGAGGCACGCCGACAAGCCCTGCGCCGGAGGATGTGTTGACTATGGTTCCGTGACCTGCCTTGAGCATGGCTTGGATTTCGTACTTCATACACATGAAGACACCGCGAAGGTTGATCGTGAGGATACGATCAAAGTCGGACATTTTCAATGTATGCAAAGGCCCCATAACAGGGCCAGCGCCAGCATTATTGAAAGCTCCATCAATTCGACCGAACGTTGTAATCGTGAAATCGACCGCTCGTTGAACTGATTCCTCATTCGTGACATCGCATTCGATTGAAGCGACTTTATATCCTTCGTTCTTCAATTGTGTCGCAATCGCATCGAGTCTGTCGAGTCGGCGTGCTGATATCACGACACTAGCCCCTTCCTTCACAAACAATCTTGCTGATGCCTCTCCTATCCCGCTGCTCACACCAGTGATGAAGATTACCTTGTTCTGAAGGCGATTGAAATGGTAGGAGAGGGCAGGGGGGTTTTGGTAGGACATGTTGAAGATCATATCAAGTAACTACCTGCGACATACTTACCCTATCCTGTCAACGAGAGAATTAAAGTTATTTGTATTTGAACCAAATAGCTGACGATAGCCTGAGATCGCCATAATGCAAATGTTGGGGAACTCCGAAGGTATCCTTGACCGATAACTTGTGACGGACGTGCGAAGTCCGCAACTACGCTAGTGAGTGATTGAGCGTTTGAAACCATTAAATTTGGTAATGCATTATAAAATATCTACAATGGACTTCATAGGGTCTCGAAGTCAAATAAGATCATAGCTGGCTAGGTTGAGGTTGGCCGAATTAAATTTAGCTTCTTCAAGGGCTAAAACTCTATTTCCAAAATCAGGTTCAAATAAGTACTTTCATTAATTGTGTAGTTATTTTTGTAAAGTAGATTATTACAGGGCACTTGATAGTCTAAATGAGAACTACTCGCTTAATAAAGGACACTAGTAGTAAATCTAAAGGGTTCAAATATACCCTACGATATTCCATGTAATGTAACTCAACTAAAGCCTTATTGTTTACATGCGTGTCTTTCTCATCCAGCGTTCCATCTTCTGAGTCCCACATAAATTGCCAGCTGCGTTATACTAGTCAATGCCTCTATCAAACGAGATCACTTACAACTTGAACATGTTGTCAAAACAAATGGAGGTGAAGCATAAAGGTCAGACAGTTCCTACATTTAATGTATTTAACGATGAATAAGAAACTGAAAACTTTAGTTAATTAATTTCTTTTTACATCTCACGTCTTCGGTGAACATACCAAGGGAGTTATTCAACAACACGCGAATTTCGTCTCGAGATGTGAAGGTTCGGAGGTAAGAGCACCAGGTGCATCCATTAATTGCCGATGTATCAATTTGTCTTAAAGTCAATTTGTGACTAACACCAACATGCGCAAAGTCCCTAAAACTTTGCTGTGTTGAGAAGCTCTTGCCAGCATGATTTGCAACCCAAATTCTGGATATCTGTCAAGGATACCATGATGGTGCCGCTCCTTTTACCTCCGTAATTCTAATCTGCAATTCAATAAGAAATGGAAAAGGGGTATGCAATAGTGCAGTGTAGTTTTATCATTACAGTGCGGAAGTTTGGATATTACATGTTGTCTTGAGGATAAGAGGGCGAAGCTCAAAATGGACTAGCGGCGCAACGTTAGCTCTATTGATCAAGTAAATACCGACGCTAGACCTAATTTAGACAGCCTCGTGTTACATGTAAGCAAGACGACAATATGCCCAAGGCGACCCTACATAGGTATCTACAACAGTCCATATTGCATTATTTGAGTTCGACTCTTCAATTTTGACGGATGTTTGCTTGATAGACGCAAGACTTTATCACAACTAGCGTGTTTAGTCCACTCTAGTGGCTTGAACTTACCGTCATGTCGTCCCACTCTATCGAGTCTTTCATGAGTGAACATCTTCTAGAGAGTGCAAGATATGAGGCTACCTTCCACCCAATGCTGAGCTACTCGACTCGCGCCAAATACTGGAAGTGGTACGGCCAAAAAATCAAAAAGGAAGTAGCAAGTTGTCGTGTCCATGCTGAAAATTCCTCTCCCATTGATCAGATTTGTGACTGGTGTCGTGGTGCTACAGTCGAGTCAATTTCAAACACCACAGGGCACATCCATTGCCCTAGTTATTGGCATCTTGTGGCCTCGGGAGAGTTTTGCACCAGCTGCCAACTTTTAGCTACCGCCGTTTGGAGGGGTATTGGCCATGAATTCCTGAATATTCTTATTCCTGAACAAGAGCATGCAGTGAAATTAGAATTCACTTCCCTTGGTGACATACGCAGATGCTTAAAAGTATCAGTGAATGGTATTATGCCGCCCAAGCATACTTTGTTGCATTGTTGGGCACTGCGAGGTGAGAGGATGAGCCCTCATGGTGCGTTATATGGTGACAATTGACTTTTAATCAGGGAGTGTGGCAGCAGAAGCGGGAATCCATGTTGGTAAGCTGCCGGAAGGAACTGAGAAACTCGCGATCGTTTCAGACTGGCACTGTAAGATATTACGCCCCAACAATGACAATCTATACTGATTTAGTGCATACAATTTGAAAACAGAATCACCGCCGCCTTTGCCTTCGCGGATTCTGGACCTAGGAGAGCTTACGGCCTCACATAGCAGAACAATAAAGCTAACAACTACTGGCAACAATCTTATGTCTGTCGATTTAGCGCATGGCACTAAACCTCACTCAACTCTTAGGGCACATTACGCTGCTTTGAGTTACCGCTGGGGTGATGCTTCGCAACAATTAATGACCAAAAATTCCTCTTTGGCGGATCACTCCAAGGCCATCCCATACCAGAGTCTACCAAAGACAATACAAGATGCTGTACTTACAAGTCGGCAACTAAAACTTCGATATCTTTGGGTAGACGCCCTCTGCATCATCCAGGATGACCCACTAGACTGGGAGCGAGAGGCCTCTGCTATGGGTTCTATATATTTCAATGCCACTATAACCATAGCTGCTCATGTTGCTGAACATGCCAACGCTGGGTTTTGGGAAACAGCTCTCCGTCCAGCAAAATCGGCTAGACTAGGGAGTGACGAGGGAGGACAATCAATAAGCCTGCAAGGCGACGTAAATCATGCGATTGATAATAGCGATTTGAGCAGCCGTGGATGGGTGTTGCAGGAAAGAGCTCTGTCTCAGAGAACACTTCATTTCACATCTGCCGGACTTTTCTTCGAGCTGGCAAGCGGAGAACTGTGCCCGGAGGTGGGCTCATCGATATTGCAACCCCGAGGACTTGTTCAATGCCGTGTTATCATAAACCACACCCGTAACTTGACGGATGAAAATCGAAGAGAAAGTGTTTCAGAGAGGTCTGACACCATAGCACACGATGCCAAACAAAAAGATCTGGAGAATAGCGGGTGGTGTGCGGTCATTGAGAACTACACTCGTCGTAAGCTTACTCGTCCCTCGGATCGTTTGGTTGCAATTGCCGGTCTTGCAGCACAAATGAGAACACAACTCCATGATAAATACTCCTTTGGTTTGTGGGAGAATCACTTGCACGAACACCTTCTTTGGCTGTGTACAGCTACACCAATGATCACGCGAAATTCGGCACTTGCTCCTTCCTGGTCTTGGGCTGCTTATGAGGGTCCGATACAATACACATGGCTTGACAATATTCTGCCATCATATTCGTCAGCATTTTTTGAGCCCACATCTGAAAACATTCTTGGTGGAGAACCGGTTGTAAGTCTGACAACTCAACTTGCTGCAGGCTTGCGATTCATGCGGGCTACTATTTGCTATTCTCACGAATCCACACCTAACTTAGATCCACGTTTGGTAATGTCAAACGAATACACACAAAGATGGCATGTATATGCTGATTGGGGAGAGCCGATCGGATGGGCGAGCTTAGAGAACAGAAGAACACCTGCAGATATTGATGGAGGTGAGTTCATAGAAGACGGATGTTGCGCAGCTGCCCGAATTGGTACATGGAAAGAGAATAGTAACCTCAAGAGGGGATCAATGGTTCTATACTTACAACTGAAAAACGGAAGGTGGAATAGAGTAGGAATGGGTCAAATTCTAGAGGATTCTTGGTGGGAGGGGATAAAAGAGAAAACCGTGAAGATTTACTAATGAATGATGTTAGTTTTCCGATTCCCTGTCGTTCTTACTCACTCATAGTTTTCATTCAGTATATCGATGGAGGATTCTCTGTTTTTATCAGGGGTGCACCATTCCATCAAAAATATGTTCAGAAGACCTGAATCCCTGAGGTCACATTGGTGAGGTACACGAAGATAAGTCAAACCCTTCTTCTTTGTCATCAAAAGTTTCTTTCATTCCTATCATCAATCAAAGGGCGAGGGAAAATAGAAGATACAGTACGTAGTTGTCTCTCTTACCGGATGCATTAAGTGGTATCTCCGCAATCCCGTTGAGCTGACCTCTAACTCAGCTTAATCATTCGCACACTGACCTAGAATTTTATATAGTGCCCTCCGTATATTATAAAATAGGTACTACGGTCTCGCCATAAGGCCTTGAACTTGTGGGAGACGTGGCTTTCAACCTTCGTGAAACCAACACCACAACCTCAATCCAGAGGATTTCATGGACAATGGAAAATATTTTATTGAATTTCTAACTTCATGGTTTCCATTCTATATCAAATATGTAATCCCAAATTGAAAACTTACCGGAGGAACGAGAGTCGTGGCTTTCAGGTCTCATCTGAAATATCATATTTGAATCTACTAGGCGCGATCCGAGATAGTGGGATTTCTCAAGTATGTAATGACTCTAGAATTTATCCTTATATTCTGGAAGCACACCATTCTTTTACACATATGTTAGCCACTATAAATAACGTAATAGTGGTTACATGAGTCATTTATTTCCTTTGTAATTATTATAAATTATCGGTAAGGTGGTAAAGAAGACTCTGGAGGATGTTAAACTTGATGAGTAAGACAGTCACTCGCTATATAAAAGCTCACTTATTCCTGTATTATAGAGGGCAGTAATTTTGGAAGGTTCTTGAGAAATTTACCCTTTACCCTATTTCGACTCCTGCTTAAGGCTTAAACTATAGCACCCAAAACCGACATTCACGGGTCTTGCTTGGAAAAATGCTATCTGGACGCCGGGACTAGTTGTTAATTTTGCGTGAAGCCATACTATCGAAAATAAGAAGGGACCGGAAGAAATAAAATTGGATTGGTTCAGAAGCTAGACGTTCTTGTAACGAGGTTTGAAGGGTGGGCTGGAAGCTATATGAATAAGGACTCTCCCCGGATGAAGGATTGGAGGAGAAGTGGCGGGTTTTCGGGAGCTATGAGAGATTGCTAGAGGCGTAGAACCGGTATGATCTGGATCGGTTACTGGATTCCTGGAAATGCATGGGTTTGAAAGGGGAAGCGTCACAGTGAAGCCGAGACAGTACTCGTGCTATGGTGGGTTATATGAGTTATGAAGGGAGGACGTTACACTGCAAGAGGTGCTTAGGGGAAAAGGATATTCGGATCATGGAAATTCAGCATGATTTGAAAGCTCATCTATGCTGACCAAAGAAGTTCAGCGATATTTTCTTCAAAGGAAAAAATTTGCTAAGATAATCTAGAGTCTTGTACCCTTTCCAAAACGACAACTTTGTGAATTGATCCTAAGTTGATGTACCACTTCGGGTTAATTATCAGTACTCAAATGAATAGTAAACCGACATCAATTAAAAGAAAACTCTCAATAATATCTATCCCTATGTCCTGGGACGCACCCTGAAATGAGACAAATCATAGGTACTTCGAGTTCAAGCGACTTTAAATCTGTGAACGTATAAAAATCTCGATTCATTTTCATTTTAGTTGTCTTATATACCTCTTCCAGATTTATACACCTCTTCCAAAAACTCCTGACCTATTAATTCCGAAAATAATTTTCGCGTCGTCGTTTCACCCTTGAATCTATAGAGAGCCTCTTTTTACACTATATTAGAACCCCTCGACTCGCGACACCTCCATTAAGTTTTTCACCTTTCACACTTATAGAACGATTAGATATGAATATTAGGGTATTATCATAATGCTGAAAAGTCATATATCAGTCTTGTGGCACCGGCGCTCTACTTGGCTTAAAAAAATAGACATCTGGCCATAGTGGAGGTTTTGATCTAAAGCGGTGCTGGTGTCATTGCGTCCTCTCTATTAAATGTACACGTGACGTGCGATTTCAGATCCAGACTGCTCCCTATTTGAAGATACCGCTACCTTAAATAAAAGAGCCGTTAGACGTTACAGATAGCCAAATCTATTGTACGAAGAACCATCGTCTCACTCCTCAGAAACGCAAGTCCGGAAGGCACACAAAGCTCTATAATACTGAAAAGGTTATGCTTAAGGAGTGGCTACTTTCCTCTCCTTCTCACCAGCATGTAGCGTATCGTGAAATCCCTCACTTCCTTCCACAGCTCTCTGCCGGTGAGAAAGCGATACTTACGAGATTGGACACTGCCGTCGCGTTGCACGGAAGAAGGGCTTCTCTGACGATCTAGGAGTAATAAAAGAGAGGCTTATACTTGCGGAAGAAGGAATCACCTGGCCCGTACTTACGTGCAAATTATTGGATGTCACGACTCTAGCTAATCGGATGACTAGTATTATTAATACAAGCAACAATATGGAGGGTCGCATAGGAGAATTCCATTAGGGCTGATCAAGTCTATTGTAAACTGTACAGAATGAACTATATGCGCGTGGGAAATATATAGGGTCTACTAGTGTGACGTGCTAAGGGTGCTGGAAACTGCTCAGGTTCCTTAATATGGGAAATTCCCTATCTCGCTTCGCTTATTTCTTCACCCCCATCTTGCTTCGTCCTTCACGCCTTCTCTTCGTTAACAAAACACTACATTAGTCTCAACTCTGAAAATTAGCGAGAAGTATCAATTCTTGGTGAGCAAGTCATGGTTTTAGGTAGTCGATAGGAAATGATGATTTAAATTATTACCTATGGGTTAGCTACCGAACTCAGCTCTGCTGCTATCTCAGCTGCTGGCTTGAACCTAGTGGACTCCGATGAAATTACGTTTAACTTCAAGTGAACTGATACAGGGTTTTGTTTCAAGCCTATTAATTGTTGTTCTTATTGATATACTCGTCATACGTATCTATTGGCATCTCAACCCGATAGATTTTGTCTTTGGCATCCCGATCCGTCGGCTCTCAAGACTCAAAGCTGGCCGGCCAGAGGATAAATGAAAGATCGTAGCACTATTCTCTGAAGACAGAGAATCTCAGCATCCCTATACCCGATTCAACCTTATCCCTCTCCTCCTTACTGAGCCACTCAAACGATTGGAAGTCGTAATCCACCCTCCACTTGGTTCCCGTCTCTTCTCCGACTTCATCCCACATCTTCTTGAAGCTCTCAGCATTATGTCTGTACATAGTACCACTCTCGTTGGTCGTCTGAATATATTCTCCGGCATCGGTATTCCCAACCTGTCTACCCAAGATTAAGGAATCTTTCTTCTCTCTCAGCAGCTTCACCAACCGCTTGCAAACTTCAATCTGCCCTTCGTAATTAAAGAGATGGAGAAATGACCCAGCGTAGATGATGTCAACTTTTCCATCTAGTGCAGATAATGCGGAGTTGGCATCGGTAATATCGGCTTCAATAAATTTGCTTTTCAGAGTGTCTCGGTCGAGGAAGAGGCGGTAGCCCATTTCAAAGAACTCGGCGCGCAAATCAGAACCGTAGAGATTCTCTTGAACAGCTCCATCATGAGCGACTTTTCGTAACTCTTGGCCGACACAGCAGCCTAGGTCAAGGAAGTTCTCTTTGCCGGACTTCAGTCGTTGGAGAACAGCTGGGTAATCTGGAGAGAGACTGATCGCCCTGTCAAAAGTTTAGCATTCACAAATAAAATGGCTCATGGGCTACCAAGCTTACAAGTCAAGGAATCTAAACTCGCCAATGCATGGATATGGAAAGACGTCCCAGGCTTCATCGCGCTGGTGATTTCATTTAGCTTCTTCCGATCAAGTTTAGCACAAAACTCACCATCTTGTAAATATGTTCCTCAACGTCAGCCGGCGGGATCTTGCTATAGTTTTCTAGCAGCTCTCTTCCAGAAGGACCTAGCTTCTTAAGCTTAGGGTCATACCAAGGGACGTTCTTGTCTCGGAGATTGATTGCCTCAGCGTCCGGGTTATTTGTCCAACCTTGTGTTGTAGCCATGATGGAAGGTGAAGATGAGGGATAGAAAGCGAGAAATTGTTCAGGAAAATGCTAAAAAGCCATATAACAAAGGAAGGGTGCCTGGCAAGATACATATAATTGCGATAGGCATCTCTGGCTGCCTAGTAAGCGAAATTCATGTAATCGTGTGAGAACCATTACGTATGAAAAGCGCCGCAGGCCAGAAAATGTAATAACTCCACATCGTAACGCCTGGGTTGTATACTATTTTGACTGTTCGAAAATGCTCAGTCTGTAGAGTACTTGTACCTGAAATCTATTAAATCCGTCGAAAACTGGTCGGGTTGTTAATGATTCAGTGTTTAGTCATGTGACGTCTAGCTGCCTGGCGAGCAGCCGCTGACAGGTTTTATAGGACCTTTCTCTGCTGACATTTTGGAAACAGATCACGCTTTATGCCACGTATCATATTGCTTAAATTATGATATTTAGAGTCCCTGCATCGACGTTGTGGCATCACGATTATGGACGTGTGTAATCCAACATCAAGCTACAAAGAAGCAAAACATCAGCCCGCAGGAAGAGAAGTGGCACGTGATAATGAGATGATTCGCGCTAGTGATCAACGTATAGCTATATTAACAATCATATCGTTGTCTTAGATCGCCCGAAGATCCACGACTGACCCCTTGGCTCTTTGTTATCGTTAACGCTCTTGTAATTATGATTATCTATGGAGGTTAACGAAGCCATACCGCATACACAACCAACAGTATCCAAGTCGCAATTTGTTGTCAGCGAAATAAAAACCATTACAGCCTCAATGACTACACGACTCAATCTCCAGTCAGTGACGCCTGCTATCGTATCACGATGCCATCACACTCTTGCCTCCATCGGTCGTCAATCTAGCACGAGTTCGGATCTTCAGATATCCCCCGCCCAGTCTCCTCAGTTGCCGCGACCCATCCTCAGTCGTATACAGACCAACGACCGCGCTCGGCGAAAACAGAAGTGCCTCACCTACTCGTAGCCTGACGATCTCATTGAAAGTCTTTTTTGCGATACTTCCCCTGGCCTCAATCTCCGAATCTTCGTCGCCCTCGAGAACAGTCGAAGACACACCCGCGAGGTGTCCCTGGAGAGTCTTGAGCCAGTTTGGCGATGTGAACCTATGAACAATAGTGACCGAAGAAAGGTCTAGGAGCGCTGGTGCTACCGTGGGCTCTTGCGTAGAGACAATGATTCGAGCACCAAGATGCCGTTGAAGCCGGATTATGCTAAGTAGGGTCTCGGTGAGACTTGATGCTTCGGCTGAAGCGTCCATGTACTGAAAGACCAGTCAATTAGCTTTCGTCTCCCTCTCGAACCCAATCCTCCGCCATCTGGCTCATACCTTGTGTGCTTCATCTAATCCGATGACAAGTCCAACCTTTAGGCCTTGCTCCAGAAATATCCCCAAGCAGATGTTGAACAGAGCACATGCATCTTGTGGACTCATACATGGGCATGACAAGTCAACAATGGTCAGATGGCCAGGCTAGCCAGGAAAAGTTAGCTTAATTTTGGGAATGATTGAAGTAAAGAGACAAACTGTGGGTGTCCAGTCGTTTTCAAGACCTTGCGACCTAGCACCACCTCTAGTGTTGAATGCCTGCTGTGGTGGCATGAAACTTTCCAAGGTATCCAGGCGCTGTTCGAGCGGTGCAAGCTGAGCTGGAGTCAGCTTGGAGTCGAGAATTCTCTCCTTAAAGGTTCGGTAGTCGAACGTAGCTTCACTTAGCACACGAGCGCTCACTTGATATTGTTGCTCGAGGCGCATCTGGCGAAGTATACTTTTGACCTTGTATAAATACAGTGGCAGCAATCCATCGTCTTGTTTGACTGCCATCAAGTCCATCATTCGCTTGGTGTTTAGATGCCTCTGGCCTATTCTCAAAGGTATGATATCGACATTCATTCCATGATAGGATCTCTGGTGTTGAAGTTAGCATCAAGACGATCCGCATTTAGAGCAGTCCCAAACCCACCTTGATCGTCGCGACATTTGTGGGTGCGCACAAAATTTTGACTTTGACTTCCGAGTTAGATGCTAAAAAGGCAGCCTCACAAGGCGAGCCTCCAGCATCCGAAATGAACGTGTCGTAGTGGAATATAATCCCCGTCAGTGGATGCGGTAGCTTGCTGGCGTCTGAAGGAAAGAGCATATTCTCAAGCATGCACGAAAAAGTATGGCTCTTGCCCGAACCCTGTGAACCACAAATGAACGTGCTCGATGGACTTGATATGTTTAAAAACAAACGACGATCTGAGGGCTCGGATGAATCTTCATCTTCATCAAATTCTTCTTCTTCAAGAGACTTTTCCTGTTGATCTTTGACCAGGCCTGCCAGGAGACCATACTGAGGAATTGGTGATGTTGTCGGCTCGTCTTTCTCGATGTGCTTCAACATCTCCCACGTGAACACAGGTGCTGTCACTGCTTCCTGAAGTTCTTGGTCTTTGGGGTCTTGGCTGAGAAGATATTCATGAACAGCACGCAATCTTTTCTCTTCGGCCTCTGGTGTGATCGCGGGAGACCCAGTAATAGACATTGCAGCAGTTTTCTGACTGAGGATGTTTGTTGCAAATTCCGATATGGCAGTCATTGCTTCAGGTGTGAAATTGAACTTCCAGTCCTGGAGCTAGAAATTTTGGCTAGCCATGGCGAGGAACTTATATCAAGATCGCTTGAATTGACCTCCAGATAAATGACGGGTGGATACAGAAAGAATCAACTAGCAACAATGGTTGCCACAGATTTTCTGTCAGACTGTATCTTCTCGAAAGGGAAGGCTTCTTTAGAACAGTGCATCTTCGAAGTTTGCTTAAAAACAGCCCACGATAAGCTAAAGCTAGATCTGATACCCTTGCTTATCTTTCTAAGACCGACTTTCAATCAAAAACTCATTGCTTTGCGTTTGTGTTTGCATTTCTGTGGGCAGCAACCCGAAGCAATTTTGCGCTAAAGGTGAATGAATCAAGATTAATTCAAAGGCAAATAAAGCCTCATAGGATCTAAGTAGGTTCTATAAATAGGTTTCATTATTTATCTTTCATGCTCTATCATATTATGTTCTCTCTACAAGCGTCCATGGGTTTGATATATGTTACCTCCAAAGCACAACTGTCTTTGTTCCAAGAAATGGACGGTAGACTCATAAAAAGAACTTCGTAAATCAAAGATGGCTATGGTACTCTCTTCATAGCTATTGTTGGAAGAGAAATCAAAGAGCAAGGGCAATGACTTGTTGTCAGTCAACAGTCTGAGATGAGTATCGAATTCTTCTAAATGGCATAGCTGAAGGTCTCAAATTTGTGATTAAAATTGCTTGGCGATTCGGCGAACATCTCTCTACTTTGCATTCTTCAAGGCATTCTATGAGATCTAGAGCGCAAGCAGGTGCCATCTATTTTATACACAGTGTTTCAAGATCATTAAAATTGAATCTCAGTTGAGAACGGATGTGAAAATTGCTCCTTCTAGCTCAAGATTGTACATAGTTTTCACAATAGCATATTATTTTTTGATCTATCTCTCAGGTGACAAAGCACAGGAGTTAATTGGTATTTTGGACGATAATCTTGCAGCTGCATTCTACAGAGTTGGCATACATACCTCAAGAGACCATCCTCGTCTGAGCGCAGAGAGATGTGAACAAGCATTTATGGTCATGTATGATGGCCTCCTGATGAACGGGATTGTGATAACATCATTCTTCCTCAATCTCCACCCGATTTCAAGAGGAATCGTGAGAATCTCATTGTGAGATCCAGCGAATAACCCGGTAATCGATCCAACCATTAATCTACGGAAGCTTGTAGATATCGTATTCCAGATGAGACACGGAGGATGGGAAGTTTGTTTGATACTGAACCTTTGAAGAACTGGGTTGTTGGCGAGGTAACCAGAAGGTCTTCCTGTCATAAATGAGAATTTGCTGGATGCAGATGTGGATGCGAGAATGCGTGCGGGCGTCCTGTAAGTTGATTCCCTCTCTTGCAAATATGCTCACAATATGCTAAGAAGATTGAAGGACAATTCAAAAGTCTACGGATTTTTTTACAGCTGTAATGGGGAAGGTCGTAGACACTCAATTCTGCTCTACGCGTGGGTATGGAAATCATGATGTTGGTATATGCAAGCGTCATATCGTCTCCCATGGCGTCTCCATTGAAGGCTTGCGTGTAGGCTTCGAGTGGAGGGCGGATTGAAGTATTCATTGAAGCAAAGGGAATAAGTTACTGACGAGGATTGATCATGATGGTATGCACCTTTTATACCACGGCTCCTTGTGATGGTGGAACTTGAGCTTTAATGACATTTGTTTGAATCGTATGTTGTTCAGTTTCGAGCACAACATGCGTGTATGGATTGGATCACGTGACCATGTCCATTCAGGTTTTACACAGCTCTTACAATTAATGATTGCAGTGCCTTTCAGAGCTGAGAACGCATTGCTTTACCCGTGTAATTAAGCTACCCCCGAGCCAATCTCCCCCCTCCTTCCCGACCGGCTTGCCATTTCAGGCCGTAGCCCTTCTGGCACGTGTCGGCTCTTCTACACCCAAATTTAATACCGACACTTGCCGAACAACAACACCCAACTCACTCAGTCCATGGAATAGCACTTTGTGAGCCACTACTGATGGTCATTGAATGATTAATTCGTTATGTCACTCTTTTCCCGACGCTTGTTGCCACAAGCTTCAAGCGTACAGCGCATAAAATTCTCCCCGAACGCACTTACCCCTCCCTTCAAGCGCTTCTCATCTACAGAGACACAAACTTCTGAACCATCTACCGAGGATACAGCCTCAGCTTCTCAAACCAACACGACGTCTCGTCCCATAAGCTCCATCTTTAGAAATCCCAATACTTTAGATGCTTTTGGAGAGAAGAACGCGTCCTCGGCTGGGGAAGATGGTTCTACTGGCCTCTCAATGCTCACTCCTGAACGTAGTCGCAAGAAGCTGAATGGAAATGGTAAAGAGATAGTTTCAGTCAGTGGCGGCTCTAGCAAGAACAATGTGCAAGATAAAATAGTGCCTCGAGCACGTATTTCTCCCGTGCATGATCAGCTTTTTGATATCTATGAAGTAGATGGTGAAATTCCTGAAGGCAAAGAAAAAACAGATTGGTTTATGGATAATTTCATGCCAAAGTGGGGAAAATGGGGAGTTGTGTTGAAATTTAGAGCTTCTACTGGCTCGGAGATCGTGGAACTGTAAGCTTTTTTCACCATTTTTGGATTGAGAGTAGAGCTAATAGTGTTGGAACTAGGCCAAACTTCTGGCTCAGGTATAACTCTTTTACAGGTATTTTGGAAATAGTTGATCTAATCTATCAACAGAGACAACTGCCTTTGCCCAAAGTGTGTGAATCAGGATACTATGCAAAGGGGATTCGACACCTTCTCGGTAGGGAAATTTTGTCTCAATTCTACTTGTAACTAGTCTAATGTTCTATGAGATTCCAAGAGAGATCATGCCAACGAAAGTTATCACAGCCGAAGAGGGGCTTCGTGTCACGTGTAAGATATCTACTTCCCATATATTGTTTCCGATGGGACGCTAAACTCGTCAGGGAACCATGAGAACCACGAGAGCTTGTATTCTTGGGATTGGATCAGACTCCATAGAAAGGCTGGAGGCGCAAGCATTATTGACCCAAAGGGCCTCCCGATAGAGAAGAAAGACAAGTACTGACTATCGTCAACATCGCATGATTCATTAATTCTAACAACTTTAGTATCATATTATGGGGGGCTGAGATTGCAGAAAACCCACCGTTTGTTCATTACGATGAAATCATGGCAGATGATGCAGGCGTTGGTCTCTGGACGGAGAAAATTGTGAGTCATTTGGGGTAGAGTCTGAAATCTCCTAACAAACCTCAGCGCAAATACGGATTCTGCTATGTAGATGGCTGTCCAGTGTCTCCAGAGAAGACCGAGAAGCTCCTTGAACGGATCGCATTTATTAGAATCACGCATTATGGTATTCTACACATTTCCCTATACAAATACATTCTAACAACCCCAGGTGGATTCTACGACTTTACGTCAGACCTCACCATGAAAGATACAGCGTACACTAGTCTTGCCCTCCCTGCACATACTGACACAACATACTTCACCGACCCAGCCGGTCTCCAAATGTTCCACCTCCTCTCCCATACGGAGGGCTCCGGCGGAAAGTCCCTCCTAGTTGATGGTTTCAACGCCGCTTTTCAGCTTCGAAAAGAAGATGAGCGTGCTTGTCGGGTTCTTTGCGAGAAAGATCTGAGTTTTCACGCTTCTGGAAATGAAGGAATCACCATAACACCTGCAAGGAAATTTCCCGTGCTGACTCTGAAGCAACGCCAAGAAGGGAAGTTTACGGCGTGGAAGGGGGGTGTGCCATTTGAGCAGGTGAGGTGGAATAATGATGATAGGGGCGTGCCAAACTTAGATGGGAAAACGACTGCAGAGCAGTGGTATACTGCGGCCAGGAAGTTCGATCGGATCTTGAGGAGGGAGGATATGGAGTATTGGGCACAATTAGAACCTGGTAGACCATTGAGTACGACCATCTTCCTTTAGAAACCTTTAGGAAGGCTAACAGGTGATACAGTCTTCGACAATTGGCGCGTGCTTCACGGGCGGTCGGCATTTACAGGCAAGAGGAGAATCTGCGGCGGTTACAGTAAGTTGTGACTGTCTCTCTATTGGATCTTGGATCTATACCTTTGTTCGGCTGCAGTCTGAAACTAACTTTAACCAACAGTCAATCGTGATGACTATTTTTCTCGCTGGCGTAATACCAATTTCACACGCAAAGATGCATTACAGCAGGTTCTGTGAGTGGGTATTAGGGGCGCATCCACTATTACTTATCAATAGACGTTCACAAGTGAAAGTTGCATATCATATAAAGCCAAGCAGAGCACTATTGTCTGTGTTATTAAGAAATATGAAGACTTTGCGAGATCGCAGCCAGGAACTTCAAATTTCGATTCATGACTGGCATAAATAAAAACAACCTTGAAATTACACACAAATACCAAGCTCACCCGCCCAATCTCAGTTATATTTTAGATAATTTTTGGATTTTAAACCGTAGGTAGACCAATACTAATATGACTGCCTAATTAGTAACGTCATTCTCAAAATAGTAGGGGCATGTGCTCTGTGTATGCCCAGAACTATCCCAATCCTCGCAATTCTATATAAAGACAACAGCCCTTAACATTGAAAAGGGAACAATCCGGCTAAATAACTAAAGACGAGAAAAGATAATATAGCCAGCCCATTTCACCTTGCTTTGAACTAAACTTGTTCTCGGTACCATCGATTATAAGAGTAGCTGTACAACGAGGCAATACCCATACTCTTACATTAAGAGATAACACAACGGTTTCGAATACTAGACGCTTGCTGTCTCTAATGCGTCCATCACGGTTAAGACGGGTTCGTGATTAATCTGAGTCATCTTACGGGACCTCGCTTTATTGGCTTCAGGACCTAGTCAAATCATTTACCTTCCTAGGGCCCATCGAGTCAAGTCTACCTCGACAATGACTAAGATATCACAACCAACTAAGCAAAGGCCTTATACTACTAGTATAGCGTTGATTAATCCCAGCGGAAACTTCATTTGTATGTAAAAATTTCGTCAAAGTGTGTTATGCGTGATTACAAGGGCTGAGGACCAGTTTTTCGCAGCGCATGTGAAGTGAACACAAAGTACTCCAAATCTCAATCTAACGTTGAGTAGATGCCACCGAGGCTTATAGATGAGTCCAAGAGCTTGTGGTATTTCTTTATGCACTCCTTAGGCACAAAAACATTAAAGATTAGATCCAACACCATCAAACTAGAAGCTAAGTCAGAAATTCATGTCATCCAAGTCTAGCTTAATTCCACCTTTATCACTACCCTCCTTTTGCTTTCCATTTCCTCCCTTTCTCTCAACTATCTTCTCAACTGGTCTTGGCATCATAAGTCCATTTCCGGCACCAATCGTCCTATGACCACCCTGCAACTCACACAAATACAACACACCTTTCTCAAGCCCTTGCAAACAGCAGCAAGCCACTTAGAACCCGTCGAGATCTCCGCATTGGGGTGGAGGACCGGACGGCCTCGGGGAGAAGCACTAGGCCACATGGAGTTTTGGCGGACTTCAGTTGCGGGGTTGATGCTGAAATGCTTTTGTTTGAAGGTGCTGCGATTTGTAGAGGTACCTGGTGGATAATGATTGGTTGCGAGATTTGCAGCGTGGAGTCTATTGGTGTTGGTATAAGGGTTTCGGGGGTGCGGTATAGGAGGGAAGTTAGTGTAGAGTTAAATACCTGTGAGAGGAGATGGGGGTTAACTGAAACTTACTTTGAAGTCTATACTTTTTTGTGGGAGAGATTGGGAGCGGCTTATTACTTTCTGATTGACTGAGGCGAAAGGAATTGCTTGCTTGATTGTTGTGTGCTTGAGTTTTCTGCTTGAGATGGGAGGTACATGTCTCCCACAGTTCGTGTATTTGAAAAGAAAGAAGTCTGGAAATTCCATGATAACAGAGATACTTATACACTGCCAGCCATGCAAGATCTCTAACATGTTGCACCTGATAGGAGGAGTAAATAAGTTAAGCCAGCCCCTTTTGTTAACTTTAACATAACCAAGGACTGGAAGATCTACATTTACAGCTGTATATTCACGCAACTCAGTCATGCAGAACTATGTCAAGGGAAGTAAAAGATCTAGTCGATGAAGACCTTATATAGTTAAAAATCAAAGAGAAGTCCGAAAGGTAGATTCCAATGACTTATTAGTCATATATGATTTCTAACGTCTCACTTCCTATAGTGGCTTTATGCGAGATTTTGGCATGCGCTAGCCCCTTTAGCTTACTTTAAAGTAAGCGAGACAGGAGTAAGAGAATAAGTATACACAGAAGACGTGAATTGGGCTTGGTTATTAGGAGCTATGTCAAAGCATGTTGTAGAAGGAAAGTGTTTAGTTAGATCTAGCAGCTCCATCAGCACCAAATCCAAAACCGTCTTATCAAATGCCAGAACAATCTCCATGATATAAAAAGCCTTGAAACAGACCCTAGATATCATCCTTATTCATGCCACTGCCAAGAGTGGTTCCCTTGCCGAAAGAGAAGAGGCCCGTGAAACCCACCAAATACCTCACCCACCTTAGTAGTCGCACCTCCTACTGGTCTGGTGCTCACGGTGGTGGTGAAGGAACTACTTCCGAATACTATGATCATTTAGCGACGATTGATCTCGGGGGACATCATCGTCACTTTGAGAAGTTTTGAAAGGGGAGGTAGTGTGACTGTGTGGTTGATAAGCAAGATCGAGCTGAGAATAAGAGTTCATATATTTGTCAAATTTTGGTTCCTATCTCGTGACTGTATGTTCACTCGTAATGAGTGTGTTTGAGCGAGATTGTGGATATTTGTGTTTAATTTGTGGAGAGATTACAGTTTACTTTGTCGGTGGTTTATCGAAGAAAAGAGGATATGAATTTTCAAGAAATGCAAAATATTGTTACGTCTTTCTAGACACTGAGATAGGCACTGGCGATAGCGCCAGTACTATACATGTTACGATATCCGACTAATGAGTTGGGTATGCTCCGCTCTGAGTGAACCTCTTTCGGAAATGGCAATGGAGAAGCTGTGAAATGAAGATTTTGTTGTCAAAATATGTAATAACATTAACAGAAACTCTTTTAAACATATGAGTGCATATAATTTTTGTGCCAGCTTTCTTCTTTACTTTTACGCAAGAGTCCGATTTTACCTGGGTTTGTTAAAGCAGTAATTTTTCCATAGTTGACAGCTCGCTTATCTGTTACAGGAAAGGCTGTATGAGACATGGAGTTTGCTTCACAGAAAGATATGGGACCAAGAGTGGGTGAAATTAAGATCGAATTGTAAGGACTATGGAGGGGGAAGTATGTGAAATTGAGGCACCGCCTGCAAAGCGCAAACATAGTCTACAGTTTGTGCATTTGAGGGGAAATCTGCGTACGCCAAGCGCTAAATGATAAACAAAACAAGCGCAACCACATTCCTGCCATACTCCCTGAGCCTTGCCATAATGCCCAGGCGAGCCTATGCAGACTGAAAATCAAAGAGATCTTCCTATGCAACGCCGTTCTCCATGCAAATGTCATCAAGGTTTCGTGAAATGTCGGACTTCTATGTAGTAAGTGTCAGAAACTATCGTCTTAGTGAGATCCTTCATGGCTCGCCAAGGAGTCTCGCCGTGATATCACCCATGTATGCTTCCTCTAACTCATAGTCATCCCCATTGTTCTTGTCAATGTGGACGAACTCGAATGCTTCAACAACGCGATCAATGTCGAAACCCATGTTGACAAATCGATCAATAAGATCCCTGTTGTAGCCATGATATCTCTTCATCTCCTCCTCCTTCGAGACTGCTTGCTTAGACTTTGGTTTGGCAGATGATCCGGAATTCTGTGCAGAAACTGTATCCCAGCTGGTTTTCGAAGGAGCAGAGGCGTGCTTAATGGCCCACTCGCGAGCAATTCGTTGAAATCTTTCCGGATCGTTCATGAGCATGCTGGCAACTTCTGCATCTTGGGGATCCTTTGGCTCAGGAGTGCTGAGAAGCGATTGAAGGGAAAGAAGCGCAGACTTGATTGTCAAGACTGGCGACCAGGCGGTTCCGAGGGTATCGAGACAGATAGCACCAGTCTGAGAGCTGACATTTGGGTGCCAGAGCTTGGTTGTGAAATACATGATCGGGGGCTTGAATGGGTATTCTTGTGGGATCTTGACATCGACAATGTAGGTACCACCCTCGTATGGGGTATCTGGAGGACCGGGAAAGGTAGCCATCAAGTGGGAGAGATCACTGCCATTGGAAGGCTCGCAGAAAATTCTGGAGTCGGCATCAGCTTGGATATCTGCCAACTCCTTTGCAATACGACGGACTCGGTTGGATGCCATATTCGATATGGCGAACTACTCGATATGGCGAACTACTCGATCTGTCGGAATAGATGCTTGAGGCGTTCGGAATTGAAGTATATTAATTTGGTGGTTCCGAATAAGGGAGAGTTCGTAGTTCGTCACAAGGGAGAATAGCGAGCTATTCTGATGATGAAGGTAGGAGTTGAATTTTTTGATGTCCGGTGTTCTGAGCCTGGAAGTCTTGACTGTTCATGAATCAGCAAGATTGTTCTATGTCAGACCAGATAGGAACCGAAGTGAACATTAACAACCATCGAAGAGACAAGTAGTGAACAGGCATACAGGCAGTCAGGTACTTACAATATATTCTTGCTGGATAACACAGCCAAGGAGTTGTAGTGGTGGTGGTGGTGAGAGTGAGCGGCGGCTGGCAGCTGGTTGGCGGGGTATTTCCTATTGCTTGCTACTGCTTCAGCTTGGATCCCTGGATCGTAAATACTGTAAATGTGTGTATTTGATTTTCGATTATGCGAATTTGAAGAAGCAAGATGTAAGTATACGGAAACGAAAACGGCGTGGCTTCCTCTGTATTGTGGCTTGTCGTAACTTGCTGTGTTCCAGTCACCGACTAATTTGTTCGACGAGAGTGTTCGAGGCTGCAGCCGTCACCTCGTGCTTTTCGCACCAGAACCCTCGAGTCGCAGAGGGACAAGTGGCAAGGATTATAAAGTACGGAATGGGTCATAGTGGCGAATCACAGGGCTAGAAATACCGAGCTTGCCCTGGTCGAAGCGCTCATATATTGGTGCCTTAGGCAAAAAGAAGAGTCGGCGTTTATCATCTCCGTTAGCGCCATTTGTCGCCTTGTCGCCTTGTCGCCTTGTCGCCTTGTCGCCTTGTCGCCTTGTCGCCTTGTCGCCTTGTCGCCTTGTCGCCTTGACGCCTTGCCTCGTGTTGTCTGTCGCCTACGAGATCTGATTCCCAAAGGGATCAGAGGGAGCTTCTCTTTCATGACAAATATTCAGCTTCCATCAACAACCTCAACATCATCACCAACCACGACAGTGTCACTGAGCCTGTCTATCCTTGAAAAGATTCATCTCATTTGCTGTCAGATCTCTCATTAGAGAGCAACAGTCGATATGGTACAGCTCCAATGATCCCGAACACAAACAATCAATACTGACTCTGCCACTAGGGTAATCAACAATCTGGCATGGGAGGTGCTGGACAAGGTGGAGATAACCCAGATGAGAAAGACAAGAAGGTATGCATGATGATGTGAAGACAAAGGATGATTGGGGTTGCATTGTCCGTGTTCTAACTTGAATGCGATTGTAGAAGGAGAAGCCAAAGTACGAACCACCGCCACGGCCAACAACTAGAATTGGTCGCAAGAAGCGTAAGGCTGCTGGCCCAAATGCCTCGACCAAGCTCCCTGCCGTCTATCCTACCTCGAGATGCAAGCTGAGATACCTCCGAATGCAACGAATTCATGATCATCTCCTGCTCGAGGAAGAATATGTTGAGAACCAGGAGCGTCTGCGAAGAGCAAAGACTGCAAAGGAGGGTGCTGCACCAGTCTCGGCTGGCGGCGAATCTGATGCCACTGACCGAAATGCTGATGAGCGAGGACGTGTTGATGATATGCGTGGAAGTCCGATGGGCGTTGGTACACTGGAGGAGATGATTGATGATGACCACGCCATCGTTTCGAGCACCACCGGCCCAGAGTACTATGTCTCCATCATGTCATTCGTCGACAAAGATCTTTTGGAGCCTGGCGCGAGTGTTCTGCTTCATCACAAATCGGTCTCCATCGTTGGTGTTCTGACTGATGATGCCGATCCATTGGTGACTGTCATGAAGCTGGACAAAGCACCCACCGAATCCTACGCGGATATTGGAGGATTGGAGTCGCAGATACAAGAAGTTCGAGAGTCGGTCGAGTTACCTTTACTGCATCCCGAGCTTTATGAAGAGATGGGCATCAAACCACCGAAGGGTGTCATTCTCTATGGTGCGCCAGGTACCGGGAAGACTTTGTTGGCGAAGGCGGTAGCAAATCAGACAAGCGCGACATTCTTGCGAATTGTTGGTTCAGAGTTGATTCAGAAGTATTTGGGTGACGGACCACGACTTGTGCGACAACTTTTCCAGGTATGCACATTTTCTTAGATGGACTACAACCATGTGCTAACTTTATTAAGGTTGCTGCTGAGAATGCCCCATCCATTGTCTTTATTGACGAAATTGATGCGATCGGTACCAAACGATACGAATCTACCTCTGGAGGAGAGAAGGAAGTCCAGCGGACTATGTTGGAGCTTCTAAATCAACTCGATGGTTTCGATGATAGAGGAGACGTCAAGGTTATCATGGCCACCAATAAGATTGAAACTCTCGATCCTGCCTTGATCCGACCTGGACGTATCGACAGAAAGATTCTCTTCGAGAACCCCGATCAACACACCAAGCGCAAGATTTTCACTCTCCACACATCTAAGATGTCCCTGAATGAAGATGTCGATCTTGAGGAGTTTATTAACCAAAAAGACGATCTGTCTGGTGCTGATATCAAAGCTATTTGCTCAGAGGCTGGTCTGTTGGCATTGAGAGAGAGACGTATGCAAGTCCAGATGGCGGATTTCCGAGCTGCGAGGGAGCGTGTACTCAAGACGAAGAGTGAGGGTGAGCCGGAAGGTTTGTACTTGTAGGATAGACTTTTAAAGTGAGCGATCAATTATCTTCGGAGAAGAGATGCTGGGCTTACAAACGTGCATGTGGCTGCCGGTCAAGAATGGTGGCACGTGTATTTTAGAGAGCTGGCAAGATAATATGAAAAAGAGTTCAGCATACCCGAAGTCTAGAGTTTATTCCCCGACCCCCTCTTAACTTCCTGTAATTGTCGCTTCTTTGGATGCAGCTCAGCCAAATCAATCTTCTAGAGTATGATCACTGTAATCAGAAAGTTGACTCGCGATCCAGTAGATTTCTTGATTATTTGAATACGACAACCCAATCGTTTATAGAATCTTGAAGCCCTTGAGCCGCTATGCTCTTTTACTCCCCCAAACTTTACCCACCTAGGTAATTCGAAGCCAGATGACACGAAATTCAGAAAGCAAATTTCTGGCCCACAAACTCCTCAGTGAGCTTCCAAAGCTTCCCAGCTGTCAATACCTGACAATCACCAAGATATACACCAGCAGTACCTGCGCAATATTAGCCAATCATTTTGTAGAGCTGCGATTAGCGAGTAACCAGCAAGTCCCGGATCAAGCGCAGCTACAAGAATCATACTCATCCCCAGAAAAATCATCTTCATAGACATCATACCGAACATCTTTTCTGTGATCTCTTTTGCGAAGTGCCGCCAGAGTTCTGTGTAAATTGCTGTTTTCATAGTTTAATGAGAGTGTAGAAGGGCGTTTGGAAGGTAAGAGCTAGATACTCACTATCATGATGTCCACATACTGACGTAGCTCCCTCGTATGCGAGATGTCCAATTCCACAGAGTAAAGCATCATAGCAGTTTTACTCTGCTTCAAAGCCACAATCGGCGCATATCCATTCAATCTATCCCAAACTGCACACATGCTTCTCTGTTCGGATACTCGCTCTCTGGCATCCTGTCATCGGAGGTGATGTCGGGATTGTAGAGACAGAAAAGAGGGCGCGCATTTATTGCTATTCACGTTTAAAATTAGAATACTATGGTTAGGGATGGGAGGGGGTGGCTAGTTTTGAATGGGGTTTTGGGGGTACGGATTGTAGGGTTAGGTGAGACGCCGGTGATAAGGACTGTGATGTCTCAGTAATCACTATCTTTCTAGCTTTTTGAAAAGAGCTAATTTACTTGTCTTATCTTTGACTCTGTCGCTAGATGCTGAAAGAACTTCTTCAGCTTTAGTCTTACTGCCAAATTCCGAGCGTCGTAATGTTTAGGGCAGTGCCAGGTGTTCTAGCCTGTGCTTCGGGTGAGGAATAGAAACAATGGAAAGTTTAGCATATGTGCTTACTTTTAGCCTGTGTAGTTTGTTGATTGGTGTTACCTCTTCTGTTGTGCTAACAACGCATATCACGCTCTTCCTACTGGGTGTGACTGACGTTGAAAGCTTCGATCAACACACGGTCTCGTTGTATACAGTAAATTTCTCAGACTCCTTAGTTTGTGTCCCATATCTGTTATACTATTTATATTTGAGCCCAAGCCGATGGTTCCCTAGGCTAAAGATCTCCGTTCTCTACTTCTCCCCAATCACTCATGACCCTCACTTCTTAAGATCCTTAAAGCCACTACTCGTATGTAACCACGTCCCGAAGTCCATAATTTCCGGTACCTCTTTTCGCGCTTCTTGGATATCAACTGCGAAACCCGCAGTTTCAAACCACTTAAACATCGCCCCGATATCCCCCATCGCCACTTTCAACACACTTCCCACCGCACAGAACGTCGTGGGCATCTTGACGCCTATAACCTTCTCAAACACCCGTTCCGCATCCTCGTAGCTCAGTTCATCGCCCGCTATACCAATTGCCCGCCCCTCATATTCCTCGGGCTTGAGAAGGGCTTTAGAAGCGAAGAGTCCGATGTCAGACGCCGCGACGACTTGAATCGGGCGGGACCCAACTTGCCGCCACATAGCTGCGAAGCCCTTCCCTGCAAAATCTGGCGTGAGGTTATCCATGAATGTTACAGGTCTCAAAATCGTCCATTTCATAGCCGTGCCCGCGGTAACGGTTTTGAGGTGCTGCTCGATGTGGAATTTTGTCGCAATGTGAGGGACTGGTGTGGGATTCCTGTCTGAGGAGATTTCTCCCCCACGATCGGCCGAGGTAAATACGAAGTGTTTTACGCCGTGGGAGAGAGATGCGTTGATGAGGGCATTTGCTTGTGCTTCTTCGATGCCTGGGCCGCCGTGAACGGTGACGAGGAAAAGGGAGGTTATTTGCGTGGATGCTGACGAGAAGATCTTCTCAGGGGAAGATATGTCGCCTTGAAGAAGGGAGATTCTTGAGTCGAGGGTAAGGAGGTTTTTGGATTTTGTGGATGAGGGGTTACGTGTTAGAGCGAGGATCTGAGTAGATAGTGGAAGAGCTGGGTTTGCGATCAAGGCTTTGATGACGGAGCCTCCTTGTGTGCCAGTCGCGCCTGTGACGAGGATTGTTTCCATGGTCATTGTGTTGTTGTAAAATGAGGGAATATGTGCTGGTTTGAGAGACGGGTATAAGAGATGGATTGAGTTGAGTTCAGCTGCTTGCATTGAGAACACTGCTGTTTTTCGATATGAATAGAAAGAGATTTAGAAAAAAGGCTGGGCAACAACGAGATACTTATATTGCTGTTATCATCCCCCTGATCACGTCAACATTCGGCGCAACTTACCATCATTGTCGTCACAGATCTATCGTTTTCGCATTTTGCGGAGGGATTTCACCCCGTTATAGCCGTTGGAGAGCACCGCCACACCTTTACCCAAAATGGAAACTGTTTCGTAGAATTTGTAGCCTGAGGTTTGGGGGGAAGCATAGCTTTGTGGCTGGTGATTGACGCTTGTTGATTCTAGGTAGTTGCAGGGATCAACGGAAGATGAGGATTTTGTTGCACATCGCTACCCGCGAGCTGCGGAAGGGTCGGTCGACAATACTCATGTATTTTGCTTGGCATTTTCTGCGTTCAGCTGGGTGGTGGCTTGAATATTATAACAGGCTTGTTCATAAGAAAAAATAGGATACGCTACGAAGAAAATGAATTTATGTTAGGTTTCAGATTTATCAAAAACCAAGAACTGAATAAAAGCATAGTCTTAATACGAGATAATATTGAACACTACCTAAAGGATTTACTCTGACCTACGCGCATAGAAATAAACGACGTTGAGGTTGCGTAACATAGTTTCATCTGCCGTCTATTGCGCTGATATTGGTTAATCGATTGTATCATACTGAGAGTCGAAATGCACGAACATTTACTTCTAGTAGATACATATCATCATCAATTGCGACAAGTTCTCGATCCCGTCTGATTTAATTGCACTTCGTGGAGACGGTAATTCTAATAAACTTGAAAAGGCGTACATTGATGTGGCTCGTGTATTGAGCAAATGTTCCATGCTATAAAATAGCACAAGCTCAACAATGTGGATGTATAACATAAGTATGTATGAAAGTACTAAATGTGTATATTCATTGCCTAAAATCTTCGCTTAAACCAAGCCCCTCTTGAGCGTCAAATCTTGGCGGCCAGGGCTGCCATGTGATGGCACTTCAAGCTTAAAGTGGAGTCTCAGTCTAAGCCTTGTGGCAGAGTCATAAGGATTCTGCACAGGCCTTCTCCAGTTTACTTCTGTCGAGCATACCACTCACACGAAACCCAAAACCTGTGAGCACCTGCCTCTTCGAAAACAATATGTCATGCAGCAATTAAGTTTGAGAGAGTTGCCTTGCCTTTAGGGCAGCAAACAGGATGGCGTGGAGCCGGTACGTACCTTTGATTAAAGTTCTACGATCGGCAGAGCTGGTATGACGAAATATAGGGTTAATAATTATGCTTGTATTAGATCTTGTGAGAGTTTAATTGACAGGGCAGAATACTCCACCTTCACCGATGTAGAAGGTGGGTTGCTCGTTAGACACCGATGATTGAGGAAGACATTTACAGACTCCTGGTTCCAGTGGGCACAAGAAACCAACAGTAACACCCTGATTGGACGCGGAAGTATATTTGCTGGAACTTTTAAATTGCTGCTGCCCCCACTTACTTTTGTCGCTAGTTCGCTAATTATGGAAAACCCATCTGCCTACAACCCATCTTTCGAGTGGCCAACGCATCTCCTCGTATCCTTGTTGCAACATCTGTAAAGATCTTGATATGAAAGATGATAAGAAGAGGATTCATAGTCAGTTTTGCCAAGTTCATGTCGCATCGGCTCCACATCGGCAAAGGATGACCTGCATGCAGACTCGCTTGTCGTATTTTGCATTCTCGAAGGATTCTGAGCTTTTCCTTTGAATTTGTAGTGCTGTTTAGTTATGTTACAAGTATGTTATCCAGGCATCAACTTGGTCCTCTATTCCCCCTGTATGACAAATTGCACAATGTTTCTGCTTGTCATTGTTTTTATCAAATTTCATCGGAACACATTTCCATTGCTTCTTTGAGGGCTCAAAACTCTATCAAGCTCCTTTAAAGTCCAAGAAGTTAGACTTGAATTAAACAACTGTCCAGTGTAGTGAGTAAAGTAATCTAAGCTTAATTGCAAGAGAGTAGTTGATTTCCCCCTGTTCTAAGCTTTGTACATCCGTAAATCCAGTCTCCGCTTTGCATGCAGTCCTGGCTCTCATCTCAACGGTCTTGGCATTTGAAGGATCACAAAAAGATGAGCATCACTTATTTTCCCCCGACCCCCCAGACTTCGTTTTCAACTCGTAGACCCATACAAAGTAGTCGACGATCGCGAGTCGAATGTGGGGAAAGAGAGGGGCCAGTTCCCTGGATTGAATGAGGCGTAGTCGTACGTTGTGTGTTGCCGGCAGTAACACTGAGACGATATTCCGACGGTTAATTGTGAGGATGCAGAGATCTTGAGGCCTTGAAGGCGCTGTGATGACAGCTGAGCCTGTACCTGAGTACTATGTTTAGGTCGTGCAGTAAATACTCCTTTGCCAAGAGGGCGGTTGATGGCTGCGACGACGCTGGGCACATTATGATGTTCGGGTTGGAGGATTCGGTAATGATACCAATTCAACCTTTCAAACCCCTCAAATTGTGTATAAGAACATGAAAGTCACCTCTATTCAACACCCTTACACTGTCCACTATAACATTCGTCTTCAATCTCATTATTCTCTCCCTCTCTCTCCCCTACATTGGTCCACAGCTTCAACCGCAATCATTCAAAATGGTTCGCGTCACAGAACTCTTTCTCAGGACCTTAGTTCTTGCAATTGTAGCATCAGCAACATCATGGGGCTCTTGCAAAGAACCAACAATTACCTTCAAACCTGACTCAGGATACGAACCCACCAACAAAGACAGTTTCAACCACGGCGCCACCACAGAACTCACACCCATCACAGACTATCTTTGTAGCACCATTCAAAATCAATGCAAAGCTCCTGACAATGCCTATAAGCTCTGCAAAGATGCTACTGCAGCAGGAGAAGCGAAGACTGGTGCTGACGCCGCATTTGCCTTCAACAATATCCTCAAAGAGATCACAGCTACCACTTCAAGCGCTGCTCCTATAGCTACCAAATCTGAACGCGAAATTTTCATGTCTATCACCAAGGACTTCGTCGAGTTTGAGGGTGATATCGATCCTAAATGTGAGTATTTAACTTTCTGCCTTATTTCCCATCTCCTCCTCCAAGCAATTAACAGGACCCAGGGTGGTTCGACAACAAAATCAAGGTGACCAACGACGCTTGTGACGAATCCGCCATAAAAATGCCCAACTCAAAACAAATCACCTTCCGCTGCCACGGAAATGTCGCCGGCAAAACCGTCCCTGCCATGCTCGCCACTCTCAAAGCACTCACCCCTGATGGCGACTGGTTTAAACACTACACCAAGAAAGATACCTACTGCAGCTCCTACAACACGCAGGGTGGTTGCGTCTCCATGCAAAGTAAAGATAAGGTAAAGACGGGATTTCCCAAGACGATGAGTATTTATGTTAAGCAGGGCGATTATGATGAGGGGGAGTTCAGTTATGCGATTACAGATAGTGCTAAGGGAGTCTTTGATTGTATTGCTTGCAAGTTGGCGGGTGCAGGGTTAGGTTTTACGGGGGTTATGGCACCGCTTTTAGCGCCGATTTATGGGGCGGCTGTGCTTCCTGTTACGCTTAGTTGTGCGACTGGTGGATGTTAGATTGAGATGTAGCGGACTTCTTGGTGGTGACGTCAAACACACCTCTTCGTTTCTCTTGTTTTTTGTTGTAGATTTTAGATTTTTCACTCTTTTAGAGAGCTGGAAGGATCCATAGATAACATTGAAATTAAATTGTATTTCTTTTCATGTCAACCATCAACAAACTTTCAAAGCTTGATCAAAATATACTCTGCTTGTTGATCTTACTTAGAGTTGAGTCGAGTTGAGCTAAGATTGAATTGGAGGCATACTCAATCACCTCAACAAGATTTTTTACTACTACTTCTTATTGTTACTTGATACTCTCTATCCGGACTTCCTTGATTCAATCAAGCCTCGGAATAAAATATGATCCTTCAATTTCGTGCTGCACACAGGGAAGATCAGCCTCGTCACTTGTGAAACACACATTAGAGAGAGCGTGGAAATTGTCTCTTGATGCTAGCACCTATCGAATCTTTACAAAGGGAGGAAACACAAAGAGAGAATTATTCTAGAATATGCCTGATATTCTTTCATTTACAATTCCAGCCTTTCAGTGAGGGAAGCACCTTGAACAAACATGCTGACAACCCCGCCAAATCCGGCACCGCTCAAATCCATGTCCATAGAAGATTGCATTGCCAGGCTGGCAAAAATTTCTAAATGCCAAGGGGAAGATACGACGTCGAATCCAGCTCATTCGTATACCAGCTCGCTAAGCAATCTTCATGGGGGCCAACATTGAAACACAAATACATACTGCCCTCATCATGCTATACGTGGAGGGTACGATGGAGGCCATGCTTCTCTGCTTGAAGAGCGATATTATCGTCGTCAGCTCATACATTATGTCCGATCACTAGTCAACCACTGATATCTAATAAAATTTATCGACCCCGTAATTTATAAGCAGGAATTCACATAGTTCTATCACGCGCCACAAAGCATCCAATTCATTCTAAACTCAGCTACCATGGCATTCCAACCAAAACAAATCACTGTGTACAAATCAACCCATCTCGCAGAACTTCAAGGCAAGGTTAGCGAAACAGCTATCAATATAGCCTTAGTCTCATCCCCCAATTCGCTCCCGGCGATGTCATCCACGACAACGCCTGCGACTCCGGAATAGCTACAGGGGCTATCATGGTGACTAATTCATCTGGCATCCTAATCGATGCAATAGACTTCAATCCGCAATTCGTCGCTGGATGTGTATCCCTGGCAGAGCAGAAGAACTGGCCAGTGACTACAGCGATTGTGTCTGCGCAAAATCTTACATTCCCGGCAGATAAAATTTAATCCCTCTTTCACCAGCTTTGCTTTCCACTATATGCGAGATTATTATACTGCTGCTAAGCAGGTGTATCGAACGTTGAAGCCTGGTGGCATTGCCATTGTCACAATCTGGATTTCTATGACGCCTGTTAATGCTTTGCAACATTTCCACTGGCATATTCGTGGGAGAGATTGCCCGATGCCAACTTGCTTCCTTTAGAGGGCTTTGTTGAGAAGGAATTACGGGACGCGCTTGCGGCTGCGGGATATATAGCGGACAGCGTTACCTGCTGTGAGAAAGTCTGCTTTCTGAAGATATGTGATTTGAAGAGATGGGCACAGTTGGCTTGGAGCTACCTAGGCAAGTTGCCAGAAGGATGGAGAGAGAATGATAAGGATGAATGGGACGAAGCGATAGAAGATATTGTAGAAAAGCTGGAGAACGGTGATGGGATCTCGAAGTATGAGAAGTATGAGAGATGCGAGACGGAGCTGAAAATGGAGGCTTGTGTCGCGATTGCGAGGATGCGAACTTCACTATTTCTAGCTTGTTTATCTATAATTATCTACCCTAGCAAAAAGAGCTGCATCACTCTAGCACCTTGCTACTTATTTGTCTCCGTAATAATTGTATTAGCGTTACTGTAGCATTTGTCTTTTCCAAAAATTTAAACAGATGAAAAGGCAGGAAAAGTCGAAAACATAAATGCAATACTACATTGTGAAGGATGGTTGCTCCCATTTGCCACAGTGATTTAGTGAATCTTGGTTGAGCAGATGGAAATATAACTCTTGAGTAGTATGTAAGACTGTAAAGACAGCTAGTAAGCAGCAAAAATTGAATTTCCCTGCACCATTATTCAGTCGTCATTTACTCGAGAACTCCATGCCTAATCCGAAACTATAATAAGCGCGTAATTTTGCTCGGCTTACACAGACAGATCCTATCATGAGAGCACATTCAGACGATGACTCATTTCAATACCCTGAGCATATCCTAGATAACGACCATAAACTTAGCTTGAAGCTTGCTGGTTTGCAGTCAGGGCCCACGAGGATAGCCATTGCAGAAACTATCTGTCATTAACAGGCTCCATATTTGCCAATGTTGTGCTTACTTTCATTGCGCAGTCCATGAAAACCCCAGTATCTCGACCAGATATCTCAATGCTCGCTTGCAGATAGTCTAGGAGCTTCAAAGCTGGGTAATTTTCGGCTGCCTGATCTTTTGATGTTTTGTCTTTGAGTTCCTTGAGCCAGGTCACGAAAGGGACTATCGCGCACTTAGAGACCAGAAGCCTTTGGATCGCAGGAGCTAGCTGGGACCAGGATATCTGATGTAGATTCACAATATTATAGACCTGAGGTGTGCTAAATTTGCTTGAAATATCGTGAATCATTATTTCTGATATGGCCTGAGTCATGAAATTGACAGGTATCCAATCCAGAGGTGATAGATCGAATGGTATCAACCCCGATTTGCCGAAGTTTTCATCACAGAAGGGAACCATTCTTGCTCGTTCCACATGGTAGACGTCGAGCTTCCCTCGCTTTTGCGACTTATGATATCATCTTTCACAGGTCCAGCAACTTGGCCTAAACGAAGGATTGTCACACTCAGAGGGGTTTGTTTTGCATACTTGTCGAGAACTCGTTCGGCGACATATTTGGACTACGAATATCCCTTAGCCTGGGTAGGACTTCTTTCCATTATATAAGATTTGAAGCCTGATAGATCTAGTTCTTTTCACTGGGCCTGACTATAACGATCTTTATTTGTAAGCTAATATATTAGGCAACTCTAGTACTTGAGCTGATTTCCAAAAGTCGTAGGGTTTGGGGGCTTGGTCAATATCAAAAGCAAGTTTCCCAGGACAGTGTCGCCCTGACTCTGGAGGTTTGAAACTTTTCGACTCATGTCTTTGGGTTCCACACTAAAAATCCCCAGCTACTTCCTATATCTGAAGTTCTCTGGGCCGCGGCCAACACTGCGACAAAGGTCTCACTTCTTCCAGTATATAAACATATCTTCGCGGTAAAAAGGGTTCGGATTATAGCAGACTCAGTGACAGCAATTGTTGTTATGCTCAGCGTGGGTAACACCATACAGTGCTTGGCAATTTGCCGGCCCTTTTCTTTTCAATGGGACAAGACAATCGAAGGTGGTGTCCGTGGGAACTAAAACCTCGGAATCTTGCTAGTAACCTTCTTGAACTTGGTTACTGACTTGATAATCGTGATAATGCCGATTCCCTTAGTGTGGAAGCTGAAGATGCCACAGCCCAAGAGGCTAGCATTGATGGGGTTGTTTGATCTTGGCATAATGTAGGAGTCTTTGCTATGTTTACCTACTTTTTACTAACTATATGTAGAATTTGTCTGATAACTGCCTTTCGCATTGTCTTCACGTTTTTCCTCATCGGAAACCATAAAGACTCGACATACTAGATTGCAGTCAATGCAATATTCCTGACTTTGGACCCCAACCTAGGCATGGTCAATGCATGTCTGCTCTTACTGAAGCCTTTCTACAGCGAATACGTCCGAAGCTCAGCTGGAATTCCAATAAACAAATTACTGGAAACTACTCACTAGGTCCTTACACTTGCGATCTTCCAAGAAAGCTGGTCCCAGTCAAATACAGCCCTAAATACACTGATAGTTCTGGTAATTTTACCAAACTCGGAGGTCAACACGAAAGAGTAGGAGCTACTGTAATTAACTTCGTTATAGATGAGGACTTGCCGAGTTGTCAGTTTTTGGGTCAGAGCACTGAAGACCTAGTACTTGTTAACCAGTCAAAAGGTGTTGCGGCGGTAAAGCGAAACTTTGACTCTGTACCAGCGAAAGGGATCAAGGTCACAAAGACCATAGACGTGGATTCGTACAGGAATAGTTGATTGAAAACTTATGGACACGGTATTTAGTGTAACCTAGCATAGCATATATATGTTTTAACTGAGAATAGCTATCTTGCACTATTTCCACCAAGAGCCAAAAGTCTTCAATGAGCCCCGTAAATCTAGTTCTCTGTATACCGAATTAGGCTGTGGCATCCTTACTTTGTGGCAACAGCAACACAAACCTCAACTTGGCTCGTCCCCCATCTAGCTCCATAAAGCCATCCGTCTTCTTGAGTTCCGTCTTAAGGATCTCAATTGCCTCATCCCACTTCTCCTCATCAGACTGCAACCAGCCAAGCTCTGAGGCTCCACCAAGGAAGCTCCAGAGCATTGTCACAAAGTGCGTGAGTTCCGGTACGGTACAGTGCATCTCGATCTTGCTCATGGTGATCTTGTCTTTTTCAAATCCGCCCTTCTCAAGCACTCCTTTTAAAAAGCCAGGCTCGGACCACTTTTCCATACCCATTCTTGGTGATGGAGTCCCCGGCGGTCTTGTGAGATTGGAGGCAACTCGCAGGGGATCGAGGTTTGGGACATAATTCCATGAGTTGACAACGACTAGATGTTTTACGGTCAACATTGTAATAATACTCTGCAAGTTCACTGCCAAATGATCGCTACAGTAATTGAAAAGAGACCGCTACCTCAACGTAAAACAATATAATAGCAGCACACTATTACCAAGATAGAATCATAGTAGAGTAAGAAAAAATGAGTACCCACTAGTACCCCCAGGTTTGAGTGTTCTATACGATTCATTCAAAGCATCAATGCCATCATTGGGTAAAACAAACAACAATGCATTGCCAATAACGTGAGAAAACGTGTTGTCTTCGAAAGAAAGCTTTTGCGAGTCCATGATTAACGCTTCAGCAGGCCAGTTATTCTTAATTGCGTTGGATTTGTAGACATCTAAAGCTTGAACCAGGATATCTGTAGCTTTGATGACAATCTCTGCTTTCTGCCCCAATATTGTGGCTTCAATGGCGGCGCTTCCTGAGCCGGTTCCGCATCCATTATCATGAACCACTGAGCCATCGATGAAAGGGGGCAGCTTGACAATACTCGCTGCTGCCAGCTGCTCCATGGTGTCACCAACCAGCTCATCGTACAGTTGTGCGGTTGGTGTCAGAGCCTGCCTTGGCACAAATGTGTTTTCGCTGTTGGGGCCGTCCATGGTATGCTACTCTCGAATGTTTCAAGAAGTGAATTCTAAGAAGCTATTAACAGAAGCTTCCATTTAAGGGGACCTGTAACGGATGAGGTAAATGTAAGAAGTGCTGGTTAGAGCGGTGAGTGCTAATATGTGTTGGCAAGTAATCATTAGGTGTGAGCGGCTCAGCGGATTGGCTGCTTTTGCGTGATAAGGAGTGACTATTAAAGCAGTGTGATTGGCTACCTTTACGTGACAGCCAATGTCTAATTACCAAAATCAGATCAATCTCACCACATGTCAGCAGACGATGCTTGGCTTATAGTGCAAGACACAAATAACAGTCTACCTACATTAAAAAACGTGCTCAGTTCATTTTCCATACAAAACTTTACAACCACAGATATAGTAATTTCAAAATCTCTGTACCCATCTCAGCTTAATATCCTCCGGTCGATTGACTTGCAAAGTCAGCTTTTGTGAGCTATCAGCGACGATGGCTGCTACCCTTTCCCTAGCGAGTTCCGACAATTCACCATCCAATTGCACGACCTCCACCCTCCATTCACTGAAAATTGCTCTGATAACTGCTGTGAACTCTACCTGTGACATTTTGACGCCTGGACAGATTCGTGGTCCACCAGACCAGGGGAGAAAAGTGCCACGAGCAGGTTCAAACAATTGTCCGCCAACCAATGGCTCATCTTCAAGCCAACGTGTTGGACGGAAATCGAGAGTGTCTGCACCCCAATATTGGGGCGACGCTTGAACGGCACTACTAGAGACTCTGAAATTGAACCCCGCAGGAAATTCTATGCCATTGATTATCTGTGGTGCAGAGCAGATCCGCGAGAGATTTGGTACGGGTGGATACAGGCGAAGTGTTTCATACTTATAGGGATAGAAGTTAGCGACCTGCGGTGTTGAATTCAGATCACTGAGGTAAAACTCACCATTAAAGCTAGGCAGCGTGTCAAAAGTGGGAAAGTCTCCGAATAATCGGCATTTGGATGGAGTTTTGCCACTTCGTCTATTCCAGCGATAACCCATTCTTGCCATTTGGGATATATAGCGAGAGCCATGATAGCGTAAGAAAGCGTGTTAGCGGTCGTATCGTAGCCAGCAACAGTGAAGGCAATGAGGTTGCCCGTAATTTCATCCTCAGTCAAGTATGTGGAAGTTTCTGCTCTCATCGCCATTAAGGTTTTGTCTTGATCGGCTAGCTTAACTAGAGATGCTACTAAATTGCTCCTGGAGCTTGAGGACTGTCGTTCTTCCTTGATCTTCTCCTTTATGTGGAGCGGCAATTCCACTTTAGCTATTCCTATTTCGTTGATACTTTTCGGCAAAAACATACTAGAGAGCAGTTTGACGGGTGCGGCCCCTGCGACAAAGATGTTATCAACGACCGTTGAGCTTGATTGCATTAATGTGGTTTTGAAACCGGAAGGAATCTTCTCCGCAGCACCCTCGAGGAATGATCTCGTAGTACCAAAGCAGATCGAGCCAATCACGTTGATTGTAATCGTTTTGAGGCCACTGAAAGTTTGGTTGGTTGCATTCGAAGGGGAGCTCGTGTAGAAATAAATCATGTCTTTTGCTTGTTTAGCTGATTCATCCCAAACTGCAGCCATGATCCTTTCGCTCAAGGTTGGTGCAACGATTCTCCTGTGGCGCTTCCATTCGTCGTGGTCAACCTAGAGCTGTTAGTAAAGCTCTCTAGTAATTCCTCCATATCTACACACCGAGACTAGACTTGGTCCAAACATTCCTAATAATTCTAGGTGGGAAGAACATTCTCAGTTATCATGAATCGGCATATCTCAGGATTCTCTCACTTGTATTGACCTCAGGCTTGCCAAAGTCTTTCCTCCTTGTCAGAATTGAGCTGCCAAACTCAGCATCTGCTACATAAACATGATTTTTACAAGGTGTCACAAGAATGAAAATTGACCCCAAACGAGCGTGCATTGAATGCTTGGTGTTGAACTCCCAACCAGGAATAGTGAGCTTGACTCGATCGAAGATGAATGTTGGTAAGAGTCGATTAATATTATTATAACCTAATATGGCAATGATAACAAGCCATGGTAAGCTTGTTGGGTCTACTGGAGAGAAATAATAAGGCACTCCTGTCTTCTTTGCTAGCCTGTAGTTCTTCGGGATGCTCGAAAGGTAGTACGTGACAGAAAGAACGAAAAACAGCAGGAGTGCAGCAGGGAGGTTCATTTTTGCGTTACAGATAGGTGAGACTCGGCAGCGATATCTAGAGAAATAGCTCGGGTCGAGGGAGATGGTTATGAATAATAACCTTAAATGCTCTCGAGGCGGATACCCGGAATCTCGGAGCACAATATTTGTCCTCAGCCACCTCCTTTAATTGCCGCGGGTGATTGGCGAACTTCCGAAGCTGAGATACTTTTCCTTTCGTCTCCGATAATACTACTGAAGTTGACGCTAGCTTCTGGTCATAAACCGGGTCAGCAATCCCGTACAACTTGGCCGCTTTGATGCTATAGGCACAATTGCGAGGTCCATGTATATAGCCATGTCAAAACTGTGGTGCACGGACATACTGTCCCGACCTGACCAATCACGGGAATCGATTATGAACCTCTCGTAATGAAGGATTTTCAAGGTTGAGGGCCTGATACTTGTCAAGATAAAACTGAGACTCAGAAAGGATAATGGTAAGTAGCTCTGAGATGTATTGTAGTATATGGAGTCAAGACATTCTCAGGGAACAATCCACAAACCATCTTTTCCCTGGAGTAGCCAAAGATTCTCGCCCAGCTACAAATGGTAATTTTTCAGATTGATCTTCTCACTTCCCGTCCTCTTGACTTTTGTCTTCTTCGTGGTTAGTAACAACTGGAGTTCCAGTTGCACCAACGTGAACGATGCCCACGTTCTTCACAACGAAATAAGCGGGGATGATGGCGATCCCCCAAAGGGCAAAGTTGACTCCTAAGGCAGAGATGAGCTGATCACAATTAGCATCGCTGGCTGGCTCGGACGAATAAGACGTACCGGTGCACTTGTCGAGCTGATACCCGAACTAATACATTGTCCAGCTGCTTCAGCAGCTCTCGCAACACTCGTATATCTTACAATCTCTTTCGCGTCCCGAGCCATGAATCCCACAAGCCAATAACCCCAATTGTAAGTGAGTGCAAAATTTACCTGCCACATGATATATAGGCCCCAGCCCTTTCCGAAATCCTGCCCATCGTCCCAGTCAAGAGCTGGTTTATGGTGGGTATACTCGTTCTGGATGAAAGCGCCCCAGACCCAGCAGCCACCGATGAGAGACATCATGAAGATGTATGAAGCGATTGCACGTGTTCGAAGGGAAAGGACGCGGTAGTCTAAGAAAGCACCAAAACAGAGGGTGGCGATGATTTGTGCGACGGCCGCGATAAGGGAAGCAAGGGCACGTGATCTTACAGAAAAATAAAGGGATAGGTAGGCGGAGATGTATGGTAGTTGCCAAGTAACATAGAGGAAGTACGGAAGTCTGGCAGATTGTTAGCCGAAAAAGAAGAGCTAAGATATTGGGCCAAGAGACTCACACAAGGAGGAAATCCTTTCTAATGCACAGCTTCAACAAAGCCTTCAGCTCCTCGAGATCAGAGATCTTTTCGACAACTTGCACACGAGTGCCATTTCGTCGCCTCACTTTCTCAGGGGAAGCAAGAAGCATTGCTGTTGCGGGTCCAAGACATTCTGCTATCATTAGTATTGATTCTGTCAACTTGGGTGATTAGCGAGCTACTCACGCAAAGCAACAAATACAATATAAGTCCTCCAATCAAGCTTTCCGGTCTTCTTTCCTTTGTAGTTAAATGCTAAATTGATGATTCCACCCAAAATTCCACCCCCATTCCTGTATGCAAGCCAGTAGGCAAGATACCTTCCTCTGGTCTCGGGCTCTGGATACATGAGCATGATAGCACCCTCAGCAGCCCAGAATACTCCAGCTGTGATTCCACAAGCCGCAGAGCCAAGGTAAATGAACCAAGTTGTACCATAACGATTATTAGTATAGAGGGCTGCAGAGTAGAGAACATAACCCGTGGTGCCGAAAATGAAAGAGTTTTTGAGACCAAATCTATTAGTGAGTATGCTACCTGTCATACAAGTGAAGGTCATGAGCGCGAAGAGAACTGCATTTCCAGCCCTTGGTAGTGTTAACAATAATCTCAGCAGACAGAGGCTTTACTAACATTACAAGGTATGGAGTTTGTGCCCCTCCTGCTCCAACAGATTGCATTGCATTCCACAGACCCGGAGCCATGAAAGCTGCCACCCCGACAATAGAGGTTTGGAAGAAGACTCCACGAAACCAGGTGTATGGCTTAAGGGTTTCATCTCTATCTGGCTCTGAAATTGAAGAACTTGGAGCTGCCACTACTGCAGTATGTTTGTTATCAGTCGACATGTTAAAGATTCGAGCTTTCATGATAGATAAAATTCTTCTTGATATGCTTCTGGTTACGAGATTATGGTCGGGAGCAAGCTTTTGAATATAAGGTGAAGTTTAGAACCAGAGAGGATGACAGAATGCTAGCGGTAGATCCTCAAATCGCGTGCTCAGAACTAGGCTGAAGATGAAATGAGAACCCCATTCTTGAAATCGTTGCAAATAAAACTCTGTTCTTGGAATGCTAAACCCACAGCCTTGTCTTGGTATGAGAAAAACATCATGGCTTTGCCTGTGTATCCACCGTAGCTTAGGAATTGTAATTATCTTTCGGTCTTTGAGTCAGGATTTCCTAGTTTAGTCCGAGTGGCCATTCAGCGTCGTGATCTGGCCCGTGGAACGGGGAGCATTTGTTTCCTTTCTAGCACGCAATAAAGAAGAAGAATGATGAACACGATTACAGTAGTGAGTCTGTGCTCCTCAACCACGTGTCAAGTAGATCTATAGGAAGCTTGAGTGGAGAATTTACGAATATCAAAAGTGGGCTGACCTTATTAGCGAACCAATTTATTCAAGTATATTACATATCTTGCCTTTCCATTCTACCAGGAGACATTTCATTCAAAAGATTTGCCGGCACAATGTGCTCACTTGAGAACTCCCTCCCTCTTTTTGAGGAATTTACATTTGACGGCCAGGAAGATACTGCGTCGCTCGGTTTTCCATTGTCGAGTTCGTTTCCACTTGCATTAAGACCAAAAGGAAATCGTCTGATAACACTTTTCGATGCTATAACGAGTATCAAGAAACTCGTCGCTTCTGGAGAGTTTTTTAATACCATTCAATTACACGGAGGAGCTGTTCTGATTCGTGGTCTCCCTATTTCAACACCTCAAGATTTTAGTGAAGTTGCACACGCCTTTGGCTTTGCAGCCCATGAAGAGATTGGTAGACCACCGCATAGAACAGTTCTCGCGAAAAATGTGAAGACAGCCAACGAAGGGTAATAACTACGTTTCGAATTGTGTGTACAAAATTGCTGATGGCTGGCGCAAAGTCCTCCGGAAATGCCAATCTGGCCTCATAACGAGTACGGGTGGTCAACAATAAACCCTGCTTGGCTTACTTTCAGTAGCCTAGCAGTGCCGGAAGCTGGTGGGCACATTGTGTTGCAGAGCCCAAGTCAGACAGCAGCTGATAATTACAAGGTGGAGAGACTCCCATCATAAGTAGTATAGGGCTCGCAGCAGCCCTGCAAATACAAGCGCCAGAGTTCCTCGAGGAGCTTTCCAGGAAAGGCGTGAAATACGTCTATCGTTATGGGTAAGTCTACTCCCACGTCGCGAAATCATTATTGAAATGAGCATAGGGTTGAAGACGTACAATCAAACACCGGAACTAGTGTATTCGGCGCATATGGCCACGAGATAATTGCAGGTGACGACGAAAAAACGATTCGGAACAAGATTGAAAATGAGGTCCGTCGACACAGCAATCGATTTGAGTGGCATGAAGATGGAAGCCTAAGTGTAACTCATATCGTCCCCAGTAGGTTCTAAGATTCTTGGAATTACCTCAGACTAATGCTTGATTAGTTATAAGAAAGCACTCAGAGACTGGACTTCCCACCCTGTTTGGCAACCTGACCAGTGCATATGGACGAAGTAGACATCACGGTGCTACAGAGCCACCCTATCTTGGAGACGATGGATCCTACCATCCGCTTCCAACATATGGTGACGGTACCACGATCCCCACAAAATACCTTGAGCTTGCACTTTCCATTGCAGAGAAGTCACAAGTGTTAGTCTCGTGGCAGAGAGGAGATATTGTACTACTTGACGTGAGTCGACTAGACCAAAAGTTGAAGCGCTAATGAAATACTGACGGAATACAGAATTATGCGGTGATGCATTCGCGTTCGCCTTGGAAAGGGAAGAGAACTGTTCTAGCAGCTCTGTGGGACGCGGAAGACCGGATTGCAGACTTCCCAGATGGAAAAGAGATTTTGGAAGGAAGCCCAAGGAGGCCCATCTTGGGGACTGCTTGAACATGAATAGATTTAATCAAGCGGTGTATATCGAAAGTAGTGTGGAGTTGCGACCCTCGAGAATAATATTTATAAGTATGATAAGACTGATAAATAACAATTCCGAGCTTTCAGTACAAATAGTTGACGATTATTGAGATATTGCGTCCTATGTATCCGCGAAGGCAGGATGTATACATCAACGGTCCATATCTTTAGTGAGACCCAAGGATGGGAAGCTCCTGATCTCTCGTGGAATTGTCCAAGGCCGGCAAGAGGGCCGGTAATCCTTACTAAGTGCTATTTCCAATACATATATGAGCTTGAGACCTCTTCGCTACCAGTACTGTTGTCATGTTACACAAGAGTAAGCGACATGATCACACATATATTTTCATAGCAAGCACCGATTTGATCTCCAGAATTCCACGAGATAAGTGTTCGCTTCTTTTGGGAAGCCCCAATTTCACGCTGAATCCTGTCCTAGACTTGATCGTATGAGATAGAAATAGTTCTTTTCATATCGAAACATGAATTCTCTACATGTCGAAGAGCTTGTGCAAGATATATTCATTTCGAGGTCTTCACATGGGTGCTCCCGTCGCGTTGCAATCATTAATTTTGGGGCTAGACTTGATTGTCGTATTGGCGGATGGCAGAGGACGCAACTCAAAGTAAGTTGTGAGATCAGGGGCGATCGTGTATGAAGAGCAATTATTTGGAAAGATTGTCGACAGGAACAGGTTGGAGGCTTCGGAGATGTGCATTCATTGCGTAGACGGCTGGGGAAGGAGTCTGCGCAGTTTACTGGGGTCATGAAGAAAGAGGAAGCGACCGCAGATCATGAAATAGAGAGAATCTCATACCAGAGATGCCATTGATACCGAATTTAAATTGCAAGTTTATCATGAAGAAGGGCCCCATTCGATCGATCAATCCATGGAGAAAGAAATGAACCAGTGTTGATATATACTAATGTTGAAGATGGTGCCGGCAATGAGGTCTTCACCGTATCTCTACGGTGGTCATCAAAGCGAGCTTCGGCACTTGGAGGGCTGCACATGTGGAAATAATATGGACAGCAGTTTAAATTTTTTGCTAATTGTATGGAGTACCGAATAGTGACTATATTGTCCGATAACAAACCTCAGGGATCTCGTTCTTCCCCATTTATCCCAAGTTTCGTATTTTTCTAGCGTGGAAAACGTGTAATAGCACGCGGAACCATGCACCTATATTTTTACACAGTTTATCGATGTAGGGTAAACATAAAAAGGGCAAGATACCTGGAAAGGGAATGGACAACGTGGTGGTGATTCATATTCATGTCAAAGTGCCGTTGATAGAAATTTTGTGTGGCATAGTCGAAATTCAATCATAAGAACAGAAAGACAAACTCCACCAAAGAGCAACCATCAATATTACTCGACCACTCGAGATTGTATTGATCAATTGAATGACACGTGAAAAATACCATCAGGTGCTATAGAAGTCCCACTTAGAATTTGTATGCATCAGCATCCAAAATTCTAACCCCTGAAATGAGCGAGCCCCTTGAGAGGATTCTCGCACTGCCTGAGATCTATAGTAGCCCTCTCACGTTTCCATTTGAGGAAGATTTTTCAGGTCACTATGATAGTGAGTGGTACTCAATTATGTAAAGAACTGCAGGAGTAGAATTTTAGGGACCATGATGTTAAATCAGGAAAAGAATAGTCCCCGGTGGATTCGTTGCCGCTAGTTAATTCTTCTATTCCTAAAATACATAAAGTCGGGCTGAAAATTACCTATTTACTTTGCAGATTTGAGTAGATATCGCTAATGGATCGGACTCAGAAACAGCAGTCAACTTTACAACTGCACTTCTTACAGCGAGGAGCTGATCGCCAGCCACAGCAACTTTGACAATCGTCGACTTCCCAAACTCAGCTGTCACAAGTGCATTCGGCACCTCCACTCTCCAGCCACTACCCTCAACAGTAGCACTAAGTCGATACACATCCGATTTCAAATACGCCGTGGCATTTTGAGGATGGGTTGGTCCGCGTACTGAAAGGAATGACCCTTCATTTGCTAATTTAAAAGAGCAAGTCAATCCCTTGGTCCGGTCACGACCGGATACCTTTCCCTCGGATAGAGATACCCCGTGGATGTTTGATTTATTTCCATCGAGAGAGCGGACTGCTGTGGTGTAGGAAAGAATGCCCACCGAGTCGCGGTGGATATCAATGACATAAAAGTGCAGCCGGTTAGCTATATCCACATACTCATACTCGCTGCCGGAACGTGTGCCGGCGTGAAACAGTGCGTCAGCAAGTTGTCGATAGTCTCCCAATGTGATGTAAGAGGGAGTGCTGTCTGGGCGGAAGAAGTCGAGTAGTCTGATATCCTGAGGGTTCGCATCGATGGTCCATTGGAACGGGCCTGAATTACCATTATTCTTCGTTTTGCTGATCATGACACCTGAATCGGGCTGAAAAGAGTCTGCGCCTAATCTGTCGATCACTTCCATTTCGTAGTTGTTGTACCCTCGACCATCGCAATACAGGTCTGATGCAACAGTGCAAGGGATGCCATTGTCAGCATTCATAGTCACCCGAATTCCCATTAAATCGCTTGCGCTTGGTGATACAGATCGTGCTGTAATCCTGGCAACTGCAAGTCCTGATACCGCTAGCGCTTCTCTTGACAATATAAGTACACTGGTGTTACTGACGAGTCCTAGCTGAAGTTTATCACGCATGGTGTGATATGAGCCCATCGAGCCTCCCTCTTGAGGCGGAATTTGCCATCTGGTATGAGGGCCCCCAGGACCATTGAATGAACCTCGTGACATCATCGACCAAGGACCAGTATAGGCTCGACGAAGTGGTACACCGTAAGGATTGTTGTAGTTGTCGCCAATGTTGAGCAAATGACTTAACTCGTGAGCATAAGTCCCCATGCCTGAGCTCTCTGCCTGGGTTGAAGAGCCGCCGCCGGCATTTGGCCAGATGGTTGAAGCCGCTGCCCATGAACTCCATTCGACATAACGAGTCTTTGCGTAATTTCGATGCGTAACGTTCCTAATAGGCGGACCGAAGGAGTCAGGGACATCTTCTTTGGTCTGGAACAGCATTTCTCCAAATTCTTGCCATGTTGAAGATTCATCTTGACCTGCTGATAGGATGAAGACTAATTCAAAGGTTGCCGCCACTTCGTTGCCTACATCAGCTCGCCAGGCTCCCAGAGCATCGGTACGGATATTGAGATTACAAGCACCTCCATCCGTTGGGCACTCGCCTGGGTTGAAGCCATTATCAATTCCATACTGATATGACTTAGCCGGGAGTCGATAGGCCCCAAATGCGGTCAGATCGACACCAAATCGGCCAGCGGAGTCTCCCATCCAATACTCATGCAGAGTGTGTCCTTTATTCAACTCATTTGGAGAGTTCAAAAAGTCTCGGTAAAAGGCTGGAACCTCCTCACGAGTGAGCCGAGGAGCACTAGGCTGAGGATTGGTGAAGACTGTTGATCCAATGGGCAAGGAAATTGTAAAAGGCATGTCTGAGTAGTCGACAGTAACAAGCGCGATGTTGAAATTTCGAATTGAGCCCTTCGTAGCCGGGTTGGCCCAATTCGTCCCTGGCGGTGTGCGCCAATCTTCCCAAGTCATGTTATCGGGATTAACCCAATTTTGAGGATCCAAGATGGCGAATGGATCTTCTTCATTGAAGCCATACTTGTCCAGTTCGAAATGTGGTGCGGCATTTGCAACTTGACTTAATGTTGCAGTGATAAGAATAGTACCCAAGAAGTCCCAAAAGGATTTAGATATCTTGAAGGCGTGCATCTTTGCCCAAGGGAAGTTTGGTATAGAAAAACACTCTATACGTAAAATACGGTCCTTGTGGGCAATTTTACGGAGAAAGATGAGTTCCATGAGACAAAAGCGTGCTCTGCTATATAACACCACGTACAATCATGGCTACATAATACAAACCCCACTGTTGACAGGAGGGGTACAGCTCAGTCTTCTGGATAATAAGCTCCATGATCGTAGCCATCTTGTTATCACGAGTCTGAACTCCCCGAAGAGGAAAGTGCTAAGCCTTGTGCCAAGAGATCTTCATCTGTTCGCAGATCGGGAACAGAGAGCTCCTCCCGTATTCGAATTAGAATCGTATCATCTACAAAGCATCACGAGAGCAGTCGGTATAAGATACGGTCCATTGCAACTTTATAAAGATTGGCTGCATAGGAAAGCCATTGAGATATGAAGACCAGAGAACAGGCGGACTTGGTAATGCGAAGGAACACCAATGATGTGATAACCTGGAAAAGATGGGATCCTTCTAAAGGAAAACAACGTTAATAGCAGAGGTAGAGACGATAATCGTGAAAGCTCGATAGCGAGATGCGAAGACATGAGGTTGTTGCAGTTGGAGATAAAGTAGGAGATTACCGATGCTGATGATTAAGCACTCGCTAAGGGTGATTGTGGTGTGGCTCATTGGTCGGCTTCTTTCTTTGGCATGAACCCCGTGCTTCATACAATCATATTCAAGGTTTCATTTTTACTAGTAAACTTGTTTAATCTCGCTTTTTAGCAATGTTAAAGACGTTTGTAGTGTATCGTCTCTAGCATTCAATCAAGATATTAGATAAAGATTTCTCTAAACGAGCCTACACAGTACCTTTGAGAGCCATGATGTCATCGCCAAAATTTCACCCTGCTAGCAGCAATTTTACATTTTACGCTTTTGGAGGAATTCATCTTCATTTTGTCAGATGGTATGATCTGCTCTACTAAAGATTCTGTTCCCTGCCCCCTGTTTCTCCTTGCGGTATTTCCCGAAGCATTATATCTACAGAGAAAGTGGAGTGGCTCCGTATGCTGGAGCAGGCGATCTTGGCAGCCATAAAGTTTGGAGCATGTTCTCCTTCACGATGCGCTCCTTGTTAGCCTCCATCTCCAAAATATCCCAGTTCGCAGAGAGATAGCCACCACGGGCATACTCAGCTCGTGGCTGAGCCAAATACCCAATCAGTTGTCCCGCAAGTTCCGGATGATCCTTAGCAAATGGTGCTAACTCTCCGTCCTCGGTGAATGGGGTGTGAACAATGCCTGGGTGAATCGTGAACACCCTAAGGGTTGGGTACTCAACATGTGTGCACTCCATCAATCGTTGTTGAGCCAACTTGGAGATAGCATATGCAGAGCGCGCTGGAGGATTCATGCCTGCAACAGCCGACCCCATGGCGACAAATGTGCCCACAGGTTCGTCACCTTGCGCCTTAATGAAGTGATGAAGAAGCGAGTAGGTGCCCTTCAGGTTGACCTCCTGTGGAAGACCAAATTAGCTGAGTGTTCTATTCAAGATGAGGGAACTCACGAATCCTTTGAACCAATCATTAGTTTCTTGCTTGCCAACAAGAAGTGGCTTCTCTATGTATCCAGCGTTGCTGACCACCACATCTGGAAGACGACCGTAGTGAGCTTTTGCCTTTGCGAAAAGGTTCTCCACCGCTTTATCGTCATTCACATCAGCTTGAAGAGTGAGCACGTTTACATCTGAGTTGATGCCTTTCAAAGAGGTAGCGAGTTCCTGCAAAGGCTCGAGTCTTCGTCCAGCAACAATAACTCCAGCGGCTTTTGCGAGTGCAAAAGTCTTTGCTATTCCCTAAATTCCGTGTCAGCACTTTTGACGAAGGAAAAGGCCTGGTTCAGTTCTTACGGCACCAATACCAGTTCCACCGCCTGTGATCAATATGATTCTCCCGCTTTGGGTGTTAGCAGGGTCCGTTGGGGATAAAGTTGGATTCGGGTCTCGGTGCATCGTTTTCGTGATGCAAGCAGGCCTTGAATAGGCATCGGCGTCGAAATTTGCAGGCATTTTGTAGGTATCGGTTGAGTTAAGGGTACTTGAAAAAGACTGTTGTTTTGTAAAGGTGACTTATTGTTGAAGGTGTGATTCGGGATATCTTTGGTGGTCTTTCGATGGCATTATATACACGCCATATTTGGAATTAGTGATCAACAAGACTCGTGTAATACTGAAGACATTCCACATTTCTTGCTGCCGAGTACCGTTTTTTTCATGCAGCATAGAATAGAGTCTGGAATGCTTTACAGAATGTTTGGTGGTGGTTAAACATCACTAAAGGCTATACCCCACTCTAATCATGCGTGTGCGCCGAATGTTGGGGCTGTTCCGCGAAGATCAGTAATCACTACCCAGATGAACAATTCCATTCCGCAGAAGCTCAATTAAAATCCGAACAATAGCGATATCAGAATACTAGTAATTAAAGTCTCTTAGCTAGGGCTAATAGTTCAGCTAATTTTGCTTCTTGAGAAATCTCATTTGCTGAAAAGTTAGAACAAATGGAACGGCGATTTTATATTCGAAGCACTGTCAGGACAATCCTCAAATTGTAATGTACTAAGTGGAATCTTACGACGCTAGTTCTGTCCTAATAGTTAGACTTTTCTTCTAGAAGGGGAAACCTTACCGAGTCGTTGCTGAAATGGGGTTTTCGGAGGAATGGCCTCTCCGCTCAAACGGTAAGATTAATCATCAATCGACCAAACTCTCGACCTTGCAGGATTATGAATCGCGCAAGCCCAAAGAATGATAACGCACAATAATTTTACAACAAAGAACATGTTCACTATTCGTGCAACGTTCTTATATATTATGCACTAGACGACCATATTGGTATCAAACGTCTTCACGGAAGTAAAACTGCTATATGTATTACATCGATTTAGAATCTTACTAAGAAACCTGTTTCTCGAGTCGAATCATTAATCGTAAATTTAGAGTCCCTCATCAAGACTACCCCGTGCTACAATGCGATTATTGGATTAATGTTAAATATACCCCTTCGTCTACTTTAGGACTTTAATAATATGACCTTCGATTTACTTGGACCCATTATACATTTTTTCAATTCTAGGTCTTGAAACCATCCCTGGGCTACTTAAGAAAAGAGAATGTGGGGTCCCGTGTTGATTGTAAACCATTCTCAGTAGGGGTAACAAACAAATGCCGATTAATCCACCTTTCCCCACAGTCGGCATTTGGCCATATGGAATGTAATTGCTGGGTAAAATTGAGATATAAGTGATTATTTGCACTTGCTGACATACTGTCTAGAGAATACGAATATGGTATTTGAAAGCGATTCAGACTAAGCTTCCGAAACACCCATCTCATATCAGACCAAAGCAGCTGCTGGAGCTGAAATCCACCAACCAATAACATATAGTATTGATGACAGTACATACCCACTACACGCTACTAATCTATGATCTGGACTTGCGTGTGAGATGAGGTTTCCGAGTGCCGGTGTTTTTTTTGACACCAGCCATTATGAATGTCCCCGGAGCCTCGAAACATACCCCCCGGAATCACTTCGCTTTGTGACTTGTTATGTAAATGATTATGACGAAAATTAGAAGGGACTACCACCCACAAGAGACATTGTCATTACAACTCTAAAGAAGCTGTGTTTTTGTTTTTACCTATAATTATCAGCAACTACTTCAATTTCAAACCAACGCAGTATATATTCACACCCTTAATGGGATACAGGTGCTTTACTTCTGATATTGACGATCATTTCATCAATATCCCCACAGAAACCGTAGCTAACTTATATGATCGCAACAGTAGAGACTATATATCTTAGCATTGACTTACCTCAAGCAGAAGGGAAATTTATAAACCCCCTCAAATCTTATTTGCCAACCCAGTGATCAAATCTATCCACTGTCTCTGCTCTGTCCAACGATCTTTGGAAGAACCAAGCATTTATTTTCAAGCTATGCGCAGTTACTAGATTTTGTTTCAAAAATTATGGCAGCGTAATTACCAGCTTCAAAACTTGATCAGTAACTTGAAGTCTAAGACATCAAATATATTGTATCCACCGAAAACCTGTCAACTTCTTTGACCCAATAAACTTTCGGTATACAAATTCAGCCTGTATTCAAGGGCAATTTTTATTATCGTAGCAAACTAGTCTAGCAAGATTTCAAGCTGTGAGACCAATCGCTTAAGCCCAGCCGCACAATCAAATGTTGCCACCACCCAACCTCCCCGCTTTACTGTATTGTATGAGACTATAGTAGAGGCAATGTTATTGCCCACCAAAGCGACACACTCAACATAGAATCGCAAATTAACGGGGTCATGGTCAAGAACGTGACCATCTTCAGGTCCTCCTCGGCCGCAGCATTAGTGACTGACACTAAAACGCATATTCTCAACGGGACTCAGCATAAAGATCACTAGCCAATAGTCGAATCGAGAGAATCAGTTCTAGAGTGGCTTCGAGGGTACTTGTATACTTATCTTTAGCCAAAGTAATAGCTTCGATTGCATTTCTATGAGAGATTATCTCGTTATACCTAAATTTAGGACCATTCTCTCAAATATATCGTGAGTACCCCAATAATACACGGTGGACCATTGTTTTTCCCGTGCTCGTCCCTCTTAATTCCCATCATCTTTTCCCTGTCCAGACCTTCAATTGAGAATAACCATAAAGTCACACCCAACTCAAACCTCTCAATTTACAATTACATAACTTCCTGAGCTCGACTCACCTCCGATGTCTATTCGGGATCCAATTTTGCTATTTTTCGTTTACATTATACCATTATCTGAGGGACGTCTTATGATTCATAAATCCCAAGGACATCCGTACTGTTCACATAATCAACCCCACAAACACTCCCAAAGTCCCCCACAATCTCCCCCCGTTGCGCAACCCACTCCCTCATCCTCTCCTCCCCACAGCTCTCACCAGGACCACTCGCACACCCATCCAAACTCTGCGGACTATCATTCACCAACACCCGATAATATTTCCCGCTATCAAACCCGAAACTCTCACATTCCATCTTCTCAATAGCGACATTTGTCAAGAATTGCAGGATGTTGCTGGATTTCCAGACACGGCCGTGGTTGATGGTGTTGAGTGGCATGGTGGCGTTGACATTGTTGGAGCCGGAGAAGGCGGAGTTGTTGAAGAGGCCCAGGGCGACGAGGACCGTGGGTGGGAGTTCACGGTGCGTGAAGGAAATGTAGACGTCTTGATCAGTTGTGGCGTTGGAGACGTTGTTTTGGATGGCTATGAGGCTGTTGAGGGTGGCGTTGACCCATGGGAAGCCAATAGCACCAGATGCCGGATTGCCGTAGCCGCTGTTGTAGTGGTACTGGATGTCGTTGGTGTACTCGAAGCCTAGCCATTCATTGGGAGAAAGAACTTCAAGGTTGCAGAAAGGCGAAGAACCCCGGATCACAGTTTCGTAGCCGCAAAGAAGAGACATTGCATATATATCCTTGGCAGTAAAATTGAAGGCCGGAGCTGCGGCGTTGAAACGTCCCATCGCAGGTTTGGTATATACTTCAAGAAATTCCTAGGATCTTGGTCAACTTTTTAAGTTTAAAAAATTAACATAGGAGAACTTACTGAGGATTCATTGCTGCCAGCTTTTGAGCTATACGCAGGACAACTTCCATATGGTGTCAAGGAATTGGCACCTTCCTCTTTGCCTTCAGGAATCTCAACAACGGAAATTTCATCCGCATCATCAGCCAGGCCTTGTGTTAATGATTTTGCAGACTTGACGGTTCTCTTCGCCGTCGACGTCCATATCTTCTTCGGCGTCCTTAAACTCTGATATCTCTGTGCAATATCGACGCCCAATTTCGTAGCCTCTAACTTTCCTGACCTCGTCAACATCTCCTGCTCCGCATCCGTAATTGGATTTTGCCATGTGGCAAGAAATGAAAGTACGGGCACTTTTGTCCAATCAACTGTTGTGTTTTCTAGTTTCTCGACAAATGGCTCGATGTATGATTCATAGTCAAAATCATTTGCAAAGATTGCTGCATGTCGGACGAGATACGCTGCGCGTGTGACATTACATCCTTGAGGAGGACTAGGGTCAAGAGGAGGATCAATTGGATCGAAAGAAGGTGAGACACCAGCCAGATGTTTCAGAGGATCGAAGTAATAAGAGTTTGGAGAGTGTGAAAGAGCTTTTGACACGCACAACGCGGTAGACAGGAATAGTGAGGACCGCATGATTAAAGATGAGGGCTTAGAGAAAACTTGAAAAAGCTTACCTCGACTTGGCAAGTACTTGTACGTTTTATAATACCAGCCACAGGAACATGATGATCTCGACATCGTCACCGTTTTCTTGAATCAGGGCAGTTAGCGGTTGGCTACAGTGGATTGGATGAATTCAATGCAGGGGTCAAGTCACAAGCGAGAAGCTATTTGGCTTGACGTGTGCCAAGGCGAGACACGTGAGTCAAATTCAGGTACAGAAACATGCCTGGGAACATTAGTAGAATGAGTCGTGAAAATGAATAGACAAAACAGACTTTGAGGTGTTAAAAACTCAAAGTTGCAAATCTTCAACCTGGGAAAGCGGAGAGGTAGAAACCTCTCTAAAAGGTGGCCCATGAAAGGAAGCTGCCGCTTAGTAGTGAAACCATCCCATTGTATAAATTGCACCTCATCACCCAAAGAAGTGAAACACACAAGCAGAGCTGAATAGTGAAGACTTTATTCCAGGCCTTCCTATCTACATACGCTTGATCCGAGAGAACTTGTATCAATTACAAAGATATTCATACTGTAAATATCGTACTGAAATTCCTCGAACGAGGAATGTGGTGGCAAGTCGCAGGCTGAATAGATAAAATAGTCTATTATATTTCCTCATCATTGATTCGTCTATCGGTCTATTTGGGTATTATAGAGTAGTTGTACTTGTACATATTGTTACAGTCGATCGTAAATGCCACCTTCTCCGAAATGGCGAGTGGTATTCCAGAAGATCAAGGATGTCCTCGAATCAACATGAGGAAACAATGAGGTCGAGGTTCGATATCCAAGGTCGAACACCATCGATTCGGGATTACTCCACCTCCAGAAACTAAGCAATGCCTACGTCCCCTCAACTCCTCTGTATCCTCCTCAACTCCTCCTCAACCCTCATCCAAGCCCCCTCGATCTTCGCCTTCTCTGCCCCATTCATCTTCCTCAACACATATCTCGCCACATCATCCGGCTCCCTACTGTCCGGGCGTCCAATTCCCACCCCAATCCTCACATATCGCGTCCCCGGCATAGACTTCTTAATATCCTTCAGTCCATTATGCCCCTTCGCACTCGCGTCACCATCCTTAACCTTCACATCCCCAAGCCCCAACTCCAACTCATCATGCACCACCACCAACCTCGCATCCTCGCCTGCACATTCTTGCTGGAAGCGTCGCCACGCCTGTGAGACGCCCGCGCCGGAGACATTCATGAGGGAGCTAGATTGCCAGAGTGTGAAGTCGGAGGTATGTGATATAAGACCGTTGCCATGTGTGCGCGATTTGGAGAATTGGGGATACTGAAGGCCGGAGCACATAGCCGTGAGAACGAGGTGGCCGGCGGAGTGGAGGGTGTTGGTGTAGGGTGCTGGATTACCAATTGAGCAGACGAGAAGGCGGATGGGGGTCGCCATTTGGGTGAGGTCTGAGATGGGAAGAGGGATTAAGATAGTGGAGTCGACTTTCCCGTGATCATCCTCCTCGGGGTGGGGAATGGGGAATGGTTGTGTAAATTCTCGACGTTGCCGTCTTGTTTTCTTCTTTGGTGTTGACTTTTCGTTGCCGAGGCTGAGAAAGTTGAGGTTGGCGTTAGCCTTGAGGCGAAGTTCGGGCGGCTGAGACATGTCGACCAATGTTCCTGGTCAGTAGGTGCAAGGCTATCAAGGCTACCAAAAAGTGCTACAGCCAAACGACCTTCACGAAATCAAAATATAAGAAGAACACCGCAATGGGAAGAGGAAGACAAAGACATTTATGTAGAACTACTGCAAAGTACTCTTTATGAATGTTCCTTATGACGCTTTGTCAGACTAAAATATTTTTTAAGAGTCACCGGTGAAGTGTGGCGCATTTCTTAGAGGCTGTGCTGGGCACTACTGAACCAATTCGTTGATTCGAATCCTGTATGACAATTCTATGTACGATGTACCAGCTTGCCATCTTGCATCTTGAAATCCTTGAATCTCAATACCACAAAAATCACTATTCATTTTCCAAAGTGTCCCATCCCGTGCGCCATACTCCCCGCCAATTGCCGTGAAACATTTCTATGCCCATGCCCATTAATTCAGACTGTACCGCTAATGCTCAATTCACGAATTTCTTGCAAAACCTCCTCAACACGGCTGTCCAGATGTCCTTGTGCATATTGCTCTCGAGTGTCCGCATCCAGGTATTGTTGAACTTGGGCCATTCGGGAGTATGCCTCAGCACAGAATCGGAGTTGGATCTTGACAAGCGCCTCAAAGCTGGGATCAAGGTATGGTACACGTAGATCGATCAATTGTGGGAGTTCGGTGAACAATTGCTCATTAAGTTGCTCGTATGCAGCCTTGGCCATCTCAGTCTCCTTCTCAGCACGGGGTAGCTTAGTTACGTCCTTGTCTGGCTTCTCGACGAGTTTCTTGACCTTTGCGCGCATGGCGTCGTAGTCGAGGAGCTTATGGTTGCGCTTCTTGATACACTCGTTGATATCGGGGAAGTACGCACAGAATCGAGATATTGGTTCAAGGACAGTTGTACTGGGAAACATCAGTGCCGCTCAAATTTCCTACGCAAATCACGTACCGGTATGGACCATCAAGCGCCTTGATTGTCTCCGCATCCAAGTCCTCGACTGCCTGCTTGTAGCTTCTGCTGACTCCGTCCTTCGCACCTGCATCGCCGTAAAAGGCATCGATGGTCTCTGCGATTCTCATCTGGGACGCGGTCATTGCTGAGAAAATCAGCGCGAATTCGAACACGAGATTCCTAGTACCAGCGCTTACCCCGCAACGAGTCCAAATAACCCTTTGCCTCCTTCTGCAATCTTGTGGACGCCGCCTCCATTGTTCGATAGCGTCTTTCGGGATGCATGGTAAGTGATTGTTCCTTCATGTGGTGTTGTGGTGTACAAACCGTTCCTCGACTTCATAGTCTCTGTCATTTGTCTTTTCAACGTGACCTGACCAAGGCATTAACACTGGCTTTGACATAAGCGGAGCAAAACCAGTCACCCACCCGTCTTCATCATCACCTGCGTCGTCGCCCTGTTGACATTCTTCTTGAAGCCTGTGAATACTGTCAGTTCACCACTCTTTGAAGTTTGCTGCATTGTTGCGTCATACCTGCCCAAGACATGACTGCGGAATGTTTTTTCTGCTGGTTTAAGGGGTATCAAAGAGTCACAGTGAATTGTAATTAGGGTATCAATAGTGGCCGATCTAGCAGACGTGGAAAAGAGTGACAATGAAGCTGTTGATACAGAAAGTTGGAAGAAACGTCAGATCGGGTTCAACAGGTAGAGGCTACGAGTACGTCGGCTGTTAGTGGCTGAGCCAAAGCAGGTGCGGGACCGGAACGGATTAATGTCAACCCCGCAATCAGAAATAAATTCTTCTGTTTTTCTTTAACTATTTCGGAGGTAATTACATCATCTTCACAGCAAGACAACAATTTATCAACCTCGATCAATATTAAAATTCATCTCCGACTTACTCCTCTATAGACGTCTTCCCCATGCCTTCCAGATCGAACCCAAACGTCCCCAATAAGTCTCGCCGAGTTGCGAGCAGAGCCAAGGTTCAATCGAGAAACGCCAAAAACAAGATTACCAAGAACCCCACTGGTACCAGGAGAAGCAATGTTTTACACCCAACCGGCGGTCCACTAGCACCTATATCGAAGAAGAAGGCTCGGAAGTTGGAGACGGCACAAAACAATGCGCGAAGGAGGGCGATTGAGAAGGCCATGGAGCAAGAAGGAGAAGTCCAGATGACTGGTGGGTTGTGTTTAATATAGAAAGCTTGAACATGGAGCTGATATCCAGCAGATGCCCCAAAGACAACAAAATCAAAAAAGGAGAAGGTGGCAGAGGGTATGGACGTGATGGATATGGATGTTGTCTCATGATTTCACGATGATTGGAAATCTTGGTTTTTGCAGGAGTTCAGAGGGCAGGATAATTTACTGTTTGGCGTAACGGTCACGAAAATATACCCACGAGCACGATCAGATCATTGGAGTGGTATGGGCTCTATTGCTTGCACTTCCACGCCACCAAGTCACATCTACACCCATCCTACTCTTCGCCCAAGAAATCCTACAGCTCCAACTGTTGCAGTGACGCCAGTGAAGACGATCAAACTACCGAATCCGGAGCCGTACCCAAATTCTGCTTCGCCTTTCCATGGACTTCCTCTGAGTAAAGCCTCACTCAGCGGACCAGAAACAAGAGCTCCTAGTCCGCGTCCGGCAGATAGCATACCAAGTAATACTCCCACATCGGTTGATTGGTCTTTCTGTTTGATGATCTTGAGGAACCCAGCATTTGTACTAACATAACCCCCCGCGAAGAACCCATACAGGAGACTGAATATGCAAAGAAGCGGAAGTGCGTTCGACAAGCCCCAACCTAAAAATACCGAGACAGCGGCACCAACACTACAGATGAGTAAAATTGTCGCAACGTGGAAGCGGTCAATCAGCCAGCCCATAAAAACGGTACCACTGACACCGGCTGCATTGATCAATGCGACCAGCAGCGTTCCAATGGCAGGACTGAGGCCAAGTGCACGAGCAAACGATGGCAGATAAATACCAGGTATGAAATATCCAAGGCTCTCAGCCGTCAGGCCTAGCAAAAGTACCCAGAACGTTGATGTTCGGAGGAAGTTGAGGCCACGACGTGGGCTATGAGTAATTGGTCCGACCGGAAGTCGTGGACGTAGAAAGTATATGAAAGGCGAGGTCAGTACCAAATTCGTGACTGCCCAGATACGCAGCGTAGTACGGAAGCCAAATCGACTGAGCAGCAAATTCATGATAAATGGAATAGTCAGGCCACCAACTCCTGTTCCAGCCTGTTCTTATGAGCAAAACCTTTTTAATGTTGAATTCGCAACTTACCCACATGACACCGAAAGCAAAGCCCTTTCGGCGAACGAACCACTGATCGAGGAATATCAACGCTGGTGAGTACACAATCGCTCCTCCCAAGGCATACAGAAAACCTTGTGTCATGATCAATGTCTTCACATTGTTGGCAAACGAGGCGGCGACCAGTCCACTTGCCATTAAAGGAATGCCAGCCCATTTCGATGCATTGGCAAGCCAAGGCCATTTGTTATATGCAACCGCCAGAGGCACAGCGAACAGATACATAATGCCCTTGATTCGTCAGCTATAATTCCTTTCGAGAATCGAGATAACCTTACAGTTGCTGTGGTTCCAATCACAGCTATCCCAGACGGGTCAGATGAAAAGGGTTCGTGGGTGCTGTAATACTCTTGGAACACACCGAACGAGAATGGGAATCCTATCACTGTTAGGTCCTTTAATTATCATTAGATGTCAACTTCGTACCCCATATCAAGGCTTCTATGAGGAAGCAGGCTGCCAGAAACAACCATGCATCCTTCCCACCATCTGCTGCTGGAAGAGAAAACTCTGGGCCATGGTTTGGGTTTTGCAACGTATCAATTTCTTGGGGTGTTTCTTCTGCATACCCTGCTCTTGCTGACAGGTCATCTAAACCGATACTTGAGGTTGTCGTCATCTCTGGGTGCTTTACTCGAAACCCGAGTTACGGTGTCAAGAGTGGGATAAACAGTAGCAACTCAAGATCTCTTGAGAATACTTTCAAGGAAACGATGCTTAAATACGCTTCAGGATATTCGGCTTTCGGTCTATCTTTCTCCTCTGTCTCTGGTCCTCTTCTGGAAATGACTCACAGAGTTATGCATAAGCAAAAGCATGCCGCCTTGGGTTTGGTTGTCCACCCTCGCTTAAATGCTGCTCTTTACGTAGGAAGTGTTGTGGTTGGCTAGACCCTGACTATAAGCTAGGTCTTGGCAAGAGAATTGGCCGTAGGTTCTCACTGGATCTTGTTGCGCAAAATAGGATTAAAGTCACCATTAGGTGAGAGTTACAAACTCTCATAGGATGGCATTCTTCATCCCTCAACGAGTCGATTGATCGCTACTTTGTTGGCCAGCACCTACAGCTTCTTCGACTTCAGCTCATGTGAAGTTCTACGCAATGAGGTTATTGGTCTAACTTCTATTATTCGCTAAATGTGGGAATCTCTTAACGCCAATATACAAACGCCAATCTATAATCGAATTTTCAACTTTCCTCATTCAGGTTTCGCCCACCTTTCCACCAAATCAGCAAGTGTATCCTCACCACCAACATTGCCTGGGAAGACAACATAAGGAACACCAGTATGCCTACTAGTCTCTTCATCACATCTCCAAAGCGGCACACCAGGAGCAGCCTGACCAACAATCATCGCTCTCTTGATCTCCAGACCCTTGGTCGCTGCATCACTGGAGGTAATCCCACCTTTGGCAATCACATATCGCGGACGAACCTCAATATTACGAACGACTTTCACGAGAGCAGCCGCAACCAGAGCACCAATGCTCAAACTCGAATTTGCATCATGCCCTGTGATGAGTTTGCGAGATGTCATGACGAGAACGTCCTCGCCAGCCACAATGCACGAACTTGCCGTGGAGATGGCAGAGGAGATTGCGGCTTCGGCGGCAGCTTCAGATTCAATCATTGAGCTCACGTCGAGTTCGATGACATTCAGTTTTGAACCACGTTTTGATCTGAGAGATGCTAATTGAACAGTGGTCTTAGGGACGTAGGAGCCGGCGACGATGAGGCCACCTGCTGAGCTCTTGTCATTGTCCATGTTGAGATCTGTAGCTGTAAGAGGAGGTATGCCGTGGATTCCGAGTCTAGAGGAAACAAACGCAGCACCTGTTCGGTAGAGATATTTGCGACCCTGCTGGGCAGCGGCGAGGACACCAGCTGCGAAGACGTGCATATCTGATTCGGCAGCTGAGTTTGCAATTACGATGCCACCTTTCGGTGCGCTGATGAGTTTTGAAGCTACGGCATCGGGTCCGCCTTTCCGGATATCTTCAATGGTAATAGAGAGGATCTCGTCGTCGCTGAACTTGGAGCCTGTCTTTTCGAAAACATAGTCTCGAAGATTGGACGATTTGTAGCCAAATGTAGCATCTGCTGCAAATGGTGTTTGACTTGCTGGAACAAGGGAATCTCCTTCAGCTACATAATGGACATCATCAATGGTATACCTTCCTCCTTGGAAGAAGAATGGTGCCAAGATCCAGCCGTCTGCCTTACCGACAACTTCCTCGATGACTTCTGGCTCGTCTGGGAAATGTCCTCGGAGTGTAGAGTCGCCACGAAGAACAATTTCAAACTCCTTACCAACCTCCTTCGCCGCCTTCTGTACGTTCTCAGCGATTGTCTTGATGAGATACCGAGCTTCGGTCGTGGGGAGTGCACGTGAATTTGTGAGAATGAAGAAGCCCTTATTTGTGCTTCGGAATTCTTGGCACAAGGTTTCATTATCCCACACAGTCAGAACCGCGATATCGTGACATGTTTGTGTTCCAGTGGGGTCATCGTCAAGTACAACTAGTATCGGAGTCTTTGGGTCTGATATACTATTGTTGATTGTTTCGAGAGGACTCTCGGAAAATGGAGGCGGCAGAGCATCAATCGTTTTCGAAACACTAAGCTTCTCATACTCTCTTGGTGTGAAATTCTTGACTGCCTTTGGTACGGCACTTCTGGAAACCGAAACCCCTGTGAGATGTTCCCACACACGGACAACACCGCCGTCAGCTTCTCGGGATAGGCCGTGCGATGCACCTTGGAGGTAAAGTGTGTGTGCAGTCGAGCTTAGTGGTGCGGCGTATAATAGTCTCTTGGACTCATCAAGCACGATACCCTACAACTCGTTAGCTAAGTTGCATCAACCTTGGAGCGATATACATACCAGGTCTTTCACAAAGATTGCTAGCATGGAATGAGGTGTCCAATCCGCATCTAGCATAGCTGGAACTCGGTTGTCAAACATCCAGCTGCCTCCCGCGGCACTTCGAATTGTTTGGTACAGACTCCTAGTATCCAGCCCAAGCTTGGCACCAAAAGCCATGGCTTCAGCAGCGGCAGCAATGTGCACTCCAGCCAGTAACTGGTTGATTAGCTTTACAGAAGAGGCAGCGCCAGCACCGCCTGAAATATAGTGTAGGTTCTTTGATTCGCCGCTCATGGCCTTGAGAACTACATTTGCCTTGGAGATGGCGGCATCCTCAGCGGAGGAGATGATCTATATCAATGGTTAATTCTGATGGGCCTAGAATCGGGGAGGATACTCACAGTCAAACTGCCGGAAGCGGCTCTTGCCACACCCCCACTCACGGGCGCATCTATCAAGTCCAACCCCTTGTTCATCTCTACCAAGCGCTGCTGTAAAGCCCGAGCTGCGGAGGGCGCAACTGTAGAGTTGAGGATCACTACAGAGCTATGTGGCAATGCCTCTGCAGCTTTTCCTGACCCAAATAGCACATCTTCGGCTTGCTTGGCGTTTTGAACCATCAAGATCAAGACATCTGCCCCGGATGCTGCTTCGGAAGGTGATTTAGCAGCCGATGCTTTTCCCCCTGTTCTTACGAGTTTCTCAATCGATGGCGGATAGACATCGTATCCGTGAACAGAGAAACCCGCACGAACGAGAGTCTTGGCCATTCCAATGCCCATGGCCCCCAATCCGACAAAGCCAATCTTCTCGATGCTCTGTACAGTTGTTTCCTGTGATACTTTCTTCTGCACGATAACAGGGTTCGCATGCTCAGATACTAGTGCTGGTGCTGTTGGTGTGTACACACGGACCACGCTTCCATCATCATCACGGCCATAGCCCTGCTTCGATGCAGAAATGAAGAGCTGCTCTGCCGTTGATGCTAGCGGAAGGGGGAATTCAAGAGCTCGACCCGATGAAGTGACAATTCCCTGCACATGCTTTAGCTGAACGTTCAATAGTAATGTTGCCAAGGCCACTGACCATATCCTTCACGAAAATGTCTACTGCTGACAACGGTGTCCAGTCATTTCTCAACATATGTGGAACTCTGTTTTCGAACATCCAGCTATTTCCTGCAGCACCAATGATGATCTCATAAACTTGCTGGGTGTTCAAACCCATAGTTGCTGCGAGACCCATTGCTTCTGCTGCTGCTGCAATATGAGTTCCGGCTAGTAGTTGGTTCACCATTTTGACTTTGCTGGCTGCACCAATGCCGCCAGGGACGACAATTAGGCGTTCTGAAAGTGCTGATTGTAATCGCTTGCCCTTTTCAATAGCAGCTTCGCTACCGGAAGACATGATAGTCAAGCTCCCGTCTGCTGCTCTGACTGTACCACCAGACACAGGGCTGTCGACGATAAAAATGTCATTTCTGTTCTTTACTTTAAGTGTGAATTGTATTTCATCCAAGAAAGACGCTGGTACAGTCGACATCATCACTATTGTTGCATTGGTGGGAAGTCCTGAAAATTCGTCAGACTACTATGAAGTATTTTGTTTGGTAAAGGCACGCACCTTGAAGAGCACCAGTCTCGGAATCAAACAAGACACTCTGTGCTTGCGCTGAGCTCGCTACCATACAAACGAGATAATTTGCATTTGCTGCAGCCTCCTTTGGAGATACTGCTGTTCTTCCACCTTCTGCTTGGAACTTGTCCAGACTGGGCTTGTAAACATCATACGCGGTGACATTGAACCCTTGTTTCAGTAGATGAGTTGCCATTCCAAACCCCATGGCACCAATTCCAATCCACGCAACATTTTGTGTAGTAGCTGTTGTGGGCGCGCCAGAAAAGGCATGGCTGGCATCTCCATTGGAATCTTTTCGTAATAACATCTTGAAAAAATATCAAAAACAAGAGAAAGGTGAAAGCACTGATGTGAATAATGATAGAAACATTGGGAAATCCACTCTTGAAGTACCTATGTATACATAAATGGGATGCATGGGTAGCTTTTGTGAGGGTTTGATGTTCAGTCCGACGTGAACCGAGGACTTTAGAGCATGGCGGTGTTCTGCCCGCATTGATGGAGTTTGCCATTTCACGGTGGAGAAATTAAGACGGCGAACCAGCCGAGAGGATACCTTCGCCTACGACTACCAGAAGGGCATGGCCTGTTTTTGGAAACAAGGCTTAGCGTGGTGAACCAGAGCATTGGGAACTGAGGATGTTGATGTTTATTCTCTAGCTCGGGTTGTGAGAGGAAGAAGTGAGTTAAGGATCTCGGCTTCACGATTCGGCATAGGAGACAGGGTCATCAGCATGCTTGACTCGTACTTCCCTGCTAGGCAAACTTTCCCTATGTGTTCTGGTGACCAAGTTACAATACTTCCTCTCCTCATGCATCTGTCAAGATGGTATTAATCTAAAGCTATTTACCTTCTTTTCATTTCGTGTGATTGTTATTCGCTTCCAAAATAACAACCAAAAGCCCCTTAACCGGAACATTGCACGTACGTTTGTATTAAAATGATCAAGCACAGGACTCGAGTCCAAAGAAGGCTAGTCCCCGAAACAGCCATCCCCGCCTCTTCGGTCAGATCTCCGCATCAAAAGAAGGCCTTCTCACCTTGTCTGCCTTTTCCACTCCGTTCATCTTCATCTGCAATCAAGGACTCAATCCCGCATTTACTATGGGGTCTCCGCGCACTGTTTGAACCTCATGCAATATGAAGCGCGCTAGGACGGAATCAGATGTGAGCACCAAACGTGCAACGGTTGGTCATGTGATCAGTGATGGCAAGACTCGAGATGGGGATGGGGCTGAAGCATCTCGGATTGTGAAGGTGTCTAAAAAGGTAGACTGAATTGAGACTCCAATGTAGTTTTGACTGTATGCTGATATGGCCCGAAAGGTTCAAGCTTGTAGGTATTCCTCGAGTCATTCGCGCGGCCCATACCTCTATTCGCAACCCAGTTACCAATATTACATTGATTGCTATATTTCGTCCTGAATATGGCGATAGAGTCGTTATTGCCAAGAAGAATCCATGCTGATTGATTGAAGGTACGGAATGTCAGTCGCGTAAAATTAAATGTGATCTTCAAGGTCGATCATCATGTTCTAGATGTGAGAAGAAGGGGCTCAAATGTACGCTGAACAGGAGTCTCCAGTCCATTCTGGTTGAAGAAGCAGAGTATGTTTGTTTCGGGTGTTTTTCAGTATTGCTTCCGAAGAAGCGAAGGTTTGCTGACTTCTTTGGGCAGATGGAAATCAGTGATGCAGAACGATTCACAGCAACTTCAAGCTGCTGTATCTGAGATTCTGAGTGTGCTAAATCTGCCTGCATTGGGCTCGTTTGGAGGTCCAAAAGCGCGAGATGCTCCTGATATGCCCAAACCGCAAGCAGTTCGATTTGGCTCAATCGCTTCTGGATCTCAAGCATCACCTCAAGAGCACACTCATGCAACACCGCGGACAATGGCAATGACCAGGGAAAATTCGGCTGAACCGGATAATTCACGTGAAGGAAGTGGAAACCTTGGAGGTGCTCCCATGGGTACACTCTATGAAGTAACAAGACTGCGACATCTTCGTGGCAATCCACGGGCCAATGAACGAGCACAGAGTCCATTGGAAAATGACTTCATTTCCAGAGGCCTCATAGCCGAGAGTGAGGCCGAAGAACTGTTTGAACATTTTAGCCGCTCTCTGAACCATTATCTCTGGGGAGGAATAGCGCTGCTACATTCCGACTTGAAATCTGTCCGAAGCTCGTCGTCACTGCTTCTGATGGCCATTCTTTCCGTCACGGCACTTCACATCCCTGGAAAGGCGGCTACGTTTGATGCATGTTATGCCGAATTCACTTCACTTGTCTCAGGCTCTATGCTCGATCGATACCATAGCCTAGACGGTGTCCGCGGCCTTTGCATTGGTGCATTTTGGCTGAGTGATTTGAGCTGTGAGTTATCTTTTTCACGAAAGCATCTTCCATGGCTTTCATATTCATACTGACCTTATTCGCCAGGGAAACTTTCTGGTCATGCAGTTCGTATAGCCACGGAACTTAACCTCCACCGCAGTTATGCTAAAGCTCTCAGGGGAGATGCTGAACATATTGCGGCTGCTCGATTGTGGTATCTATTATATGTCTGCGACCATCACTTCAGCATTGCGTATGGTCGGCCACCAGTAATTCATGAAGATCATGCAGTAGTAGGGCACGAAAGATTTCTTCAACTTCCCGGAATCACGCAAGCAGATATGAGACTACATAGCCAGATCGCTATATTTTCAGTATTGACAAAGATCTTTCACACATTCGGTCCGGATATCGATCACATGTTAGAGGAGACTGATCTAAATTTGCTGGGCCGCTTCAACATTGATCTCGACAACTGGCGCATGAGATGGGAGACACAATTAGGTGAGGAACTCTCTGGCTCTTCATCAGAAACGTTCAGAACTGTGCTGACTCCAGGCAGCTCCGAATCCGTTCATTTCAAGTTACCCTGCTAAGGGCGTGGCTTTGCATCACCACTTCGGAAAACTTCAACTTAACTCCTTATCTCTTCGTGGCTTTCAGGAACTCTCTGCTAATGACCTATCTACCTCACGCCGTGAGTATGCGAACCTAGCTGTTTCATCCGCTGTTGCAATACTTCAATTGGTAATAAGTCATCCTGACATCAGAAATGGTCTCGTGGGGGTTCCTTTGTACCTGCATACTATGATTACTTACGCAGCCGTTTTTCTACTAAAAGTTCAACAAAAATGGAAATCTCTACGACTAGGCACCGACAGTATCCTGATTAAGGAACTGATATCGAAGATTGTAGCCTTATTGAGAGACGTCCAAGCTAGCGAGCGACATCTAGCATTTCACATTGCAGATGGACTGGCCAAAATGCTTGACAGATCTTCAATTGATGATCAAGCACCAGTCTTGGTTACACAACCAGCAAATACACTTCAACATTACGACCACAGCGAATTGCCTCCTTTCGCCATGTATGGCAATACAATGGACTTTTTCGATGAAAATTATTTCCCTCTTGGATTTTTCGACGTCACCGCGATCAGCAGCGGCGCACCGCAGTATACTTATCCTGTATAACTTTAGAATTATGGCAAGATCGACTGCATATGCAGACCCCCACACTACTAAGTCACCTCGCAAGTTTTTCTGTTGAGTAGCCAAGTATGGCGATCCCCGAGACGACCATTTCAAAGCCGGCAGAGAGCGAGTCTCGGATAGAACGCCGCGATTGTCCTTTGAAAGGGGCTAGCGACGCACCCCCCTGACAAGCCAAATATGAAAAATGGGTCGTTCACTTGGCTTTATCTTGGCTTGACGGCGAAAAAGACGGGGTAACCCCCCCATGGGGGTCCCGCAAGCATGGAGAAAACGTTTTGATACGGCGAACTCGAACTGCCTCTCGACCTTGGCACAGGGATCGGGGCAATCCCGTACATTAACCTTAACAGAGGGACCGAAGCTTTTCGCACCCAAAGCCGAGCCAGCATAATCATCGCTCATCATACTTGTATAAAGCTTTGTCCGTTGCCTTGACACTTTCTTCTTATCACCAAGCACTACAACCTCGACATTCCGACTTAGTGTCAATTTTGCAACAACAATGGCAGCTATGGATTCCAAGATTGACGCCACTCACCTCGAGTTGGACGCAACCACTGCTCAGAAGCTCGGCATCAGTCAGGAAGACCAAGAGCTTCAATTAGCTCTCGCTAATTACCAGACTGGAACCGATGCGGAAAAGAAGCTTCTCCGAAAAATCGACCTCCGACTTATGCCCACACTTTGGATCATGTACATTCTAAATTACATTGACCGCACAAATATCGTATGTTTCCTACCTAGTTTAGTTCTTGTATTGGTTTTTAACATTTTCTAGGGGAATGCTAAGATCGCTGGGATGGACACCGACTTGCACCTGGACGACTCGCGTTATGCCTGGGTTCTAAGTGTCTTCTTCTTCGGGTACTTGATTTGCGAAGTTCCCTCAAACATGATTCTTTCGAGATCGCGACCATCTCTCTTCCTGCCAGGAATCATGCTTGTATGGGGTGCTCTCTCTGCTGCTATGGCTGGTGCTCATTCATATGGCGCTCTTCTTGCATTCCGCTTCGTCTTAGGGTGCATAGAGTCCGGTTTCTTCCCCGGTGTCTTGTTCTTGCTTTCCTGTTGGTATAAGCCTGCAGAGATCGGAAAGCGATTCGCTATCTTCTACAGTGCTGCTGTACTTTCCGGAGCATTTGGTGGACTTCTTGCTGGTGGAATCACAGGTGGACTCGATGGTGCTCATGGAATTGAAGGCTGGCGATGGCTGTTCATCATTGAAGGTGTCGCCACAGTCGGAGTTGCTATCATTGCTCCTTTCATCCTTCTCGATTTTCCGTCTTCTTCTTCCGCCCTCTCATTGGAAGAACGTCAACTTGCCACGGTCCGAATTCTTGCAGCCGGTATCGAGTCTGGATCTACCTCTGGTACACGCTTGAGCCATTGGCAAGCTTTCAAAGCAGCAGTTTGCGATTACCGAACATATGTTTTCATGCTTCTCTTCGTCCTCGACGTCGGCGCCGGAACGATCTCTTACTTCATTCCGACACTCACAAAGACCATGGGTTATAAGACAATCACAGCACAATATATGACCATCCCGGTTTATGTTGTGGCGACCGTTGTTTTGAACATCATGGCCTACTCTGCTGATCGCAACAATGAACGAAGATACCATGTTTCGGCAGCACTAGGCTTAGGATTCGTCTGCTCTATTGTTTGCGTTGCCGTCGACAATACTACCGTCCGATATGTTATGCTATGCTTCGTTGCAGCCGGTATCTGGACAGCCCTCCCCCTTATCCTTGCTTGGGCCTCTCAAACCATCAACCTCCCAGCGGAGAAACGTGCTATTTGTCTAGCCATGATCAATGCAGTGGGCAATTTATCCAGTGTGTATGGAAGCAGAATCTGGCCTAGTACAAATGGTCCTAAATACACTATTGGCTGGTCTGTGACGGCAGCATTCTTAGGTGGTGGTATGGTGGTTGCCTTGTTGATCCCTGTGGTGCTGAAGATGTTCACCGTGCACCTCACTGAGGCCGAGAGGGAAGCTCACGAGAAGAGGGAAATGGCGAGGCAGACAGCACTTGGTGATGATACAGTTGGGGTTTAAATTTAGCGGGATTTTCACGGGATACCATACGATCAAATGAGTTAGATGATCATCCAAATAATATTTCAAAACACCTAGTCTTTACTCCATGTGAGTTGTTAAATGATCCACTTGGTTACAACGCTTTTCCTACTTATTATCAAGTAAATGCTCTGTTTCAAGGCTATCATAACTTGACCGCCCTGGGCTGTTCCTCGTTAGAAGACTAGCTTCCTATGCTAGGGGATGGGATCCGCAGCCGGAGGCCTGGAGTGACATGTGTAGGTTATTTCTATTCACATTCTATTCAAGTACAACTGTTGGAACGACTGACTAAATTGTAACAATCAACTAATAAAAGACCTAAATAATTGAAGTACTAAAGCGAATGACGAAATTTTACTAATGCAGTAATCATCAAAACCAAATAACATAATAAGCAGCCCCAGACCCCCCACACGACCGATCCATACCATATGGATCCATAGAAAATCCAGAGACTAAGTATCGAAACTCTAGCCGAAATATAATTTTCTAGCTGGACACAATCATGAGGCCGACTGTCATCAGCACCGTTCCAGTGACCGCATCCGCAAAGGTAGCAGAAACACCAAGCGAGGCCCCCTGATTAGCGACAGCATGAGCAAGAGCCCCAACAATAACCTGCCAGTTAGCCTCATTAACATTTCCTGGCCCTCCATTAACTCCAGCGTCGAAAGCGACAAAGAGACTCTGTGGGCTGAGGCGGCCAATCGTCGTACCGATGCTTCTTCCAGTATTCCCAAGTACGCTGGCAGCATCTGGGACTAGGGAGGTGAAGAGTGCGCCCGCAATGACTGGCACGGCGTTGCCAATACCAGGAGCTTGGAAGTTAAGACCAGTGAGCCGAAGACTTCTACCAGAGGCGACAGTAATGATGTCGTTGAGAGTGGCGACACTGCTGGGGTTGTCGAGAGCACGTTCTTGGAGAGGTGTTTCAATAGAAGTTGATCCTTCGATACGAGAGCGTTTTCTCGATGTGCTGGGGCCTTGGACAATGTTAAAACATTGGAGGCCAGCTGGGCCAGGATTGATGGCGGCTTGCATAGTGTCAACGAAAGCAGCTGCTGCACACGAGAAGCCTGAATCCTGATCAGAGGTGGAAACACCAAATATGAGGTTGTTGTCTTTGTCGGTTGCACAATTGACAGCGCCTGGTTTACACCAACTGTATTCGCCCTGTAGCTTCTTCTGAAAGTTTCCGCAGATGGAGGAGACAGATTGTTGCTGAATGTTCTGATACATGAAATTGACATTGTAACTATTCCCGTTGCTGAACCCGAAGCACATATCCTGTTGGCCGCCAGCTGCCATAGCAGCAGAGACGAACGCAGAAGCAAGGGCAATAGTCGATAACATGATGACGAGAGACCTTACGAATGAGATCGAAAAGCTGTTGTATCGCAAATCGGTAAGGGTAAAGAATTCGCAAAAGAATAAGAACTGAACTGATGAGAGACCGAAAACTTAATGAAATAAAGGAAACAAGTGAATGAGATGCAGATGATTGAAGGAGAATGAGATGGTAAGACCTTTGAATCGAACCTTTGACGCTTTTTATAATCTCGTAAATGCCATCGAGTGGATATATCAATGGGTAATCTCACGTCTCGTTATATAAAAAGAGTGGCGTTCGATTTCACTTTTGATCATAATCCCGAGAAGGATCACACCCGGACGGGATTTGTATCTTCGGTAGTCAGAGCTAACACAACTCTTCAATGCAGGCAACTATTTGCAGAACATAATGTGTTCAAGTCTTGGCAAACTACCAATCAATGAGAAAGCATAGTTGAGGCTCCAATAATTTCACTCCACTTTCGCGGGTATGATGACTGCACTGACTGACATAAGCTTAAACGCTCGAGGTGGAGTCTGCTCGAAAATAACTACTGCGCAATTAAGCTGAACCACGCGCGGGTACTCGGCAATGTTAGTAAAGAACAACAGTTATGTAAGAAATAAATGCGAGTGAGATTCACGCCCTTCAGATCCATGCAAGAATCGCGGCCTCTAAAAGAGAGCGAGGAAAGATAGTTCTGGTGCTACACGAGAGAAGCACCGGAAGGACAAGGAAACGAAATAATGACTACGATTTTGAGCACTTCAATTAAAAAATGTCAATAATGGGTGTAAGCAATTTTGGTATACGCCTCAAAAGCATAAGTCGAAATCTTTGGTCCCATTAAAAAAAGTCATATTCAGTGTCACGATATCAAAGTACCCAAAGTTTTGGCGATCAATGATAGCCAAACTAAAGACTAGAAGAATGAATGAAAAGTTGCTACACCGGGGCTCGTAGCGTCAATGATGATCAAAACTCGATCAAGACCTTCAATGCATCGTGCTTTGCAGCAGCTCCGAAGGTGGTGTAGGCGGCTTCCATTTCCTTGAAAGAAAATTCTGGGACATAAAATTAATATCACACTAGAATGACATTAAGTGTATCTTACTATGAGTAATCAGCTTGGATGGGTCAAGTTTCCCAGAAAGAGCAAGTTTGAGCAGCATGGGTGTAGTGACTGTATCCACTAAACGTGTAGTGATGGCTAGAAACATTAGCTTCGTGGTTAGGAAGATTCTCAAAGTCTTTGTAGCAGACATGTGACATTTTGCACTTACAAATGTTCCGCGCCCAAAGGTTCTCAAGATGCAGGTCAACCTTTGATCCATGGACTCCCACGTTTGCGATGACACCTCCAGGAGCCACAAGCTTTTGACAGAGCTCAAATGTTTCAGGGATTCCAACTGCTTCAATGACCGTGTCGCATCCCTTGCCATCCGTGAGACTCTTGATATACTCCTCCACGTTTGCACCGTTCGAATCCAGGACTTCGTGTGCTCCCAGCGATTTAGCGACATTCAGACGATTTTGATCTGTGTCAACCATGATAATCAAAGATGGCGAATATAATTGTGCAGTGATCATTGCAGCAAGCCCGACAGGACCGGCGCCAACAACCACAACTGTGCTGCCAGGCTCGACCTTTCCATTTAAAACTCCGCACTCTAGACCTGTCGGGAATATATCGCTGAGCATGACCAAAGCAGACTCGTCGGCACCACTAGGAATCGGGTATAGGGAAGAATCGGCATGAGGAATCCGGACATATTCAGCCTGTGTGCCGTCAATCTGGTTTCCAAGTATCCATCCTATGTAGTGTCAGCATGCACCATTAGTGGACCAGATGTTGTCCTTAAATTTTACCTCCAGTCTTGCAGTGCGAATACATGCCGCGGCGGCAGTATTCGCAAGTAGCGCAAGATGATATGCAAGATATCAAAACATGGTCTCCCTTTTTGAATCCATTCACGGCATCTCCCAAGTCATCAACAATCCCGACTCCTTCATGTCCAAGTATAGTCCCAGGAGTGCAAGTCGCTACATCGCCCTTGCCAATATGCAAATCTGTCCCACATATCGTCGTTTTGGTGAGCTTCACGACGGCGTCCGTGGGTTGAATGATTTGTGGTTTGGGTCTTTCTTCAAGCTTGAAATGGCCAATCGATTGGTAAACAAGTGCTTGCATTGTCGAGTAGGTTGCGGTTGCTCGGCGAATTGGAACACGAGAGACTTGACTGGTAGAGAGAGCACGGATTGCCCCAAAGATTTGCATATCAAGAATCATGTACCTATTTCGAGTATCAAAATAGTCTGCTCATCCCTTTCGCGGTGGTGGGAATAGAAGGTTATATGTCGCGTGGATGGGAGGGACTGTGGTATACTGCTGAGAGGCAGGAGAAGTTGATGGCGTGACATGCATTGTTATTGTTGATGTTACTTGTATCGAGGAGAAGCAAAGTGTCAGGTAAGAGGCGTCCATGCCGAATAACAATTGTGGCATGATCATGATCATGGTGGTAGAGAATGAGGGTTGTCTGAGAAAAAGACGGGAAGTTCCAAAGTGACGTGATTCTGTCGGCGTTAAACTTCATCAGTAAAGCCGACTAGTTTCTTCCCCCGCCAACCCCCACTATTGTGCTAGCAGAAATAAAGTACCCATAACTAAGTATCAAGTTACTTGCTTACTCAACCACTCATAACATTATGGGTAGAGATTGACTGGTTAGAGCCATTTCGGGACTGATTGGTTAATAGCGACAACAAAAAAGATATAAACTATCAGTCCTCACTCCCTGTAGACTCCTGGTCGCTTTGTGACGATCGTTTTAGGTCTGGTATTCGACAGAAGAAAAACCAAATATCTCTACCTCGACCATGGAAGAAACGCAGCCCTTACTGGGTCATATCGTCGAATATGAATACACAACTAGCGAACAACCAGCAGTCGACTTTCTTAAAGGGGGAGATCCGGAAAATCCTAGAGATTGGTCGAATGTTTACAAGCGTGGAATCGTTTCTTTGCTTGCATTTATGGCTTTCACCGTGTAAGCCTAATTGCCCCTGAGCCACTGTTGGTGCACAAGCAACTGACATTAGCTATAGTACATTTACATGTATTGGTGTTGTACCTGTCGCCAATAGCATCATCCTTGATCTAGATGGCCAGGAGAGCAAATCCGCGAGTATCCTACTTGTCACCGTCTGGGAGCTTGGAGAAGCAGCAGGCCCTCTGCTCATTGCACCCCTGTCTGAGATTTATGGCCGCTATCCCATCTATAACGCTGCCAATGTTCTCTTCATTGTTGGGGTTGGTCTTTCGGCCTTCAGTCAGACATCAAGCACCTTCATCTTCGCACGTTTCTTGACCGGCCTGGCGGTAGCGTCTAATGTTCTCAATCCATCCATTATTGGCGACATCTTCCCAACGGAGCTACAGGGCTCGGCAATGTCTCTTATCATGCTGGCTCCTCTTTTAGGTGGTGCGATTGGTCCGGCAATCAGCGGTGCTATTGCTGAAACTTTTGGATGGCGAACGGTTCTCTGGGCGAGTGTGGTGGTAGCTATTACATGCGAGCTGTTGTTCTTCACTCTTCTTCGCGAAACTTATAAAGTCCCTATTTTGCAGCGAAGAGCAGCGCGACTACGAAAGGAGACTGGAGACAACTCTTTCAGATGTGCTTGGGAGGCCGATGACGAAAGCGGATGGTCTACCTTGCGCAGCTCCGTCAAGCGCCCCGTGCTCGTCCTGCTAGACTCTGTAGTTTTGAAAATTCTGGCCATATATGGCGGTATCATGTTTTCTGGTTATTACATCTTAGCGACCACTTTGCCGGACATGCTGAGAGATGTCTACGGGTTTTCCCCAGCTCTTACGGGGCTCTCATTTCTATCATTCAGTAAGCACTAATAATGTGAAAATGAAGTTATTAGTGTGCTAATATTTTAAACAGGTATAGGAGCGACAGGCGGTGTCACTATCGCCAATGTGTTTTCTGATAGGATCTATGTCATGCTTGGGAAGTCAAAAGGAGGTCCCACCCCTGAATGTCGACTACCTCTTATGATAGGGGGCGCTATTGTGATGCCTTTTGCCGCTACAATATACGGTTGGGCGCCATATGCCGAATGGTCAGTTGTCGTGCTCCTTTTAGCAGTTGCTCTTGTCGGATTGATTATGATGCTCATCTGGGTGCCACTCTCTCTATACATCGTGGAATCCTTTGGGCTATTCTCAGCTTCCGGAATGACAATGGTTCTTGTCGCCCGCTGCTTAGGCGGAACCATCCTGCCACTGGCTATTCCACCTTTGACAGATGCTCTGGGGCTTGGTTATGGCTTTCTTGTTCTGGCTGCCATATGTGCGGTGTTGATACCTTTTCCTGTCGCCCTGATGCGGTACGGGTCCACATGGCGGACGAAGTCAAGGTATACGAGAAATGCGTAGCCTGGTACGACATTTAGTTTTGTACGTATCGAAAGGACTGCATGTCATAGTTTATTTGTCTTCTTAACTATAAATATGTATAGGGCCTTACATAAAAAATAAACCATAATTCTCAGGTATCTTAGTGCAGCACATATTTAATATACCGGTGACAGCGGAACGCTTCCCGAGCTGACTATAGTGCTCGCAGGTCTTGCTTGTGGCTTGAAGCTAGGGAACGAATCCAACACAGTAAAAAGTTCAGGCGACCATTCTAGGAGGCTAATGATAAGGTGTTTCACACTTTTTGCGAAGGCTTGTTGAGTGATTTTGATGCTTTTAGAGAGTTTTTCTTATGCCAACACGATAATCTTGTCGAGGGAAATACTAGCCTGCTCCTTCAAAATCCTAGCAACTTCTGTTGGGTGGTTGAAAAATAGACTGTGGCTAGCTTCAATACTTCTCGCCAATTATTTGACCTGACTCTTCTCCATGAAATAATCATGTATAAAGAGGAGCAGAGCCTTATTTCTATTACATCTTAAAAATGCCAGGCGCCCTTCAAATTCTGCTTCTTACCACGCTGCCGCTAAGGCAGGCGATTCAAATGCCTGTGTAGCATGTGGGAAGAGAGGTTTCTCGAGCGTAAGGGTTATCTCCGTGTTGACGTCGTGATAGAAGTTGTTTATTGGATCGTCGGCTATATAGAGGCCAGTTGACAGCTAGGTAAATATCTTCAGTCTCCTGATATTCTAACACAACTGGATTGATCTTACTTAGCCTTGCCGATGATACGGTGGGTGATTGCCAGCTCCAAAACGAAGTATGCTGAGACCCCTGGGTACAACAAATGAGGTCAGGTATATAACCCCTAACCCTAACCCTAACCCTAATCCTGCCTTAGTATATTCGGCTTTGCCAACAACATGGGCAACACAGCCGCCTGGGAGATCTCCATAAGAATGATTAAGCACAACAAAATACTTTTATACGTCGAGTAAAAACAAGATGACTTTGCGAACCGCATCTACAACTTAGTCACAAGATGCACTCAACGGCCTAGAAGCTTTCATACTACTAAGACTTGCTAACAGAACGGTAAAATCGAAAGCCTTGAGTTGGTTAATGAGGCGATCGTAACTTAATTGCGGATGCCATCCGCCAGGCATGACAACGACGGCTGGCAATGAGACACATTGATATAAATTTTGATGGAAGATAAGAACCAGAACTATCACAGGAGACTTTTTAAAACATGAGGTTTTGTTACAGATTTGGCACGAAAAGGATGTTTTGGAGGAGCAAAGATCCAGGGGTAGCCGGCTGGTGAGGAGGAAGCTGCAGATAACTTACGAGAAATTTTCGATGGTAATAAATATATTACATTTACCGAAATATGTCTGACACAGACGAGGATGACCTGGTCAACTTCAAAGGGCAATTATCTATCAAAGTTCTAGTGTACGCGCACACTATAGCACTAAAATGGAACTGAGTGCATAGAATTGCAATATCAACATTTACGTATAACACATAGGACGATTGCTACAGCCCAAATAACTCCGATAAGGATGACTGGCTAACATTTAGTTTTCAAGAAAATGCTTAGCTTAGTCTAGATTGAGACACGACCAATTTCTTTAGACACCATAAATTTGCTAAGACTCATTTATTAAGGCAGACCCTTGATGAAAGTATTACGTAACTAACCCCCCTGCATTGGACCGTCCGCATGACAGGAAAAATAAAAATAATGGTTGCTTGACGTAAGGGCCAATGAAGTTTCGAAACATCACCAATTGTCGTTGGATATTTCAAGACTCCCTAAGAAGCCATGCCACGAGATGAGCATGGTCAAGCGAAGAGACAGCGTGAGCGCTAATCCTCCGTTTAATAGGCAGCCACCTTCCAAGCTCACACTTCTTCTGACACACGAGAAGCTCTTTTGATCGACTTCTCAAAAAGAAAGGCACTCATTAACATGAAGCTTATAGTGATGGGCACCACTAGCTTCGTTGGCACTGAGGTTATATTTCAAGCTCCCCGTGACCTAGCGTTGAGCTCAGTCGTCGCTATTGCTCGCAAATATATCTAACCACCTAATATTTCCGGAGAAAACATAGCTAAGCTCAAGTCTGTTCTTCTCAAAGATTGGACAGGCATCTATCCGGAAGATGTGAAGAAGTACATAAAAAACGCAGAGGCGTTTATCTGGTTTCCAGCCTATCTAATACTTTATCCTAGCTACAGAATCTCATTGATCTCTATATAGGTCCCTAGCAGTCACTCTGTCTCAATTGAAAGACATGGAGTTTACAGATGTTACCAAGATCTGATCCGAATACTATTAATAGTTATCGAAAACTCTAAATCTCTCTATACTTCTATTAACTGAACGGGGCTTAGTACTTTTTCTAATACCTTAGTTAGAAGACGATATTAGGAAGATCCTATGGTTATCTAAGAAAGAGATACCTACTTAAAGAATAATACTAAAGAGTATAATTATAATAAGTAGGCTAATATAAGGAACTGTAATAGTAGGGAATTACGATTTAAGTATAAGGTTAGATTACTATAGAAACTAATCTCTACCTTTCTTCTCTAATTCTCCTACTACCCTAATATACGAAACGTATCCGTTTTACCTCCTACGTAGATAGCTAAGGACCTTAACGATTATATATACTTCTCGAATCGGATAATATTATAATTCCTAGTTCCGCTACCTACTCTATTCGGCCGGTCCGAGACGGTAGCGACTCGGACCCTAGAGTATAGCTCTAGGTTTTCAGGTGAAACCTAGGAGAGAAGAGAATAGAGGAAATCTAAATCAGGTTCCTGACATTAAGGAAGTAAGAGGACGTTTAAACTACGAACTTAAAATACTAAAGATAATAAGAATCTATCTAGTTATCTATATTTTATTACTAGAACTAGTACCGCTAGGAGCCCCGAAAGCTCTATTTACTAAAGTAGAATCTATTAACCCTTAAAAAGAAGCCGTATATAACGTTAAAGAAATCCTAGATTATTAGTATATAAACGGAAAGATTAAGTACTTAATTAAATAGTTAGATTACCTATATTTAGAGAATATATAAGAACCGAAGTCTTACCTTAGCTACCCTAAGAAGCTTAAGACGTTCTACTACTAAAATCCTAAACTACCTAGAAAGGGTTACTAGGTAGGAAAACTAAAGAAGGGTCGAAAGAAGGATCTAGGGCGAAACCGAAGGGATCCGTAGAGGGAGGAGGGGTAGCCGCGATACGGGCTACCTCCGCCTCCTACTTACGTTTCTCTCGCGACTATTTTTCCCGGGCCTCTAACTCGTCTAGCTCGTCTAGAGAGTTAAGACCGGCTAATACTATCCGTTTCTCCCTAGCTAATAACTAACGCTTCTACTTCTATAAGTAAGCGACCCGGGCTATAGCCTCTTAGGCCTGCTCGGTAGTAGCCTTTTCCTATTACTTAAGGTGCTCCTTCTACCGTTTAAGAGAAGCCTAGTTAGAAAGTAAGGGTATTCGGTTCCTCTTACGATAATCGCAGGTTTTACCCTAACGAGTATACTCCGCGTAACGTTTAATATCACGATTCTATACTTAACTACCCTATAGCTAAATAATAAGTTATATGTTTATAGGCTGTATAGAAGTATACGGACTATTACTAGGTTACTAGGCTTAGAAGCTTAGCTCGTAATAATAACTGTATAATATAATAATAAGATTTAGTTACTATATTTAATTAAATACGAAGCTCCTATCTAATAGGTAAAGACCTAGACTATATACCTGTATCTTAGTATATAGTCAGGGCCGGTTACACTAACCTACTCTAATCGTTTAGAGGTGGTTAGACTAACTACCTCTAACCGTCTACGATTATATAGCTAAAATACTAAGAAATCCCTAGACCGCTTACTAGCCCGTAATTAGTCCCCTTACTATAACAGTCTAAGGTCTCCTAGAGATAATTATCTCTTAAGCCTATAGTCTTAGATCTATACGTGATTTATCCCGTGATTATAACACTATCCCCCTTCCGTCCTAGCGTGTCCTTACGTATAAGTACGACCTAAGGAAATATCGACGTCTAGCTAACGGCCTCTTCTTCTTTTATTATAACCTCTAAAGAGACCTGTCGTCGTAGAGCCTTAGTTAATAAAATCGAACTAACCGGTCTCGATATAGATATATATTACTCTTTCTGCTAGGCTAATAGCCGTTACTATATTATATTATCTTCCTATTCTCGCTACTCTAAGTACGTCTATACTAGTCGCCCGAGCTATAATAGTAAACCTGAATTCCTCGACGGCTAGGAGGTATTAACCCGTTAGGAGGAACGTCTCGGTAAAGAGGAGGAAGAGGCGATAGCGAAAATACTTCGATTACGAAAGTAAAAGAAGTTTATTTAGCGCCGGAAAAATAATATAATAGCCCGAGGTTTTAAAACTCTCTTAGAGCTAGATATAGCTAAAGAGAAAGAAAAGAAGGAGTAGGAGGAGAAGGATAATAAAACCCGACGGGAGGTAGAAGTACTCCGCCTAGCTACTACGCCGACCCCTCCTATAGACCCGGGTCCCGGTTTCGGCCTAGACCCTTCTTTTAACCCTTCTTTAGTTTTCCTACCTAATAACCCTTTCTAGGCAGCTTAGGATTTTAGTAATAGAACGTCTTAAGCTTCTTAGGGTAGCTAAGGTAAGACCTTAGTTCCTATATATTTTCTAAATATAGGTAATCTAACTATTTAATTAAGTATTTAATCTTTCCGTTTATATATTAATAGTCTAGGATTTCTTCGATATTATATACGGCTTCTTCTTAAGGGTTAATAGATTCTACTTTAGTAAACGGAGCTTCTAGGGCTCCTAGCGGTACTAGTTCTAGTAATAAAATATAGATAACTAGGTAGATTCTTATTATCTTTAGTAGTTTAAGTTCGTAGTTTAAACGTCCTCTTATTTCCTTAATCTTAAATAGTCCTAATTTCTTATAGTCTAGTTTATTACTTAGTCTTTTTATTTTAATGTTTTTTCTTAGGAGGTAGACTTTATCCCCCCTCTTTAGCGTAGGCTCCTAATTACGTTTTTAGTTATAATAGTATATATTTCTTTCCGCCGTGAACTTTAGTTCCTCTAATAGTTCCTTATATAATTCTGCTATTTTATCTAATATTATCCTCGTACTTTAATTTAATATTTATTCTATTTCTAGATCTAGTTCTCTATATACTACGTATTCTCTTCTATATAGGGCGAAGAATAGTATCTTACTAGTAGCTTCCGAGACTAAACTATTATAAGCGAATTATACGAGTAGTAGGAACTATACCTAATTATCTTATAAGTAGTTAACGTATAACCGTAGATATACTTTAATAACCTAGTTTATACGTTTAGTTCCTCTATTTATCTATAGGTAGAATATAGTAGATATTTTCCTCTTAACTCCGAGTATAGCTATTAGGCTTTTCTAGAACTTAGAGGTAAAGAGACTATCCCTATCTAATATAATCTCCTTTAGTAGCTTATAATTTATTACTATATCGCGGTTAAAGGCGTAAGCTAAATCCTCGGCTATACTAGTTTTTATATACGGGCTTAATATAATATATTTCGTTAGTCTATATACGCTAACTAGGATAGAGTCGTATTTAATATTTATTATTAGTTCTTTTAATTCTAGAAACCTAGAGATAAAATCCTATAATACCGACTTAAACGGAATATCCGGTATCGGCGTTATTCCTATTTATCTATAAGGAGCGTGTCGTAAGACCTTATTCTTTATATATATATCGTATTTAGCGATTACTTTACTAACTAACTTCTTTAGGTCCGGGATATAGTATAGTTACTTAATTCTAAAAGTAGTACGGTATATCCTTTAATATCTATAAGCTAGTAGCTTATATTATTCTTTAATAATTTTAAAGGCTAGATCCGTTAGAATCTATACTTTATAAGTATCTATATATTCCTATAAATCCTTCTTTATATATAGGCTAATCTAGTACCGTTTCTAAATTATTTCGTTATCTTTATTATTTAGAAATTCCTATTATACCTTCCGTATTCTCTAGTAGTAAGATTCTTCTAGAGGATCGCTTCGAGAGTTCGCTAGGACTGATTTTACTCCTAGTATTAAGTCTCCGACTTAAACCTCTCTTAGTAGGTTAATTATCTTAGAACTTTTATCTTTAGTATACCCTGGTAATCGACTTAATATATCGGCACGTAGGTTCGTAGTACCTTTAATATATTTAATAATAATATCGAAGTACGCTAACTCTTCCGACTATCTTATATACCTGCTTCTATCGAGTACTTTAGTCCTAGTAAAACTAACTAAGTTCTTATAATCTGATAATATAATAACTTTATATTTTACCCCTTAGAGGTAAATCCTCTAATACCTAAGTACTAATATAATAGTAAGGAGTTCCTTGTTATATATATCGTAGTTTAATTTAGCTAGATTATACTTCTCTAAGAAGTAAGCTATAGGATATAGCTTTCTATCCTTATCCGGCTAAAGGTATACTACCGCTCTAGTAATATCTAAGGAGTCCGTTTTAACGACGCTTTCTAATTCCGGGTTAAATATCCTAAGTATAGGATTCTCCGTGAATTTCTTCTTAAGTTCGTCGAACGCGTTTTACTACTCTTCTCCCTATACGAATTTCGTTCCTTTACGTATAAGGCGTGTTAATAGTTCGGCTATTCTTAAGTAGTCCTAAATAAACTACCGCGAGAAGTTTCCGAACCTGTTAAATAATTATACGTCTTTTACGTTTTCTAGGGTTAGCTAGTCCTTAACTACCTAGATCTTTTCTAGATCGATCTTTATTTTACCTAGAGTGATAATAAAACCTAGGAATTTAACTTCCTTAACTCTAAACTTATACTTCTTAAGCTTAAGTCTAGATTTATACTTATATAATACTTTTAGTACGTTATATATATCTTTCTCGTAGTTTTCTTCTCGTTCCGAGAAGACGAGAATATTATCTAAGTATAGGATAACTGTTTTATAGAGGAAAGGTCGGAGAATATCTTCGTTCTATCGTTAGTAGGTAGCGGGAGTATTTACGAGACCGAATAGTATTATAAGGTACTTCTATAACCCCGACGGTATTATAAATATAGTCTTCTATTCGTGTCCTTTCGCTATATAGATTAGTCCGAAAGTATTTTCTTAGTCTAATTTAGTAAAGATTTTAGCTTTAGATAGCCGATCTCGTAACTATTCCGCTTTTAGTAAGGGGTAGGTATCTTTAATTATCTTAGTATTTACTAGTCGGTAATCGCTATAAGCTCTCCTTTCTAGTTTATCCTTTTTTTCGGCTATTATTAGGTTTACCGTATATAGTGACTTTAATTTCCTAATAAGTCCTTTTTAGGCTAGTTTCCTTATATATTCTTCGATAATCTTCGTCTTAGTATAGTCGAAGTACCGTAGTTTCTACTTAGGTAACCTAGTACCTTCCTTAAGGTTAATCTCGTGATCCTAAAGTTAGTATTCTAGTAGTACTCTAAAGTTATTTAGAGTATAAAATATCTCCGAGAATTCCTTATAATAACGAGGTATTTCTTTAATTATTTTTTTTAGTTTTTTCCCTTTAGTTAACCCTGTTCTAAGGCGTCGTCTAGGATAGTCCTGACCGACCTTATTACGTGCCTGTTTTAAGGTAGCACTTCCTTTATTAGGCTTAGATTACTATAGGAGTGACCCCTCGTAATTATACTAGCTAAACTTAAGTTTACCTGTCTACTAATTTATCTCTAGATTATATTATCGTAACTATATTATTCCTATAATAGCCTAGTTATTACCGGTCGGGGCTATATTAAAGACTATATTATTAGTATATCCCGATTTAGTTTCTATTCTTATAGGTCCCGTATATTTACTAATTAATCCGTCCTAATAATTAATATCTATACCGTCGAATACTAAGAGTCTATAAGGTCTCCTAGACGTCTAGTTAAAACCTAACTCCTTTATAACCTTCGGGTC
>LLCE01000078.1:0-185924 GCA_001414415.1 Hymenoscyphus repandus | reverse complement strand
GGGGAGTGGGGATGAGGGGGGTGATGGGGGAGGGAAAGGGTGTGAACACTCGCACGGGAAGAAGGGGAAGGGGAGGAGTAGGAGTCCGAATGCTTATGAGAAGATGCCGAGGGTTAAAAGGGAGGGAGGTGGGAGTAGTAGGGAGGATGTTGTGAAGCAATGAGTGATGGGGATGTGGTGATGAGAAGTGTTTCAAGGGAGGCAATAAGCCAGGGCAGGGTAGATTTGGGCATAATAAAGGGTGGATGCATGGATCGGCGTTCTTGGGTGAATCATTTGGGGACTTACTTTCAAACGCGATAGTAGTGGTATGTCATTGATACCATAGAGGCTTCCTCTTCCCGAAGCCATTTATGGAGTATCTTGGTTCTGAACCTACTTATTACTTTTCTAGCCTTAGCAGTCTCTTGTCCCGCGAGATTATTGTAGAGTCATATCTCTCATACGGCCGCTTTTTGAAGCCTTTGTTGTTCTGCATGTTCAATACTCGAAGAGTACCAAAATGATATAGAAGAAATGAGAGAACCAGTGAATATGATTAGTGGTGTGAAACAGCCCCCAGAACTAAGTATTTAGTCAACTTCTTGTTCACTCCGACGAGAAATGCCAACTCTAGAAAGTCGTTTGTAAGCCAAAATTACAGGAATACCAGTATTATTGGTAAACAAAAGCTTACCCTAAATGCCTAGTAGATGCGAAAATATGATCACGTGACTGATATTCGTCTGGAACGTTCCACTTTTTCCTTGAAACGCACCGTCTCTCTACAACTACAACTACTTATATTTCTCATCAAATTCTCCTCAACTGATATCATTGATTTACAAAGGGTCTCAACTCCTTGAGTGTTGTAGCAATGCATCGTGAAACTCTTCCTTTGACAGCTCTTTCGGCATGGTCAAAGCTCAACGATGTTTCCTTTCTCGATGTCAAAACTCAGGATCTAGGGGAGGCAAAAGGAACTGGACTTCTCACGAGAAGTAAATTGAACTCGAAAGAGACGTTTGAGAAACCCACATTGTTGATCGTTCCGCATGACTTGATTTTGTCGGCTGAGTTGGTGGAGGAGTGTGCTAAGGTGGACCATCATTTACGGGAGTTGTTGGATGTTGCTGGGGGGCATGTAAGTTGATCCTCCTAGTGTACAGGTAGTGATCGAGAAATCCTTGAGGATAAAAACTGATCATTAATAGAGCCTGAGAAGAGATATTATGCTATTTCTGTTGATGCACACGACGGATACCAAGTGTCAATCAGAGGGTCAAACCGTGGGAATTAAGAACCCTTGGACGGAATATGTCAAGTTTCTACCCTCCCATATCCCGCTACCGACGATGTGGAGCGAAGAAGAGAGAATGTTACTCACAGGGACGAGCTTAGAGGTATTGTACACCCCTCAATTGAGGGAACAGATCTGACAATTCATTCATAGACAGCTTTGATCGCCAAGATGAGTAGTCTGACGAAAGAGTTTGACGATCTCCAAGAGAAGACGTCAGAAATTTCTTGGTGTCAAAAGTTCTGGTGGGATAATGCGAATCTGAAACTCGATACCTGGATTTTGCTCGATGCTTGGTATCGGTCACGTTCTCTGGAACTTCCCAACTCTGGCGAGTCTATGGTTCCATGTCTTGATATGGCGAACCATAGCGCAAGCGCCAACTCGTATTACGAGGAGGATCCCAATGTCGGTGTTACACTCCTACTCAGGCCGGACGTTGAGTTAGAAGCGTCTTCAGAGATCGCCATCAGCTATGGTGAGACGAAGAGCAAGGCTGAAATGCTATTTAGCTACGGCTTCATAGATGAAAATGGGCCTGAAAGCCAGAAATTGGTGTTGCCTATGGAACCTATTTCCGAGGATCCTCTAGCTAAAGCGAAACTTGCGAGCTTTATCGGTAAACCTCTAATTACTATATCCAACGATGAATTGGGTACAGAATGGAGGGGACCTTTCCTATACTTTATGTGTCTCAATGAGGAAGATGGTTTGGAGTTCAAGGTCTTGCAAGAGACTGATGGAACTCGCAGTCCGCTAAGAGTGTTTTGGGGTGGATCTGATGTAACCGAGGTTACCGACACCTTCGAGAGCCTTATCGACAACCATGAGCTTAAGGACGTCTTCAAGCTTCGCGCGATCACCTTGTTGGAGGACAAGATTGAGCAGCAGCTCCAACGTCTACGCCAAAGTGCTGAAGTTGTAAAAGCTTTGATCAGGTACGTTTACTTAATGTTATATCCCGGTAGCTGCCTTGACTTCGAGTCAATTGGCATCGGTACTCACCGAGCTAATGCACCTAAACTATCTTTAATCACTGCCCATAGTTTACTCGCTAACATCTCGTTGTTGATTAGTATAGTGGAAATCACACCGGCCACCGAAAAGAACGCCTTGCAGCTTAGGGCAAGCGAAACTATGATTCTACAAAAGGCGTCTGAAGTCATCGAATCACAGGTATGTCCACTCGTGCGGCAAGCGAGGAGCATGAGATCTAACCGAATTTTGTGCAGAAAGCTAAGCTTCTTGAGAGCGAGGTTGTGCTTCGATATCTGGGAATGAGGGGTGACGAAGAGGAACCGGAGCGAGGGGAGGCCAATGGCAATGATGAAACCGAAGATGACTTCAGTTGAGTATGCAGCGTCAGACTTGACAAACGCACTAAAATTTGCTCTGCCACGATACCGCATGGAACTACTGACAATGGCGAGGTCTTGCTAGCTCCAAGCTGGAGAGAAGGTAGGAGAAAGTTTCCAAGCTCCTAAGAACTTGGGCCAAAGCTCTGCATACGCCGCTCCTTAATTCTCCTAGGTATTATAAGCCAACCTGCTAGAATGTCCTTGAATTTCTAGGAGAATGAGATAAGAGAAAGACTTGTATTCTCTACTCCTTGAAAGGACAGTCAAAGCCTTTGGTGTGGTGCCTAGGCGTACTCGGAGTTTTGACGCACACTCTTACCAATGGGAGGCACAAGACAACAATGAAGTCGAGATCCCAAGGATGTCTGACTGTGATGATAACATTGAAGCTCTTGTCGTTTGACCAAAACCTTCAACAGCTGTCTGGGATTCTTCCGGAGGAAATATGGGGATCTTTCGGGGTCGGCGTTTTGAAGTTCTCCATATTCCAGCTAAGGGCATGTTCGGGATGGCGCTAATTGGGAAGAGATGGTTCGACTTTTCTCACCCACATTCCTTTTTGGAACATATTCTGCAGCAACTCAACACTTCAGACGAGAAAGGGTTGCAAAGGATTGCGGACTCTGAGAACCTATCATACGCAATCCCAACAAGATCACGACTTTCCCCGCATTCTGGAGTACATCACGCTAAATGACACTGGCGACGGGAACTTCAAGCTTTTGACACCAACCCTCGCACCATGAATTTTGTGTAACTCGTGGTGATGGCCCTAGCCAGGTGGGAATCATGCCACGACTTTCGGAAATACGCCGCAATTGTGGCGTGATCGCCCCGTACTGTAACTTCCCCAGTCTTGGGATCCTCTTCGAGATCTTGACTGCGAGAAATCTTGAATCCTTCCTGGATGCTGACCATGGCCGGAATTACGCTTTGGGATTACACTTTAGAATCATATCAATCAATATGTACCAAGATATCGTAAAATCCACACCTCCCCCTATTAGTTCCAACAAGATCAACCTGGACACTCTCAAGATGCGGCGATCCTCACTATGAATAGGCCAGTCATTGCAATTAACTAGCTTTGCGCGGCCTGTATATTATCAAGAATCCAACGTGCACATGATGTCGGCAGGTTCGGGACGATGCTTATTGAGGCTAAAGGCAGGCGTTCGCCAACTCGCCAACTCGTCAAATTTCCATCTAATTGATGCATACAAATTGAAGGCTCGGGCACACTGGCAGAGATGAGGGATTACTTATGCTATGGACCTTCCCTTGCTATTGCACTCTAGATTGTCTGTCAGGGCAAGGGCCGATTCATTGAAAATGTTTCTGCATCAGGACAGACGAGATACTTTTGTCACCCCGACTGATGACCGACTCAGTCCCGCGACGCCCACGGGTGTGCGACCTCGCATTCGCAACATCATGATATCCTTGGGGGTGCCCTTGGAACGCTTTCCTTTCTATGGGAAGGATGATAACTATGGGTAGTGGGCTAGTGGGCGTAAATAGCTTCGTGTGGGGTCGGAAGAAGACGGGGGCTAGGACCGAGGCTTTCCCCAGAAACCATTCTGCTCATAGGAGTGCTCTTCTGGGGTACGGGGACGACCCGGAGATCACTCACAAGACGGGGTGGTGAAGAGCGGCAGAGGATCTGAGGCGAAAGATGATCACACTTGGCTTGATCTGGGAATACCTACGTATGTAGGAGAAGGGGAGATATTGGCAGAGGCAGGCAGAGGCAAGCAGAGGCAAGCAAAGGCAGAGGCAGGACGGGAGAAGATCTTGTCTGAATTGACATTGACCAACAGGAGCCACACAATAGGATCTCCAACAAATGCACCGAAGCGGTCGGTAGGTAGAGTAAGTGGCATTAGACAGCACCTTGGACCAATCAAATCCGTTGCAATTATTCCACTCTCTCCTCCTTTCGCATATTGTGTCTGGTGTCTGGTGTCTGGAAAATGTTTGTGCTAGGGCGGGCTGGACTGGGCACTTCCTGGGAGTTAAAGGCGCCTGATAATAGCAGGGATGCCTTAGAAAGCAGAAGCAGAACCTTAGGCTGCGGTTTGGCGGTCGACCACCTCGTAACGCCCAGCACGACCAGCACCACCAGCACCACCAGCACTACCAGCACCACCAGCACCGACCAGCACGAATCCCCCATCCCTCATCATCCCCACGATATGCTTGGGGCCCTGCAAATGCACTACTGCAGCCCACCATCTCTCCCCAGTCCCCCACATCAATCCTTCTTCTCTTCTCTCACTCCCCTCCCACCCTCTCTTCTTTTCATCTTCCATACCCGCTGCCCAGATTGATTGACGTCCGCGAAACAATCCAATCTCACATCCTCACATCCTCACATCCTCACAACTATACACCTACACTCTGAATCATCATTATTAGTAACCAACAACACGCGTCTCATCAAGTACATGGACGGACACTCTCTACACGTTGGGTGCTACCGTTGAATCGACCCTACCCGGACGAGTGGAACCGAGGCGCCGCCATCAGCCGCATTCGAACATCCTGAGAGATCCCAAAGATGCCCGGAATCCTCCCCATGAAAGTGATCAAAGTGGGATCAAGTTCGCAGAGTAGGATCGCACAGGCTTGCGATCGCTGTCGCAGCAAGAAGATACGATGTGATGGAATTCGGCCCTGTTGTTCGCAATGCTCGAATGTCGGCTTCGAGTGCAAGACAAGCGATAAGCTGAGTCGGAGAGCTTTCCCAAGGGGATACACTGAGTCCTTGGAGGAGAGAGTGCGGACCTTGGAGGGGGAGGTTAGGGAGTTGAAGGATCTTTTGGATGAAAAGGACGAGAAGATTGATATGTTGTCGAAAATGCATTCGAACAGGCGTCCTTCGACGTGTTCATCAAGTAATAGTCCACCGGTGGAGATCAGGAAGGAAGCATCGCCGCCCAAAGATGATCTGTTTCGAGTACAGGCGTCGCCACTGTTGCTGGGAGCGGAGAACTCGGATTCTTATTTCATGGGTGCATCGAGTGGAAGAGCGTTTGTCGGTATGTGTCGAGATTGATCCGGTGAGGGGGATGAGCTGACGAGAATAGATGCGTTCAAGCGCAGAATACAAGAGAGTGGCAAATCTCTTTCTGGCTTCAACCCAGAGGCATTTCTGAACATCCAGGGCGACACCTCCTCCCTCTCCCAGGCGACCGTACCAAAGACTTCAACGACACCACCACGGTTGTTCTCGGATCGATGCGTCAATGTATTCTTCCAAGAATGGGCCCCTCTCTTCCCAGTGCTGCACAAGCCAACTTTCTTGAGATTGTACGAAGAGTACATGACCAACTCGGAACAGATGATCGACTCCCACAAGCTGGCTCAACTACATCTTGTGTTCGGAATTGCCGGGCTCTCAAGTGACATGCCCGATAGAGCTCAGATCGCTCTGAGCGAGTATCAATGGCGAACGTCTCTCGAGGTTGTATTGATGGACAACTCTCTTGCCACGCTGCAATGTCTCATCCTGGCACTGATCTATTGTATTAACAAAGCCGACTACAATCGTCTTCAACATTACAAGGGCATCGCTGTTGGCCTTTCTCACCGACTTGGCTTACATCAAAGCCAGAAACGGTTCTCATTTGGCGCCCTTACCATTGAAACTCGCAAGAAGGTGTTCTGGACTCTGTATACCATTGACTGGTAGGTTTGTGCACCATGATTACGTTGTCCGTACTGACAAGCCTAGTTTTTCTGCTGCCCTACTTGGCCTGCCTAAGCTTTTGAAAGAAGACGATGTTCACTGCGAATATCCTTCTGATACCGATGACGAATACGTGACTGAGAAAGGCTTCCAGCCTACACTTCCAGGAGAGTACACGAAAATCTCCAGTGCTTTGGCGTTGTTCCGTGTTTCCCGCATCCTTTCCAAGGTCCTCGAGCAGAATTACCCGGCTGCCACCACCCACGAACTTTCGCTTCAAGCTTTGCAAACTCTTGATGCTGAGCTTAACTCGTGGTCGGACAATCTCCCTGTTCACTTGAAGCTTACTTTCGTTCAAGATAAGCCTTCTACAGATATTACTGGAAGTCGTTCTGCTTTATTGGTAAGACAAATCCATCTGCAAATTACAACCAGTTCAATTCTAACAACCTGTAGTCACTTGCTTATTACTACATCCGGACTTTGATCCATCGTCCAGCGGTCGGCTCAACACTCGGCGGCAAAGCATCCTCGTCTATCATCTCACTCGCTGAGTCCAGCAAACACATCATTCAGATCGTGCAACTGCTTGAGGAAAGAAGCATGTCATTCTCATTCTGCTTGAACAAGAATGAGATGCTTACGCTCTGTGGCTTGAGCCTTCTCTACCAAGGACTGGATCTCAAGCAGGAAGGCAAGCTGATGCAAGATGGTCAACGTCTTGTTGGTATCGTCATTCAGTACCTCGAGAGGGCCGGAGCGCCAGGAGCTTCGGATTTTAAAAGGCTAGCTTCGTCAATGATCAACGTGGACCTTCCATCAATGTCGCCCATAGCTATCAGCCCTAGCTCTATGGCAGCTCCCGCGAGCTACAAGTCAACGCCTTCCCCATCAGTTGCCAAACAACAAATTCGTCCATCAGTCATGCGACATGCAAGTGCGAGCATGAGTGAGAACGACTTGCTCTTACAACAAGAAAAATTGCGGAGGGCGACATTACCCAACCTAGCCATGCATCGTCCGGATGCTTACTCCCCCCATGGTCGTAGCTCAATGGACTCCACTCGTTCCGACTCATCGCTTTCGAAACGGGATTACAAAGGATCAATGCCGCAGATACCAACCATGTTGAAACGACGACCCATCAAGAGCGAGAAACCGCCAAATCTAGACTACTTGTCTCTCAGCAATACCCCTGCACCATCACATCCACCATCTCCTCAAGAAACACGAACGCAGCAGCCAGTCCATCCTTCTCACACGCCGATTTTCTCCCAAGCAGCATTCTCCAACTCAAAACCTGCAACTGCAACGCCAACCGAATGGGAAGTCCTCCTTGGTTCGCTAGAAGGCGGACAAACTAACCTCTATGATGCGATCTATGGCGGCCCAGCTCTCTCATTGACAGAAAGCGTGCCATCTAATTACGGCGATTGGTCGCCTGATTCTGCATGGGATATGGCGTCCATAAGTATGAACGACTTCTCAAGTACTGCTGGTCCCGCGCGCAGTGTACTGAGTTTCAGCGAGGAGAGCCTGAGTTCGGGGGAGGATCTGTCAGCTAGTGATTTAGGGTTGGGGAGACAGTCGGATTATCTTTCGCATCATGCACTTATGTCTGCGAGTGTGGGGTCAAGGGATAGTTATCTACTTGATAACTTGGATGGTGGGTTTGGGTTATGATTTGGGATTTATGATCGAAAGGCGTTGAGGATTGGGGATGGCAATCAGCTTGGAGGCAACGACTTGATTGTGGTGTGATACGTGGGAGGAGCTTATGGAATAGGCGTTGCCGATTTGAGGCGGAGGCCAATTTATGTTTGATGACGATATCGAATATCCTTTCTTGGAAAAACTTGATTTGTTTCTATATGTAAAATCCTCTGTAGTGGAATCATGAGATTTGAAACTTTAGCTACACGCAAAATAGTTTGATCTTAACCCAGAAATCACCACTTGTGATACACCTGGATCTCAAATAGTTGATAGAGAGTGTGTTGTACAGAGTTGAGAGTTCGCCATACGCCTCCCCGATGCCAATACCTTTCACAAATATCCCACATATTTACATATAAGCTCAACTTACGCTTACCTCCCCGCAATGTCCCTAGCAGCTCTGTCGATCCCTACCCCCATATCGACTCCCTCCAACCACTCTAAGCGAGCGAGCGAGCCATCTAATCTTTTTTCTAAACCACCACACATTAGCATACCCCCCTCCCTTCTTTTCTAGAATAGAAAGGAGTACTCACGCCTCCTCGCTCATCCTGCATCCCGATCGTATCGGGCGCCTCTGGGAACTCCTGCACAAAACACAATCAGCACAGTGCCACATTTTGAATTTGTTTTTGTTTCTGATTCTTTGGGGCGGGGCAGGAAAGGGAATCAGAATCAAAAACAAGTCAAAAATCCGAAGTAATAAATGACAGCATACCTCCTTAGCCCTTTCATTACTCCCCCCTGCCCCCTCGCTCGTCGCCCTCTCAGCGCCGCCTTCCCCCTTCGCGCGCTCCGCTTTGCCTGCCTTGGCCGCGTCGTGCTGCACGTTGTGGGTATCGGTTTCGCGGGCTGCGTGGTCGTCGGGTTGGCGACCTTGCCATTTTTTTCTGAGGGTGGTGCCTGACAAGGACTTAGAAGGAGATGTGGTGAAGGATTTGGTTTTGTGATTTTGGGGGAATAGGGAAGGGGAGGAACGGTGGGTGGGGGAGGGGGTTGTGGAGCGCGTGGAGCGGAAGGTTAGGGCGAGGAGGCGGTGGTTGGGTAGCATTCTTTTCTTGTTTATATGGTTGCTTTGATGGTGGTGAGAGAGAGTTGATAGAGTTTAATTGGGCGTTTGTGGTGAGTGGTGAAGGTGTGTGTGAGGAGAAGCTTCCCCAGTATTTCAATGGATGATTGATGTCGTCACTCCCCCCGAGGGGTTGGATCGCGGCTACTTGCCAGGGTACAATTGGCGCTAGAGTCTTGCAACTTCCAAGTCGAATATAAAAAAATGGGATCATTGATTTGTGGCATTTATTTTTATGTTCCTGCACGAACAAAGAAGTAGTGTAGGAGAAAGCTTGAGTTGGTTGTTCATGGAAGTGTGGTTTTAACTGAAATGTGATTTTGAACACTTATACGAGTGCAACGCAGTTCTCGATTCACTTAGCTAAATGATTTAATAGCTTCCATAGGGAGTAAATGTGACCTAAAAAGGTACTAGAGTTATGCGATACGATGTATGTAACCATTGTTAGGAATACATTGATTGGGCATTTCAACTACCTCTGAATGGCAAGCTTTTGAGCTATCAACTCCCATGCAGCTCAGAAATAGATATCGCTTGACAGGCCTACCCTATCCATATGAAAATCTAGAAAGAACTGCTTCCTTGACTTTGCTCAGCGGTGTCTCCCACTAGTAATTGTGCCCCACGATAAGTACCGCTAGAACCACTTCGAGTTGGTGTGGGAAAAGTAGGACATGGAGGTGATAATTAAGAAAGCTAGGACAAATGGAGCAACATATTATGAGATTGTAGATGCTGAGATGAGTAGAGAGAGAGAGAGAGTTTGCTGATATCTCGAATCTGAGTCGTGACACCCCCTACCCTATCCCAGTCCGACGCCATTGCTATGCAAAGTCTCCCCTTTTCCTTTGAGAACGCCATCCCCTTACAACCGAGCACATTTACGCTCGTCCGAATTTGAAGGACAAAATCTACAATTGTTAGCGGGGTACAATACACAATAGAATTCGTGAGGATGCAAGAGTCATGACTTACATCGTTCTTCCCAATGCCCACCAAATCATCTTCCGCAACTCGCACGCCACCCGCCCCTTCCACATAAGCTAATGGCGCATCACCCATGACTTTCCTGGCAACCTCTGCAACAGTCGTGTTCTTCTTCACCAATACGCAGTCTCTGAAAACGGCATTGCTGCCACTAGCACCACTTGAAAATGTAGAGACGTTCCGAACGGGGAATACCGGAACGAGACCAAGTAGCTCTGCGGCCCGTGATAATACTTGCACGACTCCCGTTGACCCGAAGCGGTAAAGGACCATATCTTTGAGATTTTCGATTCGAGTCTTCAATTTCTCGTCGAGCTCCTTCAGTCCGCCGCCTTCTGGGTCGCCGTCTGCGATTAGGTCTTCCCGTGTATCAACGAATTCTGAGCCTTCGGTGTACTTGATGAAGCCTTGTTTTGCGAGTTTTCGGAGGAAGACTTCTGAGATTGCGGAACAGAGGACGATGGATTTTGGGTCTTGCATCTTGGCTATCTTGCTGATGTTCTTGTCTGCATCTGCATGATCGATTTTGTTGAGCGCAATTACCGTAGGGAACTTCTCATCCGTAAAAGCATTTACAACCTTAATGATCGTCTCATTTGACCAATGTTCCAGAGGTTCTTTTAATGACATCTTGTCTAACGTTCTGGCTATTACTGAAGATGTTGAGCCATATCCGGAAAATTGTCCTTGTAATGTCTCCACGGCCGTCGCTTTTACAGCAATATGCCTCCTCTTGATCGACCCCCATTTCTGCATTAGATTCCCCAGTATCCATTGCACGATTTCGGACCGTAGCCAGACGATATCTTGCGAAGGGTCATATCCTCTGGTGGCCTTTCCTTCTGCGTCCGTTGTCCCAGATACGTCCACAACATGTACCAAAGCATCAGCATGTCGCAAATCGTCCAAGAACTTGTTCCCGAGTCCTTTGCCTTCATGGGCTCCTGGCACAAGTCCTGCTACATCCAGGAGTTCTATAGGTACGGATCGACGTCCATTGGCACAAGCGCCATAATTCGGTTTACATCTATCGGAGACATCGAATCGTTGGCAGGCGCATTCGATCTGGAGGTACCCAATTGCCCGTTGAGGATCTATGGTTGTGAATCTGACAGTTGTTCAGCTGAGTGTACACTGGCGCTTGCTTCGAAGATTGTTCATCTTACGGAAAGTTGCCTAGATCAAAATGCGTGAGTTTTTAGTTGTTAGGGGAGGGGTAATAGCCAGGGTTTAATACCAACTTTTGATGTCGCATCTGTCAAACTGTTGAGAGTTGTGCTTTTACCCGATGAGGGTTTGCCAACTAGGCCTATTAGAGGCTCTCGTGGCATCTTGTTCCGTTCTTGAGAATCGTTGCTGAATCATTTGCGCGAGGTGTTGTTCTGTTCTCGAAATTTTATCGATAAGAAGTAGGTGGAGGGGAAACTTCGGCAGAATCTCCGAAGCGCCACAACGGCGACCCTATCTGGGCCTCCCCACCTATCAACCTTACTCACTCCATCGAATGGGCAACTTTTATATCAGTGCTTAAAAGGGGTTGGTGTTTGCTGGACGAGACTCAGCCAACTAATCGAGCGAACTCAGACAAAGAATTTCTTCAACTCAATATTCTTATTGGGCTAATGTCTTTTCAAATTGGCCAGAGAAGTCTGACAAGCCTTCCTGTGAAGACTTTCAAGTCGATGGAGCTAGCTTCTCAGGAATTGATCTATCGAGAAAGGACACAATGTCCTGCTCATACTTCAAGGAAACTCCCATGTATTACCACATAGGAGGCACAACTTTCGTCCAGCCACGAGAGGTAACCGCCTTCGCTTATGCCTCGGGACTTGTTGCAATCAAGAACTGCCTGACGCCAATGCTCGACCCCTTGGCCATAACTCCTAGACTCAGCGGAAGCAGAACCACTCAGAACCAGTCGAACTTTTCTCGATGACATCTCTGCTCCGTTATGAAAATTTGGTTCCGCACAGTCTAGGGGGAAATCATCGAGGTAATTGAGCACAGTTCATACTTATTCCCATCTCTTCCGTCTGATCCCCGTGATAACCGTCGGCGTTAGGTGAGCCTCCTCAAACCCCTTGGAAGCATGTCTCAAGTTCGTTAGTCGGAGATACCGAGTGCAAATCTGTACATGGTATCCCCGACTACCAAGGTAAGTTGCTTCAGATTTAATGAGGCTGGCTCCCCTGATCTCCGTGATATCCGATCTCATTCGAGAAATCTGGGTCTTTCAGGTTCAGCACAGCAATTGAGCACGAGCACGAACACAAGGATACGACGTGGCACCATGGTGTTTGTACAACAACCAGACGAGAACGGTATGAAAAACTAGGATGCTGCCCAGAGACCATATTTCTGCTCTCATACTTGATATTTCTTGTCCTTTTGAGCCGGAACGACCGGCAGTCTGTTGATCAGAGCACCAAATGCCAAGATGATATCTTCTAGAGCTCGTCACTGGTTGCCCCCACACATGGGAGAAGCCTTGGCGGAAGAGCCGCTTCCTCTAAGCTCCCGCAGAAAGGCTGAATTACAAGAACAATATCATGGTCCATAAACACAACATGAACGGCATAATTTCGCCTTCTAGAGAAATCGTGGTACCAGAGATTGAAAGGCGATTGTGAAACGCAACGGGAAAGATCGAATCAGGTATTTCAACCGAGACTTGTGAACTTACAGGCAAGCCACAGCATGAGCCACAGTACGAACACGTACCGCACGCACCGCCCATGATGATACAAGGAAGTCTGGTCAAATCATCTGCCAGGAGAGCCAGGGCCTCGTCCTTTCTTGAAGAACTTGGCAGCATGGATACCTGTGGCGTGAATCTTAGCTCCTGTCCATCGTGCACTTTCCACTCATCAGTTTGCGTGATGACGTAGTCTTGGCATCGATTCATGGCATGACGAAGCTCCAGATTTTTATGTGAAATGTTAATAAAGGCAGTGGTTCCTCAATCATATCTTCTCCTAGCACACAAAGATCTCTTACACCAACAAGCAAAGACTTCGCATCTACACTAAAGCTCGTCAAAATACAACATCACAACAACACTATCACACTTTAACAAGCTACACCCATCTCAAAATGCCTTTCACAGCTTCCGATATTTGCAAGATCATTCTCGCCGTTCTCCTACCACCTCTGGGAGTCTTCCTTGAGCGCGGGTGTAATGCTGATTTCCTCATTAACATCCTATTGACCATCCTTGGTGTAAGTATCTTCACCACAAGGTCATCAACAGCTTTCTAACAATCTTTCCAGTATATCCCCGGTATCATTCACGCCCTCTACATTATTCTGAAGTATTAGACGAACCAGCGTAAGTATTTAGATTTTACTCCATCCAGATGTTTGATGTTGTTGGTATTATGTCAATCCCATGATCCGAGACATGGATATCCGCCACAATCCGGGGAGCTGCATGGCGTCATACGGTACTGAACGCTAGCTAACAACATCTCACCTTCACAGTTCACCAATTCGGAGCATCTTCATGAGATTTGCGAGAGTGACCTTCGTTACTCTGAGCTTTCTTTCTTCATCTTAATACCCGACAGAGTTCGACTCACACACGACAGAGTTCGACTCACACACACTATGTCATATTTTACGATTGCCGGCGTTTCGAGCGCATCCTCACCTGATCATGACATGGCATGGTCTACTCGGGTGTTCCCTGACAACACATACTTGTTGGCAGCAGGTCATGGGGCGCTAAGAGAATTTCTTTACTATGGTCCCTCATGACGACGCACATGAAGGGTTTGGGTATTTCCTTAGTCTCGAAAGCATTGGGAGCTGGGGATCGGTTTTCTGCGGATCTGCTTTTTTGATCGTATGTCTGCGGACTGCGGCGGTTTATGGTTTTCACAATGCATTGTACACTAACTTAATAAATCATAAATCCAAGTTCTTTTGCGAAGCTCAGATTTATACAATATGGATGTGAGAATTGTAAGCTTATAAACATTAAATATATCATACTCGTGGCGCCATTTGTCTCATGTTATTATTGGCTCCTCGTTAGTATTAGGATATGAATGAGAGTGAGTAATAATTTATCCACTATAGAAGAAATTCTAACCACTTCTCCATTAAGTCATAATTTGCTTAAATTGGAATTATGAGGTTGGGTGCCCGACTAGCTACGCTTGCCCCAGCTATCAGTCGAAGATAGTCATGTGACATAACCCAGCAGCTCCACATCTAACCGACCGCGAAGTCTTGGCACACAGAGGTCAATTTTGATCCAATTCTATCCCTCGACTTGAATTTATCACCAGCCAAAACCCGTTCATCAACACCAACTACAAAAACAACACCAAGGCGCAGGATTGTTACCTCTTTGCGACCACATCCCACCATCAAAAATGGCACCATCAACAGTACGTACATGAAAACGCTTTGCTGTTGGCCCGCCTCGAGAGAGGTTGCGGCGTGATACAGTAGGCTGATTTCAATGTGATTCTTGCAGAAGACCAAGGGCGGAAAGGCCACAAAGAAGGTACGTTAACATGCCCCAAACCCTTCCATCATCCAATTGCGTATTGAAGGGAAGACTGACTTTGCGGGAATAGTTTATCATCAACGCTTCGCAACCTGCATCCGACAAGATCTTCGACGTCTCCGCATTCGAGAAGTTCCTCCAGGACAAGATCAAGGTCGATGGTCGTGTCGGTAACCTTGGCGAGGCTGTCAAGATCTCCCAGGTTGGTGATGGAAAGATCGAGGTCATTGCGCACATCGATTTCTCCGGCAGATACCTCAAGTATTTGTACGTTACCCCAAAAAGTTTCTCCCATGGAACAGTTAGTTGGATGATGGAGCTAATATCCTGAGTGATGTAGGACTAAGAAGTTCTTGAAGAAGCAACAACTCCGTGACTGGCTCCGTGTCGTCTCGACTTCCAAGGGTGTCTACGAGCTCCGATTTTTCAACGTTGTTAACGATGATGCTGAGGAGGATGATGAGTAAAGAATTAATTTTCGATACGACACTTGGATGGATGCTATACTTCCAGGTGGATATGGGTTATATGCATACATAGCTTGTCAATGAAATAATGGCGGCATGTGGCCCATACGATGAACAAATCAGCAATTCACCATGGTGGCGTGTGAAACTCTGATTCAACGCACGCATTCTTTTGACAATCTCTTGTTTGATAGTCGGGTTTCGAGTCTATCCAGATCTAGTTATACACTTCCACGCAGCCCTCCATGATCTCTCAAAATCCATCGGATTTAATCCCCTTCTCCTTCTCCAACGCCAATCTCTCTTGATTCGCCTTAGCCCACCAAGCATGCGTCGGGTCCTTGCCAATATTCTCCCCATTCTCATCTATCTCATCCCAGGGCTTCGGCGCTAAAATGTAATGGACATTCTTCACCCTATCGTCCCTCCATATCTCACTATGAACACTCTCCCACCGTAGGGTCTTTAGGGCGTTGTAGACGTACGGTAATGGAACCCAGCAACCTTTGAACAAATCACTCAAAAGTGACTGATCTGCGAAATCCATATCGATAGCCGCGTCTGACTCCATGTGCTTGACAATCAAGTCATAGACGGCCGAAGAGGGGTTGACAACTTGAAGACCACCATTCATGAAGCCTAGAGGTCCAACAGCGGGATCTGGACCAACTGTTTGAGCGATTTCTGGAGTTGAGTGCTGAGATGTGAAAGCGCAACTTTCTGGAAGCCTGCATGACCAGATAAGTCAGTAACGGTTTCTTCGACACAATATGGGAGACACATACCAGTCCTTGGGATAGTGAGGCTTTTTCAAAGGGTTACAAACACACGCGTGTCCCGCTGCAAATACCCTTTTTCCCTTGCCCATCAACTCTGGCCCATCAAGCTCCAAGTCCATCAACTCATCCATATTTTGCAACACTAGCATATCGCTGTCCAGCTGCACTACGCGATCATACTCCGTCAGACTAAAGGGAGTCAACTTTGTCCAACAATCGTAGAAGCGTGGATCTGCGGAGTAGTCTTTTCCCTTGGTGGGAAGCAGGTATTCGACTTTCTGGCTAGGAATTCCACGCGCTGAAAGGACAGCGTGGCCGGCTTCCGGGAATGCATCGGTGTAGAGAGCTACAAGCGGGTAGGCAGACTTGTGCTTCTTGAGGGAGTAGTCGAGGGTCAGGAGGCCTGAGAGGTATTTGGTGTTGGTTATAAGGGTTGTCCAGACTTTGGTGGGGTTAGCAAGAATTCTTTAGGGGAAGGTGGGGAGAACATTTACCTTTTCTGGACTCTGTGACTCGGGGTTTGGAGTCTGCCATCAAGAATGATCCAAGTATGGGATTTGGCTATGAGATATTTGGAATTTGGGAAATACGAAAGAGGGAAGGAGAAAGTATATATAGAAAAGGCGGTATGTATTTGTCACTTGGAGCTAAGATTGCATTCGCAATCAAAGAGCACACATACAACCTTGAAGAAAAAACACTTTAACCTTCGCAATCAAAGCCCAAATATTTACCCTTTATACAACAAACTGAGAATAGAAATAAATATAAGACGCGTCCGTATCCTCTTCTCTCTGTTTGAGAAGTTTCCACGAGTCCACAAACTTGTAACCTCTCGACCACGTTGACGTTCTGCGACAACCCCACCATGCTTGTCGGGCGCACATCGGACTCATGGAGGGGCAGAGTTGGAGCTTGTTTCGGGTCAGAAAAAGTCATGCAAGGATATGGTACGACCCTTGTAGACGGCTTGCTTATGCTTACTTTTGTGAGGGCCAATGGGAGGCGGTATCGTCATCACTCGATAATTTACGTTGGTCGATGAAGACATCTTTTGTTAAATTCTAAGTTGCCTTTGCTGTTGGAGCCGAAGGATTCCTGTTCTGCGAAGAGATCTCCGAGATGGAAAGGAAGGACTAGCAGGTCAGACGATAGATATTTATCACGCAGAGTATAGTATCCCGAAATATTCGTCGAAGCTTAATGTCGATTTCGAGATAACGATTACTTTAACGAATGTCGACAACCACCAATACAGGCCATGTGGTCGAGTTACCCGGAGACAAGATAGTCATTATGGACAAGAAGGAGAGTAGTCAGAACTACAAGGGCTTTGTGGCCGGTGTCTTTTCCGGTGTAGCGAAATTGACTGGTGAGTTACATCAAAACAAACTGGCTGCTTGATCAATTGTGCCTACACTTCCTCTAGGAAATTTATAAATAGTTGACATACATATCCTCACACAGTCGGCCACCCCTTCGACACGATAAAAGTGCGCCTTCAAACCTCCACCAACTCCCAATTCTCCGGCCCCCTCCAATGCCTCCTCCTCACCGTCCGCAACGAAGGCGTTTTCGGCCTCTACAAAGGTGCCACACCCCCCTTAGTAGGCTGGATGTTCATGGACAGCATAATGCTCGGCTCCCTAACCTTCTACCGTAAACTCCTGCACCGCACGCTCTTCGATCCAAACCGCATGTACGATTCCCCCTCCTCCTTCGCGCGCCGCGAGACCAGTCTAGAACCGCATAAACTGCCTACAATAGGCCACGCAATGGCAGGTGTGATGGCGGGGGCGACGGTGAGCTTTATTGCGGCACCGGTGGAGCATATTAAGGCACGATTGCAGATTCAGTATTCGAATAAGAAGAGCGAGCGCCTCTACAAAGGTCCTATCGATGCTTTCAGAAAGATCTATAAGTTCCACGGTATCCCAGGTATCTACCACGGACTTTCCGCCACCTTATTGTTCCGCTCCTTCTTTTTCTTCTGGTGGGGCAGCTACGACATCTTCACGCGGCTCCTCAGCACCCATACCTCAATTTCAACCCCCGCGATAAACTTTTGGGCGGGTGGATTGAGTGCGCAGGTCTTCTGGTGTACGAGTTACCCGAGTGATGTTGTGAAGCAGCGAATTATGACGGATCCGCTTGCTGGAGGACTAGGTGATGGGACGAGGAGGTTCAAGAGCTGGAAGGAGGCGGCGAGGGCAGTGTATAGGGAGAATGGATGGAGGGGGTATTGGAGGGGATTTGTGCCGTGTTTTCTGAGAGCTTTTCCGGCAAATGCGGTGGCCCTTGTGGCGTTTGAGGGGGTGATGAGGAGTTTACCTTGAGATATCTAGCAGGAAGGAGAGTGTCGAAATCTGGGAGCATTGATTCTATTTTATATGGCGTTTGTTGGTTGGGCATAAGTCTCCCTCTCAGTTGAGATTGGGACCAGGATGAGAGTGTGTATATCATGTATTGTAGAATAGAATAGACCAATCTCAGATCAATTGCAAGAATCCGACGGATAAAAAGAAAGCCAGTATGGAACCTTCGAGAATATTAAAATAATAGTCCGAGTCACATTGTGAAAAAGACATTCGAATTAGTGGGATCTAGCCCCCAAACGAGTGGAAACAGCTCTCATCCGAACCGTCCACATTTGACTTCGATGTTCTGAAGTTCGTGGAATACTAAGCAAACCCTCTCTTAGACATCCCTGGAGACACCGCAAGAGAGAGACAGTTGCGATGTGCAACAAACCCTTTTGTAGCTCGATTTAAGGGTAGTTGAGCTCATGACTTCCCTGATTATTTAGCCTCATTTGCAAGCGACTTTCTAATCATGCGTCTTGGACCCTAATTACACGCCACAACTCGGTATGCTAGCTAGGAGGCAAGTAGATCCAGATATTAGCACAGCTGAAACAAGGTAGCAACTCTTTCGTCCATGGCGAGAAGATCGCGTGTTCCTTCTAGGTCCAATGAAAAAGATGAGGGTATCATGATTTATATTCTTACAGTAAAATACGCGCTACCTAGCGCAATCTATCCCTGAGGATATCCTCCAAGTTTCCAGATGTAACAACGCCACGAAAATGCCAGCAACAGAGCTTCACGTTTCGCTCAGATCCTACATTATACCATCTGCCTCTCTCAACCACGCCTGCGCAAGATCCTTCGCTAAACCAAGTCTTAGGATGCTCAACAAATCATCCGCAGACGTGCCAGCAGAAAGACCACGTCGCCAGTCCCATCCACGTTTAATATTTCTACCTACCATGACGCCGCTGCCGCTCATCGATTGCTTCAACTGAGAAGCGAGCATAGAGCTGCCGACCATCGAAAAGCTACTAGTGCCACTGGCATTGGATGTTGACTTGCGAAGCATATCACTTGGTGTAGAACCTTTAAGCCCTTGTCCCGAAGCAACGACAGTTTCCAGGAATTCCGCGCAAGCATTGTATACGCGTGGTCCAACCGCTTGCAAGTCTTCGATGGCCTTCAGCAGAATCTCGATTTGAGAGACTGTGATAGTCGTGTTTGGCTGGTTGACAAACATCATCGCTTCTCCCAATAGTGCTAATAGAAAATCAATGCTGACTATTGCACCGCGCTCCTCATCGTACAGCCCACCTCGAATATTATCATCCGAGCTTGATATCACAGTGAACAGCGCAGTTGCAGCCTCGACCTTTATTGAAGGAGCCCCTGTCCGATATCTGATGCCCTTAGTCGATAATGTTTCATCTCGAAGATCGTAAAACTTGCGCAATGTAGCGTATCCACTGAGTAAATTGCGCAGGAGTTCGGCTGCTTCCACATCCATTCTGGAAAGCTCCACCAAAGTTTTCTTGGGGGCTGATATAACTCGCTTCAAATGGTCGTCAAGGTCGGCCATTGCTGGGTATGCTGTTGAATTCACCAGAGAAAGCGATATCAGAAGATCTAACACGTCTTTCACCTTTTCTGTTTTGTGGGCAAGAGCGTAGTACCACATAGCTTCGCCATAATTATGAGAACCTTCTGCCAAATGGTCTGCGTAAGCCTGCGAGATAAATGTAAGTAAGTGTAAATGAATATATTATGGAAAGACATCTACCTCGGCTGTGCTTTCAGCATGGCGGTCCATGCCAATACTCTGAAGCATAATCCAGATCTTGTCGACTTTTGCCGATGAGTCAAGTTCAAGGTCTTTCAAAAACTCTCCAATCATCTCCTCTGAACGAGCAGCCGAATCGAGCCGTCCTAAAACGGCTATTGTGATCTCCCATCCTGCTCGAGGAATCTGCTCCTTATTTGATGACCGTAAATTCCCGCAATGGGATAGGGATTTTGCGTAGGTAATCAAGGTCTGATCCTTGACGCTGTCTGGCTTGGAACCAGAGGAAATGCCGAGAAGGTCCAAGTCTTCTTGATCAAGACTGCCCATTGTGATTAAACTTTGTGGCTCTGCTGCTGGTAACCATCCACCAATGGTGGCGATCTCTGCAACTGCGGCAGAAATAGGGCCAGACCAGCCTCGCAAGAATCCAACAACTGCTTCATTATCATTTTCGAAAACGGAGGCCAAAGCCACCTCAACAGGATTCAAGCTGTTGACCTGGAAATCCGTGCCATCTCCAGTAGCATGTTCGAAGGATTTTCGTAGTTTGTGGTGGTATTGCGCTGTTTCTCCTGCCGATTGATGAATTTGTGACAACCGAGATCGACCCAAGGCTACTCTCCTGTCATCCTTCTTATCATCCCACCAAATTGCCAATCCAATGGTTGCTTCGCACCAGTCCTGAGCACTCTCGATTATAGCATTGGCATCTCCTACGAGGATGTTGTAAAGGGTCATGAGATTTTGATAAACGTTCCATGGAATCTTGTTCCCAGCTTTTTCTGCATTTCTGCTGTAAGAACCTATGTCTGCCGCCATTGACGATCTGCCAAAACCGCGCCCTTCACCTCTATCACCATCTCTTTCTCTGCCCTCTGCGAAGTTCTTCAGGTCTTCAATAGCTTGAGAGACCCGCAATCGAAACAATGTCCAGTCACTGCTTCTTACGTTCCAGTCACTTCGAGTTTGATTTGCAGCAGGGCATAGATCAAGAATGTTTGCTGCATCAAGCACGACCTTTTCAACATTGGCCAGAACTTGTCCAGAATACCCCCCTTGAGATCGTTGGTTTTTAGAAAACTCCAGATCACTAGGTGCTTCTCGCCAATTACATGACCTGAGGACAGAGGAAACAGCTGGAGTGTAACCGCGAAGAAGTGTACTAAACATTGTATCCCAGAAAAGTCGCAGTTTCGTAGGATTTATCGCTTGTAAAAGCTCGTCCCGGTGATGAGAGAACGGGTCATGATATCTAGCCATCCATATCAACAGTACTTGTGGGATAGGCATGATTGGGTGCAGTTCATGCGCTTGATCAGATGGCGGGTGGTGAAGTTGCAGTGCAAGGTCTGCTATGAAATTCGCTTTCGTAAAGTCAGGTGCTCGTGTACCAGGACCAATTGACGCTGCATATTCCTCATTGTTATGAACCTCGATTTTTTCGGCATATGCAGTCCAAATAGTTAAGAGTTCTTCTGATACGTCCGTGAGTGTGGACACGAGGTCTTCGCCGCTGGGCTCCTCGACTCCTTTCTCGTACAACTGGGTTATGATTGACTCCGTGGTCAAGATCAGGTTGTCTGATTCGGTGATTTCAGGTCTTCTCATCTGTGAAAACAGATCTCTGGCGATTGCTTCAAACATTGATGGCTTCTGTTGTCCCATAATAGATTCTTCCAAGGTCGACATCCCAGCTCCACGGCTACGCTTCAAGATACCTGGCGTGGCCAGTACTAGATCTGTTGTACTCCGCTGGCCAAAACTTTGCCTATTGGATCTTGATTCGGGCAAGTCGGACTGATAATCATCCATTTCATCATCCTCCTCATATTCAGGCTCTTCGTCCGACATTTCGCTTTCATCTCGTACAGTGTTTCGTTTGCCATGGCTTTTATGGAATGTATCATCCTCTTCGTCCACATAATCACCACTGTCCTCGTCCTCGTATTCACTTTCAGGGTCTTGGAAGCCTCGTTGAGGAGACGATTGGTATTGCTGATTGAGTGGAGATCGTTGAGTTGTGGTCGTTGACCGCATTGAATCTGCAAACATAGATCCCGGGCTATCGAAATTATTTCGTGGTGGAGTGAAGGTGCTTTTCTGAGAAAACGAAAGAGGTTTCATGGGGTTTGTTGTGTCCATCATCGAGCTTCCAAAGACTGAGCTTGGCGGCTGCCCCGCGGGTGTAAAGGAATTCGCAGACGAAGGCGGAGGGCCTGCTGGAGTGGTTGAAGGATTTGACATGGCAAATAGATTCCTGCCATTGCTTGACTTCCGATCTGGTGTTGACGGAGCTGGGCTCGAGGAATATGGAACCTGGAAGGTCATGGCGACAGTCTGTGCAAGCAATATTGATGTGTACAAAGTCGCAGAATTAGTCCGCCTCAGTATCTCCCTCGATCCGAAATCCGATTTCGTGTGCGGTGCTCAGCTTGACCTTGCGACGTTGCGATGTTGTTGAGTTGAAAGAAGACGGTATTTACAAAGTTCGGCGACCAATAGTCTGTGACTGCAAGGATAACACTAGCGCGGCTTCTCTCCAACGCGTCTCATTACCCCACAACGCGACTCTGGGTAGGCATTGAAAAGAGGTAGAAGGAAGACGATCAGATTTGCGCTCCTTAGAATACCTTTTCGTGAATTCTGCCCCTGGACACTCGATTAATTTTGTAACAATGCCTAGGTTAGTAGCTCAACAATTTGGCGGCCGTTCCTCGCTGATATTGATGGAATCAGAGAAATTATCACCGTACAAGCTGGACAATGCGGCAATAGCAGTTAGTATGAATTCCCCGTACAAGAGGATTATCTAATTCCAATACCAGTCGGCAGTCAATTCTGGCAGCAACTATGTCAGGAGCATGGCATCAGCCAAGACGGGAATTTGGAGGACTTTGCGACAGAGGGTGGAGACCGAAAGGATGTCTTCTTCTACCAGTCAGACGATACACGATACATTCCTCGAGCGATCCTGATCGATTTAGAGCCTAGGGTAGAGATCTACTTTCCATACGATATGGGGAACTTGGGTGCTAAACGATTGGCAGGTTCTTAACACCATACAAACCGGGCCATACAAGAATATCTACAACCCAGAGAATTTCTTCTTCGGAAGTGGATCAGGAGCAGCGAACAACTGGGGTGATGGTTATCAGACTGGTGAGACAGTCCACGAGGAGATCATGGAGATGATAGATCGCGAAGCAGATGGAAGCGATTCACTCGAAGTTAGTACTTCCAGGTTTCTATACGGGAGCAAGGCCTAATATTTATAGGGGTTTATGATGCTTCATTCTATCGCAGGTGGGACAGGTTCAGGCTTAGGCTCTTTCCTTCTCGAACGGCTCAACGATCGCTTTCCCAAGAAAATAATCCAGACATATTCAGTGTTCCCAGATACAACAAATTCCGGAGATGTTGTCGTCCACCCATACAACAGCTTATTGTCTATGCGAAGGTTGACGCAAAATGCTGACTCCGTCGTTGTGCTTGATAATGGAGCATTGTCCAGGATTGCCGCTGATAGGCTTCATGTTCAAGCGCCCTCTTTCCAGCAAACCAATCAACTTGTAAGTTTAATCCTCGTCGTAACCACAAAGCATTGCTAACATATGTCAAAGGTATCTACTGTCATGTCAGCTAGTACGACGACCCTTCGATACCCAGGATACATGCACAACGATCTTGTCAGCATTGTTGCTTCACTAATTCCAACTCCTCGATGCCATTTCTTGATGACATCGTACACACCATTTACCGGAAATAACGTCGAGCAAGCTAAGACGGTTCGAAAGACCACTGTCCTAGATGTTATGAGACGTCTTTTGCAGCCAAAGAATCGTATGGTTTCAACTATACCTGGGAAGAAGAGCTGCTATATTTCTATTTTGAATGTCATTCAGGGAGATGTTGATCCAACTGATGTACATAAAAGTCTTCTCCGAATCAGGGAACGAAGACTTGCGACCTTCATTCCGTGGGGCCCAGCGAGTATTCAGGTCGCGCTCACCAAGAAGAGCCCTTACATCGAAATGAACCACAGGGTTAGCGGCTTGATGCTCGCAAATCATACAAGCATTGCAACAGTAAGCAGTAAACACCCCACTAAATCAAACAGTCATACTAATGTTTGCTTCAGCTATTCAAGCGCATAGTTCGACAGTACGACGGTATGCGGAAGCGAAACGCTTTCGTTGATGGGTACAAGAAAACAGCACCATTCGCCGATAATTTAGATGAATTCGATGAAGCTCGAGAAGTGGTGACCGACTTGATTCAAGAGTATGAATCTGCCGAAGACGCAGACTATCTGAATCCAGACGCTGGCGCCGCGGGGACAGAAGCAGGAGACAATCGAGTTTCGTAATGATTCTTCATCAATAATACTCATCCATGATTCGCATGATGTTCGGCGTATGGGCATTCGTCGATTGGGGGTAAGGGAGTTTTTGTAAAGGGACGATTAACGATACCAATTTGAGATGAATACCAAACACGTAATCTATGTTGATCTTACTTGTATGACTACCTTGAGACTGCTGAACAAAGTCGACGAGTCTTCTAGATCCATCTCGAAAGCGTGTCATCACTAGCTGAAGAACTGAGAGAACATTCACGATTGTTCTCGGTTTACACAATGAATCAAGTTTATGTGTTCGCGTGCATATGCAATGACACAGTAGGTAGGGGTTGCTTTGACGAGTGACCAAATTGAATTGATTCCTTGGATGGACTGCAGAGTATGAGTCAGAGTCAGATTCATCAATCAATTTTCGAATATGAAGCTGGGACAATAATGTATCGTGAAACCATTCCGTAGAATCTTCTCGCTTGTTTCTCGCCTCGAACCCCCCTGCTCGCTTAGACGTCATACAAAAAAGATTAGTCCGGACTAAATGCTCCTTGATCATCGATACTAACTCCTGGAAAATTGTGGCAACAGCAACAGGTAGGAACAATTTCATTAGGTCATGCTATGGTAGGCTTGGTGTAAAGGTGGGGTCTAGGGCTTCCGTCATAAGGAAGCTCTTTCTTCATTTTCAATTCTGCACAAAAACCAATTCGAAATATCCAGATATCCAAGTCAACACTCTTAAAAGGTATGTACTCGGTTCTCATTACCTTCCTCATGCACAGTCTAACGATTCATTAAGATTTTCGATTACAAGCACAACGAAAAGCATAATTATGCCTGAACAATCCAAAGCCGACCTCATCGCGGAGCGTCAAGCCAACCTCCCCCTCCCTGAGGACCCCCCAGTAGCCTCCGACTGGAACAGCGCCGACGCCCGCACCGTCAACGTCAAGGCCGGTGAACGACAAGATGAGTTGCCTGCAGGTGGCTCCGTTTCAACGGGTGATGCTGAGTCGAATGGATTGAGGGAGCCGGCGAGTAAGGGAAGTGGTGCGAGGGAAGAGGGAGGCGCAGACCTGAGTGGCGTTGGACGACAGGGCAAAGAAGGATTAAATGGTTTGCCCAAGGATGCTACGAAGTAGGTTGAGAAAATTTAATGGGCATGAAGGTAGACAAAGCCATGAGATACGTTTTCAGTAATGAGAAGCTCATGAAAATGGAGCTTGGACATTCAATTGGTCTCTATGAAATCCAAATATTACCAAGACATAATCTATGTCATTTCGTTCTTTGATCTCGAGATTGGCCGTAACAAGTATATTTGGCACCTCTCGTAAGAAAAAGTAGACGTCAGACTTCTGACCGGCAACACAGCATTAACGTAACACACCGCCACCATCATTCACCTCCCGTCTCACAATTATTTGCTTAAATGCACCCGCCAAATGCAGCATGTTGCAACTTAACGTTTTCTAAGTTTCCAAATTTTCTTGCTTTAAAGTTTCATAGTTGATGTCAAGGTGTCTCTGCTGCAAGCTTAGGGAGGGGAAGTGTGATGTCATCGTACTGAAGAGCTATGTGCTAGTAATTAGCCACTGGAATGAGTGACAATCTCACAAAACCACATTGCTCTATTCAATTCAATAATCCACTACTTGCCAATTATAACGCAAACTATACTCAATAATGTCTACTCGCAACCCAACTCACGGACAGAAGGCATGTCATCTTTCTCAAACTTTTCCCCAGTTTAATAGACATTCCTAGCACATGTAGCATATTCAGTGAACTTGGCTGCAAGAACGCGGATAACGGCTCCAATGCCCTGTCTATTTGAATGTCAAATATGTTCTCTATCATGATTGAAAATGCTGATCATGGACAAGGTCACTGATCCAAAAGCACCCTCTATCAGAGAAGGAGCAGGCCCAATAGCCTCCGACAGCTTAGCAGCAGAGTCCACCAAATCTGGTGGTGGTTTTGCCTCCAACAGAGACAGTGATCCCTCAGGAGTAGCAGGAGCCAACTCCACGTTCGCCAACACAAACACATCCGCAGCAACCAAACTCGACCCTGCAATGGACGCCGAGACTAGAATGGCACAAGAAGACTGGGCTGAGGAGAAGAAGCTCGGTGCAGCTGCCAATTCCTATTCTAACGCTGCTGGCGGACAATCGAAGGCTCTTGCAGTTGAGAATACCACTGGCTCCTCATTTACTGGTGGTGCAACTTCGTCTGCCGGCATTGCTCCAAGTTATGTGCAAGGTGGGTATACTGATACCGCTGGGCCAAAAGGACGTAATTTGACAGAGGGAGGGTTTGAGAGTAATGATAAGAAGAACGCGAGTTTCAATTCGGAGATCGGATCGAAGAATGATCCGGGAAGGTTGGCGGAGCAAAAGATCTATAGGGAGAATGCCAATACTGGTATGGATGCAATTCCGACGCAGAAGGGAGGCAGCGGAGGTAATCCGTATGATACTTTGGGTGATACCCAAGCATAGATGGAGAGAAATGCGTGTGGAATTTGAATTTGTCAAGCAGACTATTTACCGAGCACTTCTCGAATGTACCGTACCCATTGTGCCATCCCTGTATGCACTGTCTGTAGCAAATCAACTAGCAATGCTCTAATCAAATGAAAATCGTTCCACAAGCTAGTGTGCATTTTCAGCCTTATAACAAGTAGGTAAGTTTAGAGGTATTTAGTCCCTTCCTCAAATAAGAGGTCCCGTTGGCATTTGAAACCCCCTACTGCAATTCCTCATCATCTCCTCCACATTCGGAACCCCTGCTACCTACACGCTATGCTTGATAGGAGATAGTATTGCTTGACGGCCAGTAGCTTCAAGGTCGAGCTTGCTCTAAGGGCACATGCAAAAAGTTCTCTTTTACGTGTTTTCATTGGGATTTAGATTCTAAATAGATTTCTTTTAAGCCGGAAGATCATCTACAAGTCACTGCCGTAGCTTAGAAACCATGCTTCAGAAACGAGGAGATGGAGTTTTACTTCTTTAAGAGAATATCTTCTTATATTGAGATATTACTCTTGCGATGATAGGTAGTACTCGTAGAGAAAGAGTCGCAACAGGGTTGCAGAGCTGAGATTCAGGAGCTCTCCTTCGCTTCAAGAATTATTAGTCGGTGGCTCGTGAGGTTTCTCGACATGTAATGAGTTTTGGTAGCTTAAGGTTGCTAAGGCTAGCCTTATATAGCCTTTAGTGATTACTTAGTAAGGAAAGGATTAAAAAGGAAAAATTTAATAACTTACTAACAGTAATCTTATTCTACTTTTATAACACATGATACGAGGTTCTCTACTTACTCTGTCTACTATACCCCTAAATATTTTACAGCCATAGTCTAAATCGTATCGCCAAAATAATTAATGATATCTAGTAGAGTGAACCAGATCATATGGTATTAAAGACCTGGGATTCAAGATGATAGTGAAATCACTATGGTTTCACTACCCGAAGATATATTGATGAGCTAAGAAGTACCTATGAGAACACTTATTTACTCGATTCCATCAACTCAAAACCAACAAAGTTCCACTCCCAAACACTTGATCTTGTTGAGTGACATTCAAAAGCATACTTCGTCTCCCATCTCATAGAATCCCATGCCCCATCATCTGGAGGCGGATTCATTGAACCCCTCTCACCATCAACGAAAACCTAGGAGTCTAAAGCCTTCAGGCAATGTATGACGTGTGCATAATCAACCTCTTCCGGGCAGATATGATTTCCATTTTCCATTGCTTGCGAATATCTTCTCGGCGCAAGCAAACAATGAGCCACGTGGAATCTCAAATCGGTAGGTATCTTAATTTGCTTATCATCGCTGAGGAACAACTCCTTCGTGTAGTCTTGACTGAGGCGAACTTCATTTGCTCGCGTGTAGCGCTTTTGGAACCAGAGCTATTTAGAAAGCTCATTTTCGTCGACTAGGTGGACTAGAATCACGGCCTGATCGTCTAGGCGGAGCTAGAGGCGTTTTCTTTCTCTAAGTGAAGTTCGTAGCGTGGACCTTGGTTACCTCCGGTGTCGTATTAGACCCAGATTCCTTTCTATAAATGCAGGGCAAAAGCCAGCGAGGAGTTGCCACGGCACACAGCGACCAGAATCAGACATAGAAGAGCTACTGTTGACCAAAACACAACTCTCACAGAGACATGATTTTTCCAAAATTGACCAGCGGATTTCAGGAATGATCGGATGATTTTGATTATCCCCAAGCGTTAAGAAGACTCCAGATGACTTCTTAACAGCTCAGAATCAGTAATGGGAAGCGATATGGAGTTAAAGAAGGTTCTATGGGCACGAGATAGAGTAGCTAAGCAACCGAAACTGTTCCCCTTCTGTTTCGAATCCGAACACCTCGACTGGTTATAAAATATAGATGTCGAGGAATCTCGATGCGAACGTACAAATTGGTCGAATGTCAACACCGCATCTTCAACAGTTACGGAAGATGTCTCTGTGACTTGGGCAGTATAAAGAATGAAGAGTTCATTCTTGATAATGAGAATCAATCTTGAAAATCTGTCTTCCCAAGCTCGTTTGGACAATATTTCTTGCATATAACACTCTTCATTGTGACCATCCGTGAAGTTTGAAAGTAGGGTTACTGTGAAGTTTTGGTCTTCGATGCCCGAATAATTGAAAAATATGTGCATTTTGAAAAAAAAATGAAGGTGCTTACAAGAAGAAGTTTTCGGTATGTGCGATAGTAAAAGGTAATGTAGAACTAGGAGTTAAAAGGTACTCAGAAGACAAGAATTCTCAAGAAAGAAAATTTCAGTCATCTTTGTGGTGAGCCACCAAACTATGAGCGCGAGAGAGCATGGGATGCTATCCAAGGCTGTCGGTCTCATTCCTCAAGTTGGCATACTAGATTGCTAACAATAAAAGGGAGCGCGATCAAAATATCACCAGAAAACCTAAAGAAACTTAACACATCCCAGAGTGATCTATGGCTTGAAACACCGAGCGATACAGGTGGTGGTTATGCAGCATATCTTAAAGTCCACCACTAACTATACTGCCTAGTATGTTTTATCAGGATACCACTATCTCAGAGGCATATCTAAAACCTCCTCCAGGCAGCGCTTCGGCGTTGGACGTACAGAGATGAATATCTAGCAAGCATGGATGAGCTGCCCAAATTGTTCCACGGAACTGTTGATAAAGTGCATAGACGCCTCGTCAAATGGAGAACCTCTTTCCGTTCGAAAGTTGACGGCTGAGACATTGACCAACGATGTGTTATATACTTTGAGTAAACCACAGCCGACTTTAGAGTTCTTCCGAAACTCCAGGATTGGTAATCAGAATCTCGGGATTTCACGTGACATGCCAAACTGGGATGTCCCCGTGCCCGCCCCACCAGCGCGTCTTACCCACTCAAGCTCTAAAAGTCGCGTCTGCCACCCACAAGAAACTCATACACAACCCCAAATAGCTCGCAATCCGCATTTCCACTGATTCCATTGCGCGCATTGCTCCCATAACTCCCAGAAAGAATGGTTGACTGTCCAATATGCAGCAAATCCGTAAAAGCAAAAGACATAAACAACCACATCGATTCAAACTGCACGAAGTACCTCGACACTGGGTCTCCGCCACCAACGCAGGCACCGCCTTCAACGCAGAAGCAGGCGGTATCGAGCTTCTTCTCAACGCCGGCGGCAAAACGAGCAGCGGCTTATCCTACACCGAAGGTAGAGGGGAGCCCGACTTTGAGCTTCCAGACAAAGGAGAAGAGTTATGGGGTTACACCGAGCCAACCGCAGAGGAAGCGGTCGTTCGAAGATGTTGAAGCATTCCCGATGGGAAAGAAGGATGAGGATGATGTAAAAACGCCAGTAGAAGAACCTGCGGCTAAGAAGACGAAAACAAATGCTTTCCAGAAAGCTGCGCCACTTGCAGAACGAATGCGACCTCGATCATTAGATGAATGTATTGGACAGGAGTTGGTTGGGCCAACTGGTGTCTTGAGAGGCTTGATAGAGATGGATAGGGTGCCTTCGATGATATTATGGGGCGGGGCTGGGACGGGGAAGACCACTATTGCGAGATGTATAGCTTCGATTGCTGGAAGTCGCTTCGTGGAGATTAATAGCACCAGTTCTGGCGTGGCGGACTGTAAGAAGATATTCGCGGAGGCGAGAGGGGAACTAGGTTTGACGGGAAGGAAGACGATATTGTTCTGCGACGAGATACATCGCTTCACGAAGTCGCAGCAGGATTGCTTTCTTGGGCCTGTGGAGAATGGTCAGATTACACTGATAGGAGCAACGACTGAGAACCCATCTTTCAAAGTACAGAACGCTTTACTATCGCGATGTCGGACTTTTACCTTGTCGAAATTGACAGATGAGAACATTCTACAAATCCTAGAACGAGCTCTAGAAGCTGAAGGGAATAACATATCTCGAGATCTCCTAGACTCCGAGTTCCTCAAATACTTGTCCGCCTTCTCAGACGGTGACGCTCGCACCTCCCTCAACCTCCTCGAACTCGCTATGTCCTTGTCTACTCGCCCCTCTATCACCAAAGAAGATATCAAATCCGCCCTCACCAAAACCCTCGTCTACGACCGCGCTGGCGACCAACACTACGACACCATCTCCTCCTTCCACAAGAGCGTCCGCGGCAGCAACCCGGACGCCGCACTCTACTACCTCGCCCGCATGCTCCAATCCGGTGAGGACCCTCTCTACGTCGCGCGCCGCATGGTTGTCATCGCCTCCGAGGACGTCGGGTTGGCAGACAACAACATGCTCTCACTCGCCACGGCAACCTACACCGCGGCGGAGAAAATTGGTATGCCTGAATGCCGCATCTCTCTCGCGCATTGTACCGTGGCGCTCTGTCTCGCCCCCAAGAGTACGAGGGCGTACAGGGGACTGAACAATGCTTATGCGGCACTTAGAGAGCCGGGGGTGGCAAGTTTGCCAATCCCCATTCATCTCAGGAATGCGCCAACGAAACTTATGAAGGAGTTGGGATATGGGGATGAGTATAAGTATAATCCGAATTATAAGGAGGGGAGGGTGGTGCAGGAGTATTTACCCGAAGCGCTGAAGGGGAGGACATTTCTTGAGGATAGGGATCTGGGGACAGAGATTGATCCGGGGGCTTGGTAATGGATGATAAGACAGTTTTGTAGAACAAGGAGTTTTGTATTGAGGTCGGTTAGCGATTATAGTATAGGTTTTACGTTGGCGCTTAAAGGGGTGGCGCTTCATAGATACACTCTTAGCAATGAGAATGGTCAAACAAGAATTGATTAGAAAGAGCTCCAGTGAAGCTTTCTTCCGCCTTTACCTAGGAACTGCGGCCAAAATACCTCAACCACCTTTCTTCATCACAACACAACAGCTTGCCGTTAAATAGTCCCATGAAACAATGCACTTGAACATGATATGTCCAGACATGAAGGGGTATATTCGCCCCTAGCATTCCTCGGGCTCAGACTTTGAGGTACAATTTCATATCAGACGGTGTCCCAAACTCTCTTAAACAGAATACCACCAAGTCATGACTTAGTTCACTATCACCGCCCAAGATCATGTAATCGAAAGTGTACAAGCCCTTAGTACATTTGTCCCTCCTATGTCCTTGACACTAGCCTATTGAAATACCTAGCTTTACGTAGTTTGTGGACAGTAGTAAATGGGATACGTTGATGGTGTGTTCAAGAAATGCGTTTAATATTCTTGTGGTAGGAAAATTTATGGCGGCTTGTTATATTTTAGAATTATGAATTCTTGATAACAAATATCCCCTATAGTTTTGCAAACTGTCTAAGTGGCAACTAATTGAACAGCAAGGCCGCCTTCCATCATAATAACCTAGCCTGTGAAGAACTATAGTGAATAACTCGTCGAGAAGTTGACTGCCCATTTCTTTAGCTTTTGAAAAGCACGTTCGACCGTGAGGTGGTTTGTAGAGGTGCGTAAGCTCATAAATCGAAACAAGAGTGCGTTCATAAAACCTATGAGAAGGCTGCACTGATATCACTCCGTGGAGAGATTCCGAAAAACAGCTTGTTTCACTTTGTAGGTGTTCATGCTCGACAGTAATCTCCCCTAGATAATAAATTACTTGTACCTATCTTCTACACCTAACAACCTATATAAGCCACGCCCTAGCAATCCAGTAGTCCAGCCGTCCATTCTGACGACACCGGTCTATTGACGGGACAAGGGCGCTTCGCTCATTGGTTTTCCCAGTGCTCTGCACGCTGTTAACTAGAAGATCAGTGAGACATTCCAAAAATGAGGTAAATTTTGCCAGCGACTAAGCTACGAAGCACGATATGAGTGAGAGTGTTGGTAATTTCATCTTTCTCGTCAAGTACTCTATTATCACCCTCCTGCACCTGAAAATTTCATCTCACAAGAACATAAGTACCAGCTCCTTCATGCACCCTCCCATCGACACCCATCCCTCTTCTAGTATTCCACAGATAACTCGTCCTGTCCTCCTCTCCCCAGCCCCAGAAATCAAACCTAGAATCCTCAGAGAACCTATCACAATCAACAAAGACTCAACATTATCACCCTCAATATCATATGATAAATTAGTAAGATATGCCCAGACTGTCTAGGTACCTGTGGTCTTATCTCATTGAAGTAGAAGGCAGCTTTTTGAGCATCGAATAGGCTCGTGTCCACAGTCCATCTAGTCGACCTTGAAAGGAATGGTTCTATAAATTTGTAATCTACCTAATTTAAATGCTGGAAGGAATTCTGGCCAATGTGTCTCAATCTCACGTAAAGGGATTACTTTAGAGCAAGCTCTAGTAAAATAGATACTACCTGAAGCAATGGGGACTGGGGGGCCTCCTCTGGGCTCGCTCTTCTCAAGTCGTAGGTGCCATCATCCGTTCTTTCTATCACAACTATCACAGTAGCAAAAACAGCCAGCATGAAATTTTACTCAATCATCTTTTCATTTCCTCTGATTGTTGTTATACAAAAACCGTGACACAATCCCGTGCCAGATTCAGTTATTCTTTTAGTTTTCTTTGTACTCGGAAGCTCAGCATCAGCCCTCAATCAACCACCCATTGTCATGCCATCCATACCCACGCCATCTATGTGCAAATTCCACTTCCACCAGCCTTCCTCTGGCAACTCATCACCCTCCTCCGCCTCCACTCTCCGCAGCAAAAAAAAAAGACTACAGACAGAAAGACAACCAGAAATTGATTCAATTCCCAATTACTCCATCTCCATCTATTACAAGAAAAAAAGACATTAAATCAGCTGTTTATGGTAACATGCTGGGGAGGTTCGGAAAACTTGCATCTCCTGGTGAAATGCTGGCGGGTTTTCCTATTGACATGAGATCCTATGGTTATGGTTTTCGCTTCAAGGGGTCGTCACAATAAAATGCCTGATGGTGTGAGAAAAATCGAAAATGCGCGCTGAATTGCCGGGAAAAAACAGGCCCACAAAATCGGGGACCACGTCATGAAGAAACAGACATTAATTTGCTCCTGGTCGCATACCCCATGATGGTTTAAGCTGAGAAGCAATATCATCCTTGGTGAAGACGACATCCTTAGGGATACGGCTTGCGCGATAAGCTCCTTGTCGGATAGCACTGAGCTGCACTTGGGAGATACCGCTTCGGTTGCTTCTGATACTACCAGCGTCGCTCATGGTGTCAGGATCTCTGATTCTCTTTGGTGGGGCGAAGTCGAGGCCAGTAAATGTTCCGGACTTTCTAAGCAGATGACTACGAGGTTTGTTAGTGAAAGGATAGACGAACGCAAAGGATCGAATGCTTACGGGCTGGGCATTGGTGCAAGCTCCTCGAATGCACTAGCAGTTGGAGTGAAAGCCGGCACGGCGGGTGAGTATGCTCTTCTCTCTCCAAACGGACTTTGGGAACGACCTTGGGCTCGCTCGCGAATACTTGGTGGTGGAGCAAAGTCGTTTGCGTTGAAAATTGCAAATGAATCGTCCTTAAGCTTAGAGGGTGTCGGCATGGTATTGAGAGCTGAAGGTGGTGGCATTGGCTTTCTAGGCTTCTGTCCTGGAGGCCCCATGCGTCCAGATGCAGAGGAGTAGGCTCGAGGTCCAGGTGGTGGTCCACGTGGTCGACCTCCAGCACTCATGCCTCCCATCGAACCATGCATGGCTCTTGGTGGTCCCATGAACTTTGGACCTCTTGGAGGAGGTGTCATAGCACGGCGAGTGACAGGCTCCGCATATGGCATGACGAATGCATTGCTGTCTGGGTCGTAATAAGCGGCATCGCCTAGATAGTTCTCGTCATAATCCTCATAATATTGGCCCGCTGGTTCTGGCTTCGAATCATCAAAATACTCTTTATAAAATGATCGGATTCTGTTGGCTCTGATTTCCGGGTCGTCGGACTCTGTGACGGCATTTGGAGGTAGTGGACGGAAGCCCATAGAGAGACGCTTCGCATCAAAACCGGGAGCTCCCAATCCTGCCTGAGCGAATTCTTCTGGAGGGACATCCATGGAGTATCTTTGGCCACGAATCTGGTCTTTCTGGTTGGGAGAAGGAGGTGTAACTTTGAATCCATCTCCATAATCAGCATCAGCAGGCGGCGCAGCACCTCGAGAGTCCTTGCGAGGAGGTCGGGGACTGGAGGGTAGAGCATTAGGTATTTGTGGGCGTTCTAAATTATTTTGAGGTGCAGGGTCGGTGGCACTAATTACATTTGCCAGGTAGCTATTGTCTTGACTACCAGCACCGACATCTCGAGGCGTATTGGGAGGGATTGGAGATGAGACAGGGCCTTGACCAGGACGCGGAGTGGTTGGCAAGCCGCCTCTCTTCATATCTTCTGGCGAACCAGGCCCTTCAATCTGAGCTTGTTGAGGCTGTACTGGGAAGGGAGGAACAGGCATGGCGCCCATCGGACTGGCTGGGCCATTCGTGTTTGGGAGAGAATTCTGACGAGGTGGTGGTATGAATGCTGGAGGGATGTTTCTAGGCATGTTCGTGAGATCGGTGGTTGAGACTTCTTGCATCCTGGAGGGAGCAGCGCTAGAGCCGGTGTAGATGGAGGAGCCGTTCTTTCCCGAGTGAAGAGAGTGTCCGTCACCTGGGTAATATTGAGTGACAGGCCTATAAGGGTCCTCGTGCTGGTGAATGGTTCTCGAGAGGGAATGGAGGGATTCGCGGGAGTTTTGTAGCTCAGGTGGGAGAAGATAGGGACTGTTCATACCCATATCCATAGAAACCTGGCGTTTCCTGCCCAGCTCCTTCTCCAACATCTCATTTTCAGTCATCACCGGCCGATTCTTGCGTCCAGGTTGAGGAACATCACCCAATCCAAAGTCCAGAGAGGCGTGTCGATCGTTGGCGTCCTCCTCTCTTTGCTTACGCACGTGGCGGCGATGGAGAACGAAGAATAGAACCGCGGCACCGATAACGGGAATTCTATGAATTACTATTAGTATGAGCGCATCCTGTCTATGGCAAACACTTACGCGACACCAAGAATGATAGGCATGGTGAACGAAGACGAGCTCACGCCAGTCTCGCAAGCGTTGGCGCCGCAAGAAGACGATGAGCTGGCTGCAGAGCTGGTAGCGGTAGAGGTTGCTGAAGCTGACGATGATTCTGTTCCTGATCCCCCTGATGATGGAGGTGATCGTGGCTCAACCACATGGCGAGGAACAGCGATTTCTCCCAACTCTCCCATAATTCCTATAACTGCTGAAGGTATTCTCGGTCCTAATCTAACAATACTTTCTCCACGTCGGTCTGCCATTGTGGCTGGCGATGGCACATAAGCCCTTCGCCAAGGGATGTTCGTGGGTCGAGAAAAGGGTCAGGTCAAGCGACGGGAGGGTTGCGTGTTGGGCTCTCGAAGACGACGACGACGAAAGGAAGGTGCGACCAGTTTCGAAAGCAAAGATACGTGTCGGTGACAGTATCAAAGGTGTAGATGTTCAAAAAGGATGGTGTTTCATGTACGCATCTCTGTGATATGGTAGCAACGATATTGAAACGGCTCGACAATGCCAAACTTGCTGCAGGTTGAGGTTGGTTGGATTGGCTGGGAATAAATGCTCGATTGCAAGATTGCGACAAATACCGACTCGAAAGAGTGACTAGAGGTGAGAGAATATGTAAAAGAGTGAATTGAGGTGAACCAAAGGAATGGCAGCCCGACTGGCAGGCAGGTTGCTCTCTTTCGAGACAAGATTGAAGATGCTGATACGGGCGAGTTGAGGCGAAGAAGTGGAAGAGAGTCAAGAAAGGATGGAGGGCGAAGACGAGCGGGACTGGGACTGGCTGAGAGCGGTGCAGGGCGCAAGTAAGCGAGACCAGTGATGCTTGTGCCTGGACGGAGGATCAGGCCGATGGGGTACGTAGATTGGCTGAAATTAGATATGGACCCACTTACGGAGCTGGACTAGCTAGATAGGGGCTAGACTAATATTTCCTCACTGGCTCGGTTCTCCTGCTCAGGGGACGAAACAGATAATTCAACAGCGGACAGGCATAGAGGAGATCCAGCCAGGCGAGATTGACATTTGAGATGGCACAGCGGGGGGTTGAGCAAGATGGGATGAAATGCGAACATTTGAAGCATTCTTTTACAGATAGAATTCTTTATGAATTCTTCATGAATTCAATTGTTTAATGCGTAACGACTACGGAATTTTTCATGCCGCTTTTGACCCCTCCATCCGCTGTCATGTCAAGATTGGATTTTAAGGGTTATCATGACTTCTAATCATAGAGTCGTCCACGGGTGAGGATGAGAAAGGGCATGTAGCTCGGAGAAGGATTGGCTAGAGCTAAATGTGGCATGCAGGAACATGCAAGTACTAGTCTTAATCTGACTCTAGTCAGGAACAGAGCGCACAAGTGGATTCGACACTGACCACTCATAACATCACAATTCAGGTGATTTATGACCAGGATTTCGAAGCTTCATCAAACTTGCTTCGATGCTGGGAATCTTGGAGCATAGGCGAAGAGAGGCTTCGAGGCTCCGATGCTGTTTCTCCCACCCGTCTCTGAGATCTTCCACATACTTACTTCCCTTCCTTATGCTTCATCTTCGTCCGGAGCATCCTCCCAACCCGGTCCTCATCTCTTCTTCATCTCTTCTATCAAGAAAGAATCCGTGGTTTGTTTGAGGTTGAGATCTTGTATCGCTCGGCGCCGTCCCGGTTTGTCTTGTGCAACACTTCAAGTCTCTAGACTCTGCACGTGCAGCAAGAACAAGTACGGACGGGAGTTATGAAAGTATACGAAGTGCTCTATCAGCAAGAGAGCTGAGATGACATACCATGAACTACCACACGAACAACATGTGCTCCTTCAGACTCGGTGTGCAACCACCTAACATATCACCTGGTGGAATGTTCTCCCTACTGTCGGCCAGCTCAAAGCCTCCCAACGCTCGTTGGCCGACTCTCATTGGGTGTGCATTAGTTCGCGAGAAATTGTGATTAACGCCGCCACAATTGGATGAATGCCCTTGTGCACCTGGATAAATATTGGTTAATAATACACTCTTGATTGGCATAAGCACTCATTTCATCGAATATCGGTTACTTTATTGATCGCCACCCCCCCCCTTTTCATTCTCCTGATCAAAGTTCCGAGTCTACGGATTCAGTGTCGTTAACACGCCGGCATGTTTTTGTATAAAGCTTGCGTAGGCGATAATGCGATCATAGCGCTAGCAAGTCAGCCGCTTTCATAATTCAGGTTCAAGACAAACCCAAAAAGTTATGAGGGAGGGAAATTTGATTCGCGGCTCGCTCCACGTGTGTGCCTCAGGCCCTAATTACTCGCACACGGTTACGAATCCGATCCGTCTTCGTAAAATCTTCGTAAAGAAAACTTGGCGAGAAACATTTTGACAGGATTTCTCAATTTCATCGACCTCTTCGTCTCCACTCTTCCAAACTCCTTTGAGGCTCAGACCCGTGACGTGTTCTTGTTAATCGTGACCAGGAGGGAGACATTCAATTAGTGCTATGGTGAAAAGATGTAGTCACGGGAATAATGGCGGAATTTGATCTCTCTGCCACTTTCATCCCTACACTACACAAGCCAGCCTCACTGCTTCCCATAGCTCGCCATAGGCAAAGCCTTTTATATCTTATCGAAACACACTCTGTCACTATTGTCGTTGGACAGACAGGTTCGGGTAAAACAACTCAAATACCTCAATACCTCGAACAGGCAGGATGGTGTGCGGACGGGAAAGTCATTGCTGTCACTCAGGTAAGTTGGATTTCCGAGGAGTAAGGGATTCTCGCTAATCCATTGCAGCCTCGCCGGGTAGCAGCCACCACGGTAGCAATCAGAGTAGCAGAAGAAATGGGGTGCACAATTGGTGAAGAAGTCGGCTACTCGATCCGGTTTGAGGATGTCACGTCGGCCTCAACACGCATCAAGTTCCTGACTGATGGCTTGCTGCTTAGAGAGGCGCTTGTTGACCCTCTACTGTCACGTTATTCGGTGATCATGGTTGATGAAGCTCATGAACGTTCATTGAGTACGGATGTTCTTCTGGGAGTCCTAAAGAAGATACTCAAGAAAAGGAAACATGATCTTCGGATCATCATCAGTAGTGCCACCCTCCAAGCAGAGGATTTCCTGAAATTCTTCTCCGAAGATGGTGAGGTCCAACCAAAAGCAGAGTCTTCGAACGCTGTGACTTTGGACGATCTCATTTCTTCGGGTGGTGCTCCTACGCTGCCTGCCAGCAATTCTAAAACTGGTCAAATTATCAATTTGGAGGGGAGATCATATCCGGTAGATGTCCTTTATCTCGAGACGCCTGCTGAAGACTACGTCGAAAGAGCTGTGCAAACAGTCTTCGACATACATACCAAAGAGCCAGATGGTGATATTCTGGTTTTCCTGACAGGACGCGAAGAGATTGACAATGCGGTCCAAGGCATATCTGAGCGCACAGCCAATTTGCACCCACGAGCGCAGGCATTGATGCCTCTTCCTCTATACGCCGGGCTATCAACAGAACAACAAATGTATGTCTTTGAAGCAGCACCAGAGAATACGAGGAAAGTAATTTTCTCGACGAATATCGCTGAGGCCTCCATCACAATCGATGGAATTGTGTATGTTGTTGATTCTGGATTCGTCAAACTTCGAGCCTTTAATCCCTTGACTGGCATCGAGACGCTGACAGCTACTCCAATCTCAAAAGCATCTGCTACTCAAAGAGCTGGACGGGCTGGACGTACAAGACCAGGAAAATGTTTTCGTCTATACCCCGAGTCCAATTTCCAGTCCTTGTCGGAGTCAACTGTCCCAGAAATACAACGTTCCAATCTTGCTCCAGTCATCCTTCAGCTCAAAGCACTCGGGATTGATAATATCGTCCGCTTTCCATTCCTCACCTCGCCACCATCGGAGCTTATCATTCGTGCCCTTGAGCTGCTCTACTCTCTAGGAGCACTGGACACATACGCCAAACTGACCAAACCCCTTGGTTCTCGCATGGCTGAACTAGCCGTAGAGCCCATGATGGCCAAGACCCTCCTCTCGGCCTCTTCCTTTGGAGTGCTCTCGGAGATGCTCACAATAGCCGCCATGACCTCACTTGGAGGTACCATCTGGATATCCCATGATGGCGAAAAGAAGAAGATGGAAACTGCACGACGGAAATTCGCTGTCGAAGAAGGAGATCACATCACACTCCTAAACGTATACCAAGCATTCATCACCAAAGGCAAGAAAGAAGGACGATTCTGCCATGACAACTACCTCAATTTCAAAGCCCTCACACGCGCAGTCTCGATTCGTGCGCAGCTAAAGAGATATCTTGAACGATTCGGTCTCGTTGTTCAAGAATCTCTATCCGGTACCTCAAACCCCAACCTCGAGCCTCTTCGAGTTGGCGGACCAGACAAAGGTGAGCAGATCCGCCGTTGCCTCACCACAGGTTATTTTGCGCACGCTGCGAAGATGCAACCAGATGGGACATTTAGGAATGTAGCTGGTGGCACAATTCTACATGCTCATCCGAGCTCGTTGATGTTTAACAGGAAGGCGGAATGGGTTGTTTTTCACGAGGTCATGGAGACAGGGAACAAGACTTTTATTAGGGATGCCACGAAGATCGAGAAGGGGTGGTTGGTTGAGTATGCGCCGGATTTTTATAAGATTCGATAGATGAAGTATTCATGGATCAAATTTGGGAACGTCAGCTTTTGAGATATGTCTGTAGCATAAAGGCTACTCCCACGACATGCCCTCAAAAGACTTCCTGCGTGTCATGGTGGATAATCTCTCAGGTTCAACAAAACTTCAAGGAGTCCAATGTGCAGAGAATGACTTCTCCCTTCACACACGTCACACATACGACTTCGCTACCCCCTCGGCAAAACCTTTACCCTCGCTTAAGTCCATATTGCGACTCCATAGTCTACATTCCCACGTATCTTCTCATCCAATTAGAAACGCTGGTTCAGTGATACTGAAAAGACACGAGGTAGAGTAATGGTTATCAGATAATGAACCGAGCCGAGGGGTTGACCTGAGCCATCCCTAGGTGTGGATTAACTTTCAGCACTTCTTCCCGATCATTTGGGGGGACTCTGTTTTTATAGCTTAGATTTGAGGTGTAGGTGCCTCTATATAATATACGACGACCACTGGCTCGTGTTTCAAACGCTTGTGACCCATTGGACACCAAATGCATACCAATAAATTAGATATGGAGCATCTCTTGTCGCTTAGGTTGAGCGATATCTCTGACCAAGTGACAGCTCTTCCGGAGCAAGTGCGGTGACTTCCTCACGGATTCTGATAAATTCACTGGACATTCACGATCACACAACTCGTCCGAATTTATTTCCACATTTTTGCTCGGATTTTGCTTCTCACCTATCCTCACATCCAACTCTGGTCCTTCTGCTACTTTAATCGCATGCTCGAAGAGATAGCATAGTTCACTGCTCGACAAAACCATGCGGATTTTCTCAAGGCTTTCCTTAGTCTTCACATCAATCATTATTGAGTCTGTTATCCTTCATACCTTGATCAAACTTCATGTGCAATGCAAAGCTTTCTTGGTGAGAAAAGGTACTTGGTTCCTCCTGTATCGTCTTTCAGCTTGAGGGAAATCTGTACAAATACACATTTTTGATTTACGGAAGGGGTGGTTTGGAATCAGACTTGACTATTTGGTGCCTTGATCTTTGTTGGGTGTTTACATTGATACCTTGACTCTGATATTTGAGAGTTATTTCTAGGCTCTATTTGAGGTTCTCAGGCCTCCAGGTAAATAACCAAAAGAACCACTTCATTGTCACTAGGGGTCAACTTTTGACCCTAATCGATCGTCTGCAAGAGTTTCTACACCTCCAAGCCAACCAATGTTTTCCCCGCCTTTAACTCTCAAGTGGCCAACCAACGTAGGCTCTGGCTGCGAGTCTATATCTTCTGAAGTTTAACACCAAGCATTGCGCCCTGCTAGTTCTCATGTGAAGCGATGGACTTGAGCACAATACCAATTCTGCGACGGATAATGGTGCCACAGATTCTGATATAGACAACAATTTTCGTGTCCAGAATTTCAGGATCTTGACTATGTTAAGATCAAGAAGAGAAAGGAAAATAAATTGATGGTTGTTACCGAAGACTTAGAAAAGGCAATGGCTATGGTCGACCGTATGACAGCAGTAGACATCACGACTTTTTTGCCAGACTCTCGATAGTTGATGATATCTTAGCTAGTTCCACCTATTGATGTTTTTTTGAGCACAGGATCACGCGTTATCAAATTAGAGTTCTCGAAGCCTGGGTTTTATAGATCGAAAATTAATATAATAAAAATTCACTTTGCTTATGCCCTTACTCAACTGCTCGCTAATCACCTCCGCTAATTAAAGTATCTTTATTACTTATGGTGTTAGGCTGAAAGTAGTTTAATCGTGCTTAGATTGTACTAATAATTCGGCTTTCATATTTGTAACAGAATAACGACTTCACTTGGTTAGTCCATCTAAACTTCGTAAAATGTGCCTATCACTTATCTTCACCTGTAAAACCGAGGTTTTCTCCGACAATAATCTGGAAGGCCTATATTCAACTTTAATGTTCATAGGGTGTACTAAAAATTTGCCCTTTCGTAGTTATAGTGGACAACAATAACATCACCCAATCAGTCCCCTTGAAAGTGGTAGATTTGGCTAACGCTTATCTTCTCGTCTCAAGGTCAGGTTCACTCTGACAATTATCTAAATACTTCTAATTGCTTTCAATATTTAAAGTGTACTAATATTGTAAGTTCATGTGATCTATCGGTAAAGCGAAAGACTGCAAAATAATTGTAATTTTCAAGCATAAATATTACTATGCGCTTCCTCTTCGGCTAATTATCGTTCGCTATGCTTCGCTAAGTTACAGTCTTCCTATTTCAACCAAACTCGCCGCCTCTCTCCTTCTCCTTCACCTTTTCTCTTACATTTTCACAAGCTTACACAAATACAACCTACCCATATTCCAAGCTCCCAACCTTCTCATCTTTACATACACACTCAATTGCACCCATCACGCTTTTATTTGGCCTTGATATGGTTCGACTTGTCAGGAATTTGGCTCTACGGCATCTCACTTTCCTCTTGACTCTGTAAGTAATCATTTCCTTTCTTCTTGCTTTTGATCACAGCATTACTGCCATGTGGGTTGAAAATGACAGGACTTCGCATAAGCCTTTGACAAGTCTGTGTCTTGAGAGAAGTCAGAGGATTTGATTCCAAGCCTGGGGTTCAGCTTCAAGTTCAAGTTTCAAGCTCATCTTCATCTTTCACGTCAAATATATAACCACGCAACGACGCGCCACTTCACGGCTCCTCCCATCTCCTATTGGTTATAATACCACTAAGTCTTAATACCACTAAGTCTTAATACCACTAAGTCTTCCCACCTGTAAACCTTCTCCTCAAATATTTCACATTCTCCAACACCACCAAAATTTCAACACATTTGTTCGTAGTTGCAATCACATTCTCAACTTTGTCATTCTTTCAAAATTCCTTGTATGATAATCGAAAGACTGCGCTAATATGATGGGTCCAGAAAGGAGAAGGAAAACGAAGCGTGACTCAGAAAATTGGAGGGAAGGGGACTCCGTATTTTCCTCTGCAAGACTCACGCGAGGACAAGGAACATCGGCAAGAGCTATTGAAGCTCAATCCCAGTCTAAGATTTGCTAGAATCAAGGAGACCCAGGCAACATCTCCTCAGTGGCGCCCCATTCCACCTTCAGATATAGGTTCAAACATAAATTTTGATGGGAACACGCATCAAATGATGGAGGGAAACCTACAGGAGATGTTCGAGATTAACGCCAGCATCAATTATGAAACTGAGCCCCAGGATCAATATTCCCAGGACTGGTTCTACATCCCTCAACAACCAAGTCAACAGGCGCAACACTGCGGCTATTCCACTGCCATTCCGGTTGCTCATTTTCGTCACTTGCCTTCGGCTGCAAAGTTTAAAGCAGAAGGTAAACCAGAATTTATTCCTCCCTTTACTGCTTACCGATCGCCTGCTCATTCTTTTCAATCCGGTTTGAATCAGCATTCTCAGACGTTACAACCACAGCCAATTCAGTATGCTCAGTCCTTCCAAACACAGCCAATTAAGTATACTCAGCCTTATTAGTCACCGTCGACTCTGCATGCTCAGACTTTCCAAATACAAACAAATCAGTGCTCTCAATTCTTTCAATCACCACTAAACCAGAATGGTGAGTTCTCTCAGTCACCATCGAGTCCGCAATTTCGACCTACGCCAGACTACTTTAAATACGACTACCCACTACGGCCAATGAGCATGGGAGTTCCCAGATACGCCTCCAAAGAAATCGTAAAAGAAGCGACTATTCGATACAATGAAACGCCGGCGCTAGCAGAAGAGCCATCCCTTCAACCCGCCCCTGTGGTCAACACTGAATAAGCACTCGCAATTTCGCCAACATCCTCGATCAAGATCGAAGAGACAAGTCTCAGCATGAAAATGCCTTTAGTGACAACCCTCCATCCTGAAGCCACAACATCTTGGTACGAAAATGTGGATCCAGTCTTCGGTGAGCCGCGCAGGACTAAGATTTTCCCAGAAGAATTTCTACAGAAGGGCTTAAACTTGACCGACCTCGAGTTTGACATTGTAGAAGAGCTTATGTGAAATCTCCTCAACCAGGACGACATCTACAATTTCCCCCACGCAGAGTATAAGACCGTAATCACACACAGCAAATCTAATGACACAGTTACATTGGAGTTGAAGTACTTATTGGGCAAACATGGCATTCCAAGAAGGTGCAAAGACCCGGCAATATCGTCATGGTTGAGAAAGTGCATAGGCACCATGAGAGATGCTAGAAATAAGTTTCAAGACGGTATTCACAGACTAAAGACGAGAATCCTTCAAGCCCAAGGACTTGAGACCGGAAAGAGAAAAGCAGCTGATATTACAAGAGACAGTGTCAAGAGAGTGCTTGAGCAGCAATACTCTGAGCGAGATGACGGTGAGGATGAGGAAACTGATGATGGATTCGATGTGCAGAAAGAAAAGAAAAATTCGAAATACCTCAAATGCATGGGCGGAAGTCATGCTATCAAGGCCAAGAATACTCTGGGTTCTTCTGCTTCTGATGACGAAGCGCATACTAAACCAATAGATTCGTCACCACCAGCTAAGAAACAGAAGGCAGCTTGGGCCACTAAAGCCAAGAAAACTTCAAGCCAGAAAGTTTCTAAGGAGATAAACACCAAAGTCGATCGAAAGAAGCCAGGACTAAAACCCGGTGCTCTTAAAATTACAACACAACCATCACCTGATCATGGACTAAATCGTCAATACCACTTCCATATCATCCAGCGCAATGGCAACCTCTCAGAGATAATTGCTCTCTCGGATATTATTAACGGCAGTCCTGCGTCTACTGGCCCTAACATCGACTTCGATCTTGAGCAACTTGACTTCCAGCGTCTGAAGGACAATTTGGTACAAAGCGGCATGATGAAGCAGGGCGTTGATATGCTGGTTTATACTGACAACATGGGAGAGAGCCCTCAAGCTTCCGTGATCGCTAGGGAGGAGGCCTTAGTCAGAGCAGCTCGCTACCTGAAGAGTTCTGGAAACTGTACTTGGAAAGATGGCGTTGGATTGCTCTTGGGGTTAGAAATTATTGCTGGTAATGAAGTTGACTGTACTTCTGGACAGGTATGCAAATTTTCTCCCCTAGCTCTTGATATTGAATGTTGAATTCAAACAGCAAGAGCAGTGGTGCCAGTGCCGTCCCCACACCACGCTTTTCAGCCCCAGACTCTTCAATCTCAACCCCCCGTGGCCAACACTCCACTGTCCACGGAAGCTTATACCGATGATGGAGACTGTCATATGAGTCCCAATCTCTCTAACCTCAATGATCAAATCGAATCTTCGCCAAGTCGTTATTCGATCGGACGCGAACTCGAGGCGGCTATGGAGGAAGATGCAGGTGCCACCGACTTCAACCTCGTCATCTAAGCCAGGAAAAAGTTACATCTCATGCTCATCGACGACGTAAAGACAATTTCGAGTGGTGATCGTTAAACTTTGGCAGGCGGTACCAAATTGAGCGCACAAGCTAGCCTCTTCCTTCAACTCCCCCTTTATCATCCACAACACAAACATTTATGAGCCCAAAATTACAAATACATGCATATACAGTATTTATGCATAGACACATAGGTTTAGGCATCACATTATACTGAACTTTCCCAGATATTACACCATTTCCTTTGATATGTTCAATACATAGCGATTATTTAGCTTTATCTTAATCAATGCGATGATTCTCCAAAATAAATCGAACTTTTCTCAAAGTTTTATTTGTCTAGTGACTGTGCTTCCTTTTCTGACCTCGGGCTACCACCTTGAGTATGGGATGCCTTTAACTTTGATTGGTGGTACCGATCCCAGCATTCACAAATAGATCCATGGGAGTATTTAATGTGTTATTAGTGAGATAGACTGGAAGTGAGTAGTACTATGTATTTATGACCTCTGCAGTACCTGATGAAGCTAGTATGTATATGGTCCAGCCACGATATTTGCATCTTCCGGTCAAGTATTAGGGGAAGAGTCTGTTTCCCCATCCGAAACATCGTGTAAGCATACGGGCATTATCACGTAATATAGTACTTTGATTAGGTTTTGTTGCACAATGTGGAATATACCCCAATTACTAGAGATGGAGGCTAGCGTTCGGTTGACAAATGCGCACTTTTCAACAGGCACCACCTGTGTGACCTGTCGGAGCCACCTCGGTGTGTGCCAACAATCGTACACTTTCCATCGATTGCTCTACAACCGTCACATGAAACATACTGCGTACGGCACTCCCACCCAACCAGTTTTAGATTGTCTTCGTTGTATGTAATGTACTGTACCTGCGCAAGCATCCTACTTTGCGATGAATTTTGACGTTATCCAGCTCATCATGAGGCTCCTGAACACAGCTACGCTCAGACTCGAAGAGTTGATGGGCAATGTTCATATCACAAAGGGTCCCAAGTATGCGATACTGTCCCATACTTGGGTGGCGGAAGAAGTTACATTCCAGGATATGCAGGGGGGTTACCCATTCACAAACAAGGCTTCTCAAAGCTACGACAAAGTTGCCTTAAAGTGCAAAAGGATAGGTACCAATATATCTGGCTTGATACTTGCTGTATCGATAAATTGAGTTCTGTTGAGTTGTTTGAAGCCATCAACTCCATGTATCGATGGTATCAGCGTTCTTCATGGTGCTACACCTACTTGAGTGATGTACCCGATGTGAAGATCCACAGCAGCAGAACTCAAGATTTCGAAAGGTCGGTGGTTTAAAAGGGGTTGGACATTACAAGAGCTCATCGCTCCGCCAGAACTAAGTTTCCACACAGCATCATGGGATTGTCTTGGAAACAAAGCAGACTTTGTTGACCTGTTGAAGGACATCACCGGTATTGATAAATTTGTTCTAGCCACTACAATTCCAGAGCTCCAACTTCGAAGGATCAGTGTAGCTCAGAATAGCGATGCCAAATGGCTAGTCCTGCTAGATTGTCGTGTTGCAGAGAAAAAATTAAGCGTCCGGCGATTATATTCGGCTCCTTGGCTCAAGGAAAGGGTCGTATCCGCCGCTTGCCAAAAAGATTGCTGCTCATCGGTCGAAAGTCTGACAAATTTTATGCTTCGTATGCATTTAAATCGATTAGCAACTGGGAATTAGAACAGCATTTCATCGATACCTGTGATTTTGAGAAACTCCAGCACCGAACAATTTTTGACCGAGACGACCCTTTGGCACAGGCCTCGGGACTGAAAGTTTGGTTTACCACCATATAACAGCCGAAACACCAGCCCTTTTTTCTGAGAGAAGGCTGGCCAAGGTTTGATGATGACAATAGTAGCGTTCAGCTAAGCCTCTTACGGTTTAACGAAAATACAGGCGAACATAGAGCAGCTTTCTTTTTCGAGGACGACACCACAAAACTGAAATTCGCCATTGCCATCTTTATTAGATTACTACCTCCTAAGAATATCGGCTCACCCTTCTCGTTGTTCTCCTCTGTTGTCGAGATACCATATCATAAATATCTATCACACAAACAAACAGAAGAAATGATAAACCTTATGGGAAACTCAGAAAGCTATTATGACCTACGAACAGGAGCTAGAGCTTTTGGGGATAAGACTCGGGTCGGTGGTGCTCTTTCAATCGAAGAGTACTTAGAGAGGAAGAAGATCACACTCAGAGTCAAATTTGACAGTCTCGACAAAGAATCAAATCCTCGAGCAGGTCATAGGAGGGCGGCAATCAAGCTTACAATCGACAACGGCCAGGTCGTTTTGAAAAGCCTTGGTGAAGACGACAAAAGCTAGACATTTGATATAGTAAAGGAAGTGTTCTCTTCAAAGTCGACTTCAGTCAGCACGTATCCTTTTGAAAATCCTAGTCGACATTCTAGCCACAATGTTTCTCGGCGATATGCCAATTTGAGCCAATTTACAATAATATCAATAGTTTTCGAAGTACTATGCACGATCTCAGCGAGTTAATAGTTTATGGTATAATATTGGAGTTGCATTTCGCAAAGAGGAAGCCAAGGGAAAGGAGACAAGATAGAAAGTCCCGACGTCAAAGGTCTAGTTGCAAACTTTAGGGCACGCCTCTCTATATTCTATACTCAGGCACTCCTTCAAACATTTAATAACCTATGATTGGCTAGAAAGCGACGTCAATGCAAGCCGCCATACGGCATACCCCGCTTCTGTTGGTTCTCTTGCTATTAATAGCAATCATGATTCTGCGTTCTGCGTTCTGAAGTCAAACCTCCCGCCGAATATTTTGCTTCCTGCCTCTACATATCAAAAGAAGAGCTTGTTCTCATGGCGCTGTGCATTGCATTCCAGAAAGGTCGGTGTGACTTCGGAGCCAAGTGTCACTTTGTTCACGAGTTTGCTGAGGGACGCTCCGCCGCAGGTGAGTTGAATCAAGCCGTGCTAACAATGTGCTTTCGTTTGCTAAAATACTTCAGAACCACCTACAAATTCAAGCTCAGTACACTTTGATATCCCCCAAGATTCCAGCACAGCCAAAAACAGCACTCCCAATCAAAAGAAAGAACCAATCGCTACCAGTGACCAACCTTTGCCGATGCCATCTCGCAGCCGCAAAGGAGAAGCTGCTAGAATGTTAAAGGGAACTGGTGTACTGATTAGCAGTATTTACGTTGAGTCACCTGAAAATGCACTCGAAGTGGAAGACCCTGTGGAGATCAAGAATTATGAATTTCTGGCTTCGTACGGCTGGAAGGACGTTGAACATCCCACGATCTATGTTCCTGGTTTGTTTTCCCCCACAGATATAGGATACGAAACGAGCTAACCATATCATTTAGGATGTCCTCCTAAATGGTCGCCACCAAGCGTACCCTTTCAAATGACAAAAGATCAAATTAACAAGGCTAGAACTAGCAAGCGTTCTCCTGCAGCAGCTGTTGATCCGATGTTCCAAGCACTTCTCCACATGCATCCAGACTATAACATGACGCCAATCGCGCTTGCCACCGATCGAAACAGCCTTCGAAAGCTCTTGAATTTCGCATCGGATGGTTCAGGTAAATGGCGTATTGACGTCGATATGGTCGGCGATACAATGTTCTTCTCTCCTTGGGAGGATTTCCGGCTTATGCTCATCAACGGACAGCAGGACTCTGGGTATGGTCATGAGTTCGAGAAGCACCTCACGTCTATGCAACCAGGAATGGAAGACCTTTTATGTTATGATCGAGTTGTTCGGTATAAGCTTGGTGGTATGGAGTGTTTGATGAGGTTTGAGGCGGATGCTTATGTTGAGGATGAAAATAATCCAGAGACAGAAGACGCAAGCCCAACCAAAACGGCAGAAAGATGGGAAAGCAACGAGCCAGTCCCATCAAGACTAGTCCTGAAACCGCCATACAAGCTCGTCCACCTCATCCCTCGGGGCCGCCTAGTCGATCCAACCTCTATTGCCGAACTCAAATCGCACGGAAATCTTACCTTTAAGACAGGCAAGGTACTTCCTCAACTCTGGATCTCCCAAACAAAATTTCTCTGCTCTGGCCGACATGTTAATGGACTTGTAAAAGATGAGCTGGAGTTGAGAGACATGGGAGAGGAACTCGAGAGATGGCAGGAGAGAAACCAGAAAAATTTGCAGAATATGATGCGAGTGATTAGGAACATAAAGGGAATTGCAAGGAAAGAGAAGAAATGTACAGTCATTTGTCAGAAGGTCGATGGACGAAATTGTTTGAGAATTTACCCTAGAAAGGGAGGGGAATTTGCGATTCGGCCTGAGGTAGTAGAGAGTTGTTGGGAGAGATGGGGAAGTACTTCGGGTGGGAACTTCTAGGCATGGAACTATCTCCTAGGAAGTTTCTTAATATAATATCATGGAGACCAAGCAGATTGCAACGAAATCGAGAGGATCAGAAGTCATGAGTTCAGATATGTTTTCATTTCGGCATGAGAAGCATCGCTACTGGGGATTATCTGCATCTGCTGGCTATGTACCTGTACACCTATGCTCAACTCCCAAAGTTCACAAAACAAGACCCATACTCCTTCAGAGCGTGTTGAAACTACTAGTGACACGTCTGTGGTCATGGGAGGGAACATATAAAAAATAGGAGGCACGATTCACACATGTCATACCACTCCACCGCCCTATTCGGTTCCTAAACAATGTGCTTTTCTAAAGCTTTTCTCAGCACCGCTATTCCATTGATTTCACCGGTAAACCCAACCATTTCCATGGAAGGAAGAACCCAGCGAGAATTCTCGACTAAAGTCTACTGGATCTGCCTGTCATCAAAGGTCATACGCCTCGCTTCCAACAGCCAGCGAGACCGGAGACAACCCCCATCTACACGAACGACTGAGAGCCTCTGGAAGTTATGTACGGGCAAAATCTGAATCAAGTTTTGGAGATCATGATGCGAAACCATCACATGCTGAAGCCAGTTCAAGTTGTCTAGCACGACAAGAGCTGTATTTCTCCAATGGTCTCAATCTATAGTGCCCCGTTTGCATTTCGTAAAAAGACTCGCTAGGTAAACTAAGAGACAACAAAGCTTTGAAAGATACCAAGAACTTCTCCATACAAAAAGTTTCTGCTGCAATTTTTGAAACTACCTGGAATCCTACTAATTTTCCTTAATGCTCGTCAGAAAATCTCATTTAGTTGACGAGAGGTAGAAAGAGTTTACATGACATTGCCTTCAATTTGTAGCTTTCAATGGCCATCATAGTTGACTTTTCCACGTAAATGTGAGTGTATAGCAAAGAATTGAAGGCCTTTTCCATGTTGGCATTGCAAGAGACGCCTCAACTGCCACCAATCAATTTATAAATAAATGAAGACCAATCACTGATTTGAAGAGAAGATGATGAGTTGAAGGCGAAAAATGACATCAGGTCCGATGAATACGGTGAAGCACCGTGGCTATCATTGGATAGGAGAGATTGCGTCTAAGCTTGAAATAGAAGTCGCGGATCGAAACAGGTTCACAATGTAAGAGAAGAAAAGATCGGCAGGGGACATCCATCCTCGTGGTAGGAATGTACACATCACGTGATTTATATCATGTGATCCACTTCGAAACCCGAAAAATGACTGGATTCAAGAACGTTTCCAATATATCCTTGAAAATCACATATACTACCCTGACGTCGTCCGTATCCCCGCACCAATTTATCCACAACAAGAAACCCACATTGGCAATCATGACAACGCATTAAAGAGATGACGGAAGAACCATTGCGGAGCCAAATTACAAGTCTGAGTTTTGGCGAAGAGGGGTTCTTCAAAATCGCGAACGATTAAATGATTGTTTGAGAAATGGAAGTGCGGAGATGGGAGGTGGTCGAACGGTGAAGAAATGTTTTGTTTGTGGGTTTAATTTCCGAGTCCTCGGGTCCATGTTCGTGGAATATCAAAGCGTGCATGTGACGTGAGTATATACGAATGAGAACTGTGCGTTTGCATATTTGAAATTTGACGACTTGATGAAAATTGTAGTAGTGGACGATGAACTGGAATTAGATACCGGCTGTACCTCTGAAATTGTGTTGGCGGTGAGATGCTGATGAAAGTGAGAGAGTAAGATCTTCGGCAAGAAGGGGGTTTGTATGTAATGACCTTCGTATTCATGTAAAGATGGTTTGACATGAATACTGAAAATAAGCTTGTGAGATTAATGAGATTCTCTTCACACTTCGGCGATTAACCCTTTGGAAGACTTCAAGGCTCAAGATTCGAGAGAGTCAACAAAGTGAGAATGCGGCCACAGAGTATCTTGAAGTTGCGGGGTATTCCACCGTTTTTCTAATGCATCATGCAGGTCATGATTACCTTTGTATTCGCTCTTGGGCGAGTTCTGAATCAAGTTAGTGAAGAAATTCGGAATATCCAAATCGGAAGGTTCATAGCGGATGCTGTATGTTCGGGGTGAGCGAAACGATAATCTGGGTGGCGGAATCCTCCTTGATACCGCGCTCTCTATCAAAAGTCTAGAAGTCGATGCTGCAGGACAAACTCAAAGTTCTCAGCAGAACATGCTTGGTCTGAACCTTCTTTAGTTTGAGCCTCTTCTAGACAAGATGTCTTTCCAAGAACGCAAATGCACACGTTTGAGCTTGCCTTCCGGGTCGTGGGATGAGTATGAAATTAAAGCCTCTGTGAAGGGCATTGGAAAAAACGATAACAATGATAAGGTGTGACGTGTTGATCTCTTGGATCATGTTACTTTCCCTCGTGTCGAAATCCATAAAATCTCCAGAAAAGTGGCTATCTAAGGATCCGGTTTTTGAATGTGTCGATCAGTCCCATTACGAAGTCAAGGGTCTAACACTAAGACGTTTAAGGCCGGGGTGAAGCTTCAAGCAAATACGCACCGAAGCAATGCATCTGCGGATAGTTGACAAAATGACCTGATCGAGATGTTCTCTAGCTTTTTGACCAATGCTATACGGTTGGTCCCCTCCTCGCCCCAAGGCTGATGAGTCCGTAACGTGCTGATGCTGGGGAGCACAGCCTCAACATTCAAGCCTCGTACTGCGGCATTCGAGAAAAAACCAATTGATGAACGGCATTTCTCGTGATTGCCAATCAGTGGCGGCTACCTCATAGCCTATAAAAATAAGAGCCAGAGAATGATGTCTTAGAAAAGACTTCTTGGACAAGTTCTCTAGCTTCTCTGATGTCAAGTTCCTTAGAAGATGGAGACAAAGAGAAGCGAGGATCTTGAATTCTCGCAAGCGGCGGGAAGAAAAGCACGAAAATAGAATGGAAATAATTGGTTCATCGTACTGCATTTATAAGTCGACTGCTCGATTAGTTAGCTATTAGTGTAGTAACTACTGAGTAGTGCTTCCTCGACTTACCGTTTTGCTCCTAGCTTTCGCTGGCAGCTTGAAGCGATATGTAGGCTTGCCCCGTATCCGAGCTAGCTTCTGCACCGGCTCCTCACCAGCAGATAGGCTCAAGGCTCAGCTCCAAGAAAAGGAACACGTTTTCCATTTCTTTCACCCTTTTTTTTTTGTTGCTAAACCTTTAAACTTCTAAACCTTCAGTCAAAGCACGTCGCGATCCTCGACTGTCAACTCTCACACATCTGTCATCGTTTGCATCTGTCGAAGAGAAAAAGGAACACAAAGACCGGGATATTGCGAGATTGGATTGTGTCAGCCGAACACCGACTTCGTATCCCGCTTGATTGAGCCACACCCCGTCGTGATTGCCTGCGGACGGACTTACGGCCATTCCTCGCGCAAATCACCTCACACACATTCACCTCACGGTCCTCACCATCAATTTTGCCTGCCCCGAGCTGCCACTCTCGCCAGGAAGAGCAAGGAAGCGCGCACCGCCTCAACGCTCTCTCTCTCTCATCACACACAGACCCCGGGTAACCAAACTCCCAGACTTCTCCCGCACAATTCATTGGTCCTGAGCGCGCTGGGGTTTTTCTCTCATCGCACCCCCATCTCCAATCCGCTCCATCTTCTCCCCATCGATACCTTTCTTTCCAAACATCCGTCCATCCTTCCGTCTAGTCGATCTCGACGCTTCTGCATCTTAGACAGAGGACGCATTCGATTGCTGTCTGAAGGCCATTCATTCAATTCGATCATCCCCTCTGTCGTCACGACCCTCATCGATCGCGAACCTAAACCCCCTGTTGAGCGACAATCCGACACTGCACTACGCAAACTCGAAACATTTGAGCCTTCAGGCAACTTCCTGCTTCTCAGCATCGTCCAAAGTTGCATCACCGCATAGATCGTCCTAGAATTGAGGTAGGCTATTTTCAAACTCTCCTCCTCGAGCAACGTGCTGTTATATCGGCGCGCGCGACACAATGATGAGTCCCTTTTGCTGACATGGCGACATACAGAAGGCCGAGAGACCTCAGGTTTCGGCAATTCACGATGGCTTCTAATTCTACAAGTACGGAAACTACTTTACCTACAACCTCTCCCACTTCTCAGGCGCCCTCGGCCACACCGACGACGAGTTCCTTTCAGACGTCGTCGAGTTCCTTGGCTTTATCATCGTCAATTTCTTCAAGTTCTTTTGCTAACACCAGTCCCACTTCAGCAATTTCTACTTCATCATCACAATCTAGCACACCTCCCACAAGTCTCTCTACTTCTTCCTCTACCTCGCAGCAACCTACTTCTCAACCAACCACATCACAGACGTCGAATGCACCCACTACAAGCAACACACCGCCTACTTCGACCACGCAACAACCAACCACACAGACCCAACCCCCCAGCTCCACGCCAACTGTAATCACATCTCTCATTACCAGCTCCGGGAATGACCGGACCTCCACGTTTATCACAACATCGACTGCGTCTGTGCCAACTATAGCACCAACACAATCGTCGAACACTGCCACATCGACTTCCTCGTCCGCGTCGGGTACTTCGACTGCCGGCTTAGTAAACTCAGGGAGCAGTCCTTCAAGTAGTGGTCTTAGCAGTGGTGGAGTCATTGCAGTAGCAGTCGTGGTCCCAATCGTGGCTGTTACACTTCTCGTTATCGCTGCATTATTCTTCTGGAGGAAACGAAAGGCACGAAAGGATGCCGAAGAGTTGAGAAGGAAAGAAGTTGAGGAGTATGGTTATAATCCAAACAACGATCCTACATTACCTGCTGTTGGTGGATCTGCTGGCAATGATGGTCCATTTGAGATGCGCGAGGAGGGCTCGTCAGGTTATCGAGGATGGGGTACTACCACTGCGGTAGGATCAGCACGAAAAGCTTCTACAACTATATCGGGAGGTCAATCGGCTGGTGGGATCGGCATGGCCTACTCCGAAGGAACATCTCCAACACAAGGTGCTACGTCTGACACAAGATCGGACAACCCATTGGTGGGCGAAGGTCACCCCGGAGAAACCGAGGCTTTAGGTGCAATGGGTCCTGCGAGCTCAAGCAACCGCAACGGCGACATCAACCGCGGTCCATCAAACGCATCATCCTCATATAGTGCTGCTGGCAGATCAGATGGTTCTGGTGAGATGGGTGGATTCGGTGGCGGCCAATACAACCAATATGATGCTGGTAACCCATATAATGGTGAGACGCCGTACGGCAGCCCACCTGGACGAGCAGAGATGTCAGGTCAACCAGTCATCCGAGACGTACAGGCACGAAGAAATACCCGTATCGAAAATCCCGCTCATTTCCCACAACAAAGTGCCGGCATTGCACAAAACTTCTAATTTGCCATCTTGTTCTCAAATCTCGCATATCGAAGCTCTGCAGCCGAAATACCACGGAAAGCATAGCATGGGGGAACGATTCAACCAATTCACTTGTAGTCATATATCACAATACCACTGGGGCGTCCCGCATCATGTCACGGTCTTTTTTCCCTTTGTCTCAAAACATAAAAACGCGTGCGACGACATCGCAGGCCTCCCCATTGAGGGAGGAAATTTTACAGATCTGGTTTATATTGGCTGCATCGCGCACATTTGAGGGCAGGATGAGCTCTGCTTGTTTTGGCTTCTTGCTCGCTCACCTGATATCTTGGAGGATCTGTATGGAAGGGAGGTAGGGGGTTAGACATACGAGGAATTGATGGGCCTGAAGGAAAGGCGTGGTAAATAGACATAGTAATTTAAGGGTTGATAATAACGCTGGGGATGAGGTCTTTAGTAAATACTAGAAGGGTGATTCTCACTGAATTAAGTTTCTCCTTTCCAATTGTAGTGCTTGCATTGTAATAGAATGAGTAGAGACTTTCCCCAGTGGGAATGATACAACTTTCAGGCTACTCTACTCAAGGGTTATTTTTCTATGATCCTTCTCATTCTTTTTTCTGCTCCGAGGCATAACTCAACCTGCATTCTGCAAGGGCTTACAGCAGATGGCTTGCAGATTTCGGGACATTCTTCTCGCTACAACTATCAAGTTTAATGCGTTCCATGACGGCGGCGTTTTAAGCGAAAGATGACGTTCTTGGCTCGCGTGTCCTCGAGTTGCGTGTGAGTGTTTCTTTACCTCATGAGGAATTGCGGCAATTTTGTGTTGGTATTGGTATGATTCGCCGTGAATGATCTAGAGTATACTTACCATCAATTGTGACTTTGGGGCTGAGATTTGGGGAGCTTGGAATCTAGTTGATATTCTATTTCTTAGAAACCAAAACTGACAGAAAAACAATAAGCCAGAACTCCGATAATCATGCATCGCGTTCCCAAATCAAACATCCTCCTTGCCATTGCCGTTCATTCCTTGCTCCTCATTGCCGTCACGATTCATCATCATTTTTCCACATTCATCCATCTTCAGGTTCTCAAGGCCTCTTTCGCCCACCCAAAATACTCTTCCCCCCTTTTTTGTTCGCAATACTCTGCGGTCCATCCAGCACACACGATTAACCCTTCACTCCCCTGTCCTTCATCCTTCACTCACTAAACATCATCCCCCCAACCCTCCCGCCAAGCCCCATCTTTCTATTTCCTACTATAGCGCCGATTCCCTTCGGACTTTGTATCCAATTCCTATAAGTGCTTTGACCCGCATTAACCCACCCCGGGGCGCCGATATACGTCGTTCCACGCCCAGAGCTCAATGCAGAACTCTAGGTAGAATAGAAGGAACCCGAGGGAGTTGATCTCGCATAATGGGTTGTAGAATTGAATGAATATGAAGTCTCAGAGGAGAAGCATGGGTGTGGGGTTAGAGGCGTCCGGGAAAGGGCGTTGCGGGTGGAGGCTAAGTAGTAGGACCTAGTTGGCGAAGAACTAAAGTGCGTCCGGAAAGTTTGAGTTCGGGTTGCGTAGGCGAGGGGTTGTTTGATTTCGTTGTCTACTAGGGCAGAGGTTACTTAGTAGATGATAAGGGGAAATAGAAAAAGGAAAGCGGGGAGGTAGGTACCAATATCAAACCCATCCATCACCACACTACCAAACGGCCTCGCCACCGCTTCGCCACCTCCCCCTACGTTTCCGCAGGCGGCAGCGAGGGTGAGGATTAATTTCTCGAGGAGGGCTACGGGAGCTTACAAGGCTGGGATTGTTGGCAGTAAATATTAGCTAGTGAAGCAAGGAGGGAGGAGGGACGAATGAGACGAACTTATGATATCGATATCTGGACTTCTACATTGCTTTCTAGGTTTGTGGATCTTATGAGTGCTGTTTGTCCATAGTTGACTGCAAGGCTGGATGAGGGTTGTGGATTGAAGACGTAGCCATTCGATACTTGAAGATTTCCGGTCCCATTCTGAAGCGATGGGTTCGTGTTGTTGATTAAAAGCAGTCCTTTAAGTTTATTCTGCAATGCCTCCAATTCCTTGAGCTGTCGATGTCATGGTCACTAACCTCGTCCTATTCACCCTCACTCTCACGCTTTGCATCACCTCTTCCGCCTCACTTTCCTCGTCATCCGTCTGAGACTAAACACTACCTATCCTTTCGCAGCAACCTCCGGCACTTCAACCAACAAAATTACATCTGCAGCCACCCTCCAATTCCAACTCCCGCTCATACCGCCTTCTACTAATTCAATTGCTCATTTAGTTCCTTCTGTGTGCTCGGGGATTTGTTCTATGCTAGACGTGCGAAATTTCGTCGCGTTTCTGTACGTGGGAGCTCTCTTCGCTGTTAGTACTTTGGGGTTGGGAGAGGGGACTAACATTCCGTGCTGCTATTTCGCGAATCTTCAAGGGCCATCGAGATTGTGTTTCTTTGGCGTGCTTGAAGTTCGCGTTGTTCTTGGCAGGATTTGTAGAGAGTTATTAGACTTGTGAGGGCTGCTAAAGGAGTTAGGAGGAAGAGGGGCGTTGGAATGTGCATGATTGTGAGAAAATTTAGGATAGGTGATTTGGGTATTGAGGGGGTATTGAGGGGGAGAAGGTGTGGGGAAGGAATCAGGATAAGATAAGCTGCGGACGTGTCTTGAAGATACAGACAATCTCACCAGGGTCAATAAAACCGTACATAGCAACACATACCAGAGGTTGAGCGGCTGAGGGGGGAGTGTGGAATGATCGGGTGGTGAAGGTGGGACATTAAGCGAACATCTCTCCAGTTGAAAGGGGGTCATGAATGTCATCAATGATGGCTTGATTTAAGTACTACTTGCTTCAAACGCAGGACCCAGAACTTTGAGGAGAGAATCTCACCGCCACTTCTTATTTGCGATTAAATTTTTGAACTAAGAGATAGGTGCGCCTAAATGGCTATTAGGACCTCGCTAATTTAACAAGCTCTAAGAATTCGGTGACAACCGGCAAAAATGAGATGCAACAAGTCGACGCGAAGGCAATAGGTGTGGTATAATGTGTTAGTGTTGGTGTTGGTGGCAAGGTACTCACTTGTTGTGCTCTTTTAGCTAGATGCTATAAATTTTGTGACATTTTCTACTCTACGCCCTAGTCCCATTATTTTGTTTCATATAGTGATCTGAGGACTCAGTCGGAGTCTGGATTCAGAAACGCTCAACACAATTAAGGAGAAAGGTGAGGGGTCTGAGTGTTCTCAGTATATGGTGAGAACAAAAGCTCCCACGGTGTATGAGGATAGATTTGACACGAGATGGTTCTCAGTTGTTGTTGTGCCTATACCAGTGCTGTTTATTTTTTGTTACAAAGCCCCTGCGATGCTTTGTTGAGTATAAACGTGTTGAAGCCGGACAGCTCATAGTCCTTAAATTTGGGCTTTGGGTGTTGAAGGAGCGCGAGAGCTGATTATCGATGAGGCCGTATTAGCTCAACGATGGCGCGAATTTATCGTAATTGCTTTCAAAAATACAATCATAGAGTATTTACTTTCAAGCTGATTGATTTTCATCTTTGTGTGAATATATGCCCTGGCTACACGTGAGCCGCCCCCTTCCACTCTACTTTACTTCTTGAACGCAATATAAAATCTCTGCGTGGCGCACAGTAGTGTCTATCGTTAGACTGAGACTCAAATAGTACTCCAAAGCTCTAGCCCTTTAGCCTTTCACTTTTCGCTTTCCTGCTATTTATTTACAGTGGCTTGTTTAGAAATATCTCTATCGGTGATTTGAGCCACCCCTTGATTTCCCAATCTACAGTCTACTGCCGGTATCCAGGGTCCTCTACCACCCTCCCACCATATCTATCATATTCGTGTTCTGGAGGAGGTTGCCGATATGGAAGATCGGCCTGAGCCATTGGGGCCCGAGGCGGAGGATATGCTTCCGGTCCAGGACGCCCAAGAGGTATCTCCTGAGGGGGGATTGTGTCACGGTGTGGCTCAACTCTGCGGTAAGGGTCATCGTAAGGTGGCTCGCTTGCTCGTGGGTGACCAAAGGGTATCCCGGCGACCAAGGGGTCATGTCTCGGTGGCCCATTTGGTTCCGCGTATCGAGGCTGTCCATAAGTGTCAGGCGGAGGCCGTCGGTCGTCGCGACGATCATACTGAATCACCGGTGGACGACCATACTCTTGTTCCTGCGCAGGAGGGTACATCCTTTGCCCACCTTGTGATGGGTAAGCCTGTGCTTGTTCCACTCGGTGGTAAGGATCTCTATGGGTATGTGAAGTACCATACACGCCATCGAAAACTGCAACCGCTTTCGTAGTAACAAATCTATCATCTCTTGTGCTTTCTCTCTTCGCGAGGTCAGCATCGGTGCCCTTGCGAGCTTTTGCCATGTAAATGTCAAATTCCTTCGTCGCCTTCGCCACTGTGGCAAATTGTGCTGCATTCAAAGTTCCCCTTTTGCTGCCCTCCGTCAAAGGCTGCTGCCCATCATCGAAAAGATCATAGTGAGCCAAACTTGCCGCAATCTGGAAGGCATTTCTGATCTGTCGACCGTTCCAACGCCCCACCTCTTCCTGGTTGGTAAGAAACTGGTTATCTGCCCAAGCTAATATGCTTTCCTCGTCTACTTCCAGCTCTTTTTCATTGGACAGCTTTTTATTAGTCTTCTCAATCTCGACCAGTCTCCTGATATTGAGCTGGAATATCTGATTCGTCTGTTTACTGTCAAGAGGTGGGTAATAGAGGGAGATGTGGATGCGGGATTTGAAGGCTTCGTCGATGATGCCAACACGATTGGTGGTGAGGAAGAGGATCCCACTGTAGTACTCGAGAATTCTGAGAAAGACTAGGATTCTTAGCGAACGTATGAAGAGGGGAAAGCACTAAAACATACCTGACACTAGAGCATTTCTCTGTAGATCAGTAGGTGATCTCTTGGTAAAGAAAATGTCTGCTTCATCTAGCAAAAGAACACAATCCCAGAGATTTGCCAAACGAAATATTCTCGTCAGGTTCTTCTCCACGTCGGTTGGCTCGAAACCAAGATCCCCAGTTGTGATGGCAAAGAGCGGTTTGCCGTTTTCTTGAGCAACTGCTTCCGCTGTCGCTGTCTTTCCAACACCAGGAACGCCATGAAGGAGAAACACCAACCCTGCACCTTTGCCTCTAATAAGGTCCTGGTTCATCATTTCTTTACCTTCATGTCGTTGCCGTTTGTGCCTAAAATGCTCTCTAATGAGAGAACGAACCATTTTCTTATGGTCTTCATTTATCTTTAAGCTCTCAAAGACGTCGGATTGTTGTTTTAAGGGCTTTAAGCTGCTTACTTCGACCACGATGAACTTCCGCTCCCGAAGCGAGTAAACCATCAGCCGCTTAGGAAGGAGAACAAGCTCATCGTCCTCTGGAACCACGTAGTCTCCCTTCTTCAACCTTACCAGGAAAGAATCTTCTTCGAGATACTTGTTTCGTCGTTTCAACGCAGCACCATCTGACCTGATCAGTGCTGACCAAAGGCTCTCCGAGTTATCACAATCCGTGGTGTACCGATGGTTCATGATAGACTCATTTGTGTATTCTTCTGCCGACCAGTTCCCAACGACAGCGGCACTGGGAACATGAATTTCAGGTCTCCAAGCAGGCCATGTTTGGAATGTTTCTACGAGGTCAAGGATGACTTCGCTGTCGATGTGCTCAGGATGTATTTCCAGATCATCGATCAAAGACCCAAACAGTCCGTACGTCAAGGTCCAACCAAAGTGGTAAAGATGTTTTGCAGAAGCGCGCTGCTGGAAAAGCTCCCCTGTCTTTCGCAGAGACGAGAGATATGTCTTTTCGTCCTTAAGAAAGCGGGTGGGGTAAACTGGGAGTGATTTGATGTCGCGCTCCCCTTCAAATCGTTGAACATGGAATTGTCGTTGAACTGGACCGTATTCTTCACCATCAAAATCGATATAATAGCCGCAAAGCCTCGTGTTACCTTGCTCGTCATGGGTATCATCGTCGTTGGAGCCATAGTAGACCAGAGCAGTAACATCACCGGTATGCCAATAGACATTTTCGGGATCGTCTGGAACTTGGGGACAGACTATCGAATAGAGTCTAAACGTCGATTGATATGAGTTCATCAACGATGAGGTATTCACAGTCGAGCTTGGGTCATTATTCCTGTTGTTACTGCTTGGTGGCGGCGAATATATGAGGTCGCCTTCGCGGAATAGGTACCAAAGATCGGAGTACATTATCTTGCGAGTTTCTGTCCCATTAAACTGATCAATCAGGGGTATGATCTCATCGTCCACGAACTGAACATATGTTCGCATATGCAAGTATGCTTCTCTGCTGTCTAGCATTTTCTCTGCATCTTCAAGCTCTAACTCCTCTTGGGTAGGTGTGGCGGTCTCATCCTGCTGCTTTGCATTCTTGTCTCCAGGTACAGCTGCTGACTTTTCATCATGGCCTTTTACTGGGCCTTGCGGAATTGTAGACTCCAAAGGCGTTTCCACGATCGGAGAACACAGACATTCTTCTCCCCATGTCTCTTCTAGCTTCTTAAGAGCCTTCTTCATTTTGGGCTGAAGATCAATGAGTAGCTTGAACGGTCGGAAGAACGTGTATGACTTCCATGGCTCCTCGAGGTGTCTTCCCTCAATCTGGTAAATATGGCTCAGAATACAAGGCGAATGGATTCGGACTCTATGAAGAACTTTCTTGTCCGCTAACGAGCTCTTGTCCTGGTATTGTGGCATCTGAAATCGCTTCTTTCTTGATCTTCGTCGGTCATCCTCCCTCTGAATGTCATTCTTCAGGCTGTTTCCGCTATAGAGAGCCTGCACAATATACTTCAAGTCGTCGGCTCTGTAAAAATTCTTGAATTCTTCGTAATTGCACTTGCGAACTTTTGGGATCAACTCAGACAACAATGCCGGAATGTGTAAGTACTCCTTTGGCTCTTCTCCAGGGTAGTATTCAAGGACCTCGGGCTCTGGTGACTGGATGGGTTCTGGACTTAAAGCCCGCTCATCTGCTTGCGCGAGCTCATTTTCGGTGGCTTTTAGGAGAAGCTTTTGAATGTTTTTCAGTAGTGCCTTGCTGACTGCTGTTTCAGCACCATCACCGCTCACACTACCCACGGTGCTTCCAGGGTAGCTTTTTGGTTTGCCTTCAATGACTACTTTCTCCGCGACGTCTGACGGATCTGGTGTTACTGAATCCATGGTAGGCGTTTCCTCCAAGTTCACTGTAATTTTAATTCGGTGATGTGGTTGAAATGGGATCGTATCAGTGCTGTTCAAGGGTCGCTGTCGCTGAAGTACTCAAGCGATACTTAGATCTCATTCAAAGTCGAAGAAGTTCAGCAAGAAATTGGCGCTTAGCAATCGACAAGATAGACGCTAGTCAAGTTTTGCATGAGCGGAATCATCAGATTTCCGAGCGGCCAGCGTTCTTAAACCTAGAGGAGGCTGCCTTCCATCCTTGTCAGCAGTGAAGCAGTGGACCCACCTCTATTGGTTTCCAATTTGGGGTCCAAAAGCTCACCCTCAACCAGAGCCCCAGACAAGCCGCATTCTATTCGTACTTTTCGACGACGCATTTGTGCTTTTGATCTCCTTAATTAGGCTTTGTGCTCTATAAGTATTGTGGGTGAAGGGCTTCTCTTCCACTAGTGATTCATAAAGTGCGGTCACTTGAGTACTGGTACACCTCCTTGAATTCAAACCATACTCTGTCATAATCAACACAAAAAGAGATTGTCTGTACGGAGACAGAAGATTTTGAGGCTGAGGTTGCTTTGACGGCCTCTTCCGTGGAGTCGGAAACTTGAGCTGATCGTAATCCTCAACCAATAGACAAGTATAGCTCTCATACTTGATCACGAAGGACCGTGCTGTTCCCCGCCACAACCACGTAGGATTGGCTCCTCACCCCACCCTCTGCAGTCCTCGGCCTCTTGAAACGTAACTTTGAATCAAATCGAATTTTGAGCCACTGAGCGGCCGAGATTTTTGGCCGATGCCTAAATTTGGCAAGTCCTTTTCGCCCCCAATGTGACAGTGGGAAAGGCATTGAGACAGGATCGAGATGCCATGAAGCCCTTCTTGCTCGTGGTATAAGCTACCGACAGGACATTGCCACAGATTTGCTTAAGGGAGACCAAAGATAGAAAACAAATAGGTGCATGAATGGCAGGACAAACACAGAGTACTGACGACCTCCCTGAGAGGGTGTCTTTCATCAAATTCGAAGCAACAAAGATCCATAGAGCCTTTACAGTACCCACGAACTACGACCAAAGTCGTGATATTTTTGTGGCGCCGAAGAAGCCTTCTAAGTTCAGGTAAGTTTGTCACGCAACAAAGCTTCTTCTAGTCTTCCAAACTTACGTGCCTACAGAGCGAGCAGGGCCATCGACGTCGACCTAAAAGACTTAGAAAAAGCGATCGCTGAGTATGAAAGCTCTCAAGCCGGAGAAAATGTCCAAAGCGTCGCTTTTGACTCTGAGAATTGTTCTTGGGAGGCTGTTTTTAAGCAGATGGATGATGCAAAGGTAAATTACGAGGAGAAAGACAATGGCGGCCTTGGCTTCTTCCGCAAGATGTGGCGGAAAGCTGGAGTGAACAAGGAAAACATTGATCCATGGCTTGATTTTATACCTGATGAAAACGGACTCAAGATCTTACGAAATGGCATAGTAGTCATTTTGACTGTGAGTAGCTCAGCCATATCAAGTCATATAGGAGCTTATGTTAACATATAGTACAGCTTGCGCAGAAGACTGTTGAGCATCGCGAGAAGATGCTGAATGCAATAATAGAGGTGGTAGACGTTGTTACTAGAGCAAGTCCCAAAAGGAAGATTTTCAATTTTGATCACACCCTGGATGATTGTATACAAAAGCTATACGTGGCGGTACTCGACGCGGTAGCAACAATTATCCAGTATCTTCTTCAAAAAATAGAGAAGACAAAGTTTCTAGTAGGCAAAGGTATGTGTATATACCCACCTCGGCACGACAACTTGACCTAATTCAATCGTCGAAGGTAAGAATCTTTTCAAGAAAGATGCTTCACGTCCAAAGCAGATCAGGAAAACTCTAGATCACATCGATCTAGCTATCACGAATGTCAAGATGAAAGCGACCGACTTCTCGGAGTTATACAGTAATTTCAAGGACGAATTGTTTCTAGACGGCTTAGTTATGCAAGAAGAGTCCCAAGAAATCGTCCAAAACATTTACTCGAAGACAAACCAAGTCAGCAAAGAAACATCGCAGATCAGAACGACGGTCGACACTTACCTGCCAGCCCTTGGAAGTACCACTCAAGCTACCAAGAGTATAGTCAAAATAGTTGATAAACGCACTGTAGAAATAAATGACACGCTTCTAGGCGTTGATTCTCAATTACAGCAACAGGGCTGTGAGCTCAAGGAGATCAACCAGACGATCAATAAAGGCGGTACTATGGTTGTTCAGGATATTGGGAAACTCATGCAAGCGCATGAAGAACGGAGTAGGAGAGAGTTGAGAGAGCAAGAGGCGAGAAATAGGAAGCAGATGAAGGAACAAGAGGATCGGTTCGCTGCCTTGATGCGAGAGCAGCAAGAGCGTCATGGAATTGATGCACAGAATCTGCTCAATGCTTTTTTGAAGAGCCATGAGAAGAGTCGTGGTAAGATGCCAACTAATACCTGACTAGGACAATGCTGACTGACTACTTTCTTTTAGAAAACGCAGAGTCCCAAAACAATTATTTTGGCGTTATCACACCAGTGAACAATCGTTCACGAACCCCAGTTCCTAGAGCCGTCGCTACGACTACCTTGGAGCAGCTGATTGATATTCTTGGGATTCCGTTCCAGCTCGCAAACGATGACCTCGAACGAGCGATCAGTCAGAGAGATTGGTTCGATGAGTCAGCTCACAATTCCGCTCAATCTCTCCTTTCAACACCGCAATTCTGCAACTGGCTCGTGGATGAGAGTTCCAGCTTGCTTCTTGCCGATGGTTGTGACGAGGAGCATGCGACTAATAGCCTTTCAGCAATGTCTCTTTTGTGTGTCAGTGTTATTGGCAGTTTGGTTGGATCGCGACCAGGGAGACAGGTTGTTACGCTCCACTTTTTCTGTGGCTTACACTGTGATGAGGAAGAGGGGCCTGAGTTTATGTTGCGATCCTTGATCATGCAGGTTCTTCTCGCGTTGCGGGCTCATCGGTGTCTGGATCTGAATTTCATTGAGGATGAACGCCACTTAAGGGACTTGAGGGATAGCGATTGGGTAAGTTTGATGTACACGTTCCGACGACTTGTTCAACAGTTTCCTCCGTACTTGACAGTCTATTGCCTTATAGATGGCGTTGCCTCGTACGAGAGCAGATGGCTCGGTTTCCAGTCCCACATGACAGCATTTGTCGATGAAGTCAAAATGCTAGTATGGCCACGGCAGATGACGGGTCCACAGCACTATTTCAGTGCGGAGGATGATAGGGGTGTTCGATGCAACCTAAAAATCCTCCTAACGAGTGCGAATGGAACAGATCGTCTATATGAGCGGATAGACAAGTTCTCTCAGTGGGTTAGCGTTGGCTCTGATTATGGAGGATCACCATTTACTTCTGATGAGGCAGTACAAGATAGTATCGCGCAGCTGCAGAGACGTCCTACTTTTACCTCTCGGGGTTATATAAGATAGAAGTGGATCGCTAACATATTCAACCATAATCATGACGAGGAACCTAGACAATTACCACGGTCTTTACCTCTGCAGCTTTAAATACTTCACCTTCTGTGCCCACAGACCCAGGCCTACCCATGATATTCAAAGTTTCAATTCGCTCTGCCGCTTTGGATATTTCGCCTTTTGAGCCCACAGACCCAATGTTACCCATTATAATTAAAGTTCCGATCCGCTCAAAGAAACCTTGGTGATCTGGAGAACTCTTCAAAACAAGAGATATCAGGCTTTCACTATGTGCTTGCTCAAATAGACTCATGCGCAGACAAAGTACTGATGTAATGGCATCGGTTTGACTAGGATCAACCAGGCAGTCTATGTTCACAGGCAAACGAAGATCCTGAAATGCTACGTAGTAGCCGGTTCTTTCTTCGCCATTATATACTTCAAGCTCCTGCTCAAGTACACCCTTGACTACCAGACCACGTATCGTCAGCGTTCCATAGGTAATGGTTCCGGACCCGTCAACTACCGACCCATTAAGTTCGCACTTTTCAATCTCACTGAAATGCCGATAGGGTAGACGATCCTCGATAATGGCTTCATGAGGATCCGTGAAGATAATTACATCCCAATAAAATGCCGGTGTTTCGACACTTGCCCAGGACCAAGTCGGTGCATTTCGAGTATCTGGTCTTGGCTTTTTGTCCTGGTAGATAACCCAAAGCAGATCGTCGTTGAGTGTATCTTCCCACAACCCGGCAAAGTAGCTTGTCTTCCTCGCAGCGCCCATCTGTTTCGCCAAACCACTAATAGCAGGCAGCCGGTCTTCCGGGTTCGTGAGGCGGAGACTCGTATATGATGAAACCATAGTTCGCCACAGGCGTGCAGCGTGATATTTGATTTCTTGATTGAGTCTCTCGTGACTGTCTTGATACTCCCGAAGGGTGTCGGCGTACTCAATTTTGATCACGGTTACGTTAGCAGCAGGAGCCGAGCCATGGAATTGGATAGATCCACATTCACACTCGATATCAGTTTTGCATTCCAAGAACATTTCGTATCGGCCGAAATGAAGAACGCGGGTTGAGAGCATACGCTCTTGATATACCCAAGCTCTAGTCAGAAGAGGATAGTATGTCTCGGTTGAGTAGCCTTCAGCTGTCTCTTGAGAGCTGTTTAAGGCGACATCGCTGGGTCCAGTTGTCATCTCAATATGGTGTTCAATCCGTTCACGGAAATAAAGTCGGTAGTTGTCCCCATTTGGAGTCTTGCCACAGACCTCGAAATCTTCTGTAGGATTAAAAAGACCTCCTTTACCGTTGGACGAGTGTGTTGCAGCAATTGTAAGATGGCCATTGCTATAGACCGAAGCCATTCTACCTGATTCAATTTCCCAATCTTTTAAGTCGTCCTGGATGATACATAGAGAATCTATCCAGATATACTTGAAACCAAGTGTCCTGGTTAGAGAAATGGCATCTTGGAATGTTTTCGACAAGTCTTCCCAGGTGATACATTTCATTCGTTCTTCGAGCGTTGATTTAGTAGTCGTGATGATTTGACTAAGACCCCAGCAATGGCTCAGACAAATATACTTCTCCTCTGCACCCTTTGCTTCAACCAGTTTCACCTGTCCATCTCCGCAGTCTATCAATCGTTTCGGAGGGACTGGGCTATCCGGAGAGTGACAGAGACCGTGTGTGTCAACGCACTCCGATATCCAGTCTTTCATGGCCCCAAGTGCTTCCGCAGAATTGGTTCCTGGTGACGTTCTCCGTGAAACTGGCATAGCGTCCCAAGATTTCGGAATAAAATCATCATCGCTATCGATTACAAACAGCTCTACCTCGAACCTTTGTCCATTTTTCAACAGAAACAGGAGGTTCTTCTCCACATCCTGTTTGTCCACAGAATCGATGAAGGCCGGGTAGACAAACTGAATGCTCCCGTGAATCACGTCAGATTCTTGGATCCCGTGTTGGTTGAAGCAGCCGCGACATCCCGATTCCAAAATTCGGCAGTAATAGCATGACTTTGCAGTGGTGTGCAAGTCCGCCCATGTGAATCGGAGGACTGCAAAGCTGCGACTCCCAGGGATTAGATTTGGATCGGCCCAGCTTCTCATTTCCCATCTCCCCTGAAAATTGTTACAAAGTTCGCAAGCCATCCTCAAAGACTACCTGTCGAGGAAAGACAGGATAATTCTGTCATCCTCAGAAAGATAATTAGAATGCCCTGTTGTCTTAGCGGTGTGGTTGTAATGATTTGTGTAACCAAAGTGTTTTCTGCCCACTTCCAAGGTTCATACCGCATTTAATTGGTGCCTATCAGTCGATATCCATCTCTGACCACCTCCAATTTAAGGCAGCGAGACGCATAAGCACACCACTGGGCCTGTTCTCAGTCAATGGTCGGTAATCTCATTGGCAGATTTATGGCTGATCTGCAGGACGTCACCACCGCCAAGTTGGGGGCCAAATTTGCTTCTGTCGTCCTATAGTACCTTTGATAGTAGGAGAAATACCTAGCCGTCATCAAGTTGTCTGCAATCTCTCTGAGGGTAATATCATGGAGATCTATGATTGATCATACGAGGTTAAGTGAATAGAACGAGGACTCTTGCGATGACGCTCTTACGTTGACTAGTCAACGCTCAGAATGGAGAGAGCACTTGTGTATGGTTTTCACCAAGTCCTTTTACCCTCAAGCCAGTAGTGGGAATAATTACAGCCTCATTTTACCGATAGTGGACTTAGAAAGCTACGTATTGAAAGCCTGACTAGGTATGCTCCTGTTGAAAGCACAAGGCATTTTAATGAGATGAGAATGAAATAGACTGTGCAGAAAATAGGAGGTAATTAGAACATACGAGTTCTTTGCCAACTAGATTGACATGCTATATGTTAGCAAAGGGAGTGCAAACTTAAGAGGAGTGATCACCTATTGATAAAGCAAAGTGAAACAAAATCTTGAGGTAATTTACCTTGAGATAATTTATCTACTTCAAACCAGTCTCATTCTTAATCCATTGTTGGTATCACACATGTATAATTAATCTGAAGGCTCCTCGTACGAACTGAAATACATCACAACTGTGGTCAACCCCATACAATTTACATGATATCCGTTCCAGTTCACCGAGTTTGTCTTAAACACAACTTCAGTAATTTCCTCACACAACAGACAAGAGTAAGACACGATAAAAAGCGAGTCCGAGTCCTGTATTACTCACTCTTCAATTCCTTCCGCAACACCAACCAGAAGCAACCTACCCCACAAACACAACCCAAGTCTCCCCATCAATCACCGAGTCCACTCCTCACCACCTGTCCACCCTCCCCACAAACACAGCAACACGACATCCTTCTCCGCTCCCTCATATCAACGCTGTACCCCTCATAAGACATGCATACATCTCCCGACTTCTCACGTGTTCCAGACCAAGCCGGGTTATACAAACTCAAAAGCACCTTGCGATTCCATCAGATCTGACATTCTACCCCACACTTCCTCCGTTCAAAAGCAGCGAGTCTGTATACCATACCAACTGCCCACTGCATTGCACCACCTGCTGCTTTTTCCCGCCTCGAATTTCCCTCTGATGGATCACCCCATGAGTGGCTCTCGACGCCCACTTACGCACTTACGTGCTGTAGATGCAAGTGTGTATCCGCGACCCCACCACGTCCTCGGCACTTCTTTCACAATTAAAGAGAAAAGCAAAAGACATCCTCTATTCTCATACCACATCTGAAACCACTAGCACGTGCCCAGACCCTCTTTGTCCCACTCTCCTTGCATCGGCCAGCAACGGATCTCTTCGGCCTGCTGTACGTGCGATGAGCAAGTTTGTACTTCTGCATCCTGCACCCATCCGTCCCTTTTCGCCCCAGAGAAAACAACAACACGGAGATTTCCGCTCCTTCGTGACACGATAGGCACTGCACCTCTTTCACGTGAACGCTGAGTGCATTCCTGTCGTGCTCCACGCCCCCTGGCCCTTAAGCGATGATGCACGAGGGCATTCTTCATGTTGTGGGAGGAGGGGACTCAGTTGCAGTTGTCTGTACGATTGTGGTATCCGAGACCCGGGACAAAGTGGCTATTGCGGATCTCGGTTTTTGCTCGGTGTGGAACAATAGGATCGAGGGGATGGTAGGACGATGCCAATGTTGTGAGATATATAAGGGGGTTCACGTGGTTTGTACGATAGGGTGGTGTTTCAGAAAGGGAGAGGTGGCTATTGTTTCTTCGGTGAGAGGATGAAGGTAAGGGTTCTTATGTTGTGTTACGGAGTGGAGAGAAGTTGGGAAGTAGATAGCGAGGTAGAAGGTCTGGGTTTGTGTTCAAGATCTGAATGGTAGAAACTTCGGTGACTACTGCCAAGCTACTTCCAACTAAATGTAAACCCTGGTAGAGATTTTTGAAGGTGATACAAATCCAGCGAAAGCCGATCTTGCCATATTAGCTGTATGTAATCGCCGTTTTACTAGTTTTTCATCAATGCGCGTGTGAATACCCTGGCTAACTTTCCTAGCAGGTGAGCATATAATCAATAGTAATTATAGTATAGAAGCAAATCAAGAGAGCCAGTAATTGATAGTTCCGAGAGGATACGATCAAAGTCACTTTTTTCTAACCGGGTAGCATATGAGAACAATAGGCCCGGTTTAATACTATTAACAATTAATCTTACAGGCCATTTTTTAGGGATTTTTGGGGGAGGGGGAGGTCGCATAATAAGCGAATTTAAGCGAATATGTGCGAGCCTGTCAGAACTATCTGGGAGCCGCTTATGACTCCATGTCAACTCTCCATAGAGGCACAGGAAACGTCTATTACAATGTATAATTCGAGTTATCTCCGCTACAATAGACTAAAGGAAAACGAGATGTCTTCCTTGTACTTGAAACATAACCGCTTCACGTTGAACTTTTCATTTTCGACCGCCTCCTACTCTTAGTAAAATATTTTGATCAGTTATTATCTATCTCTTCTCTTCTCTAGTGTCAAACCTCGATCCCAAATTCTCGCGTCTAGCTCAATACACTTCAAAGAGCTCCCTCCTATGTCACTAAACAAGAAAGCAACAACGCCAAATCAGAAAACCTCTTCCGTGTACCTCAAACAGCTCCCAGCATTTCATAACCCGACACAACACTCCCACCCTCACCATAGCACCGGAATCAAGCCACCAAGCCACCAACCTCCCCAGCTCTTTTGTTCTTTCTAGGTAACAGCCACCAACCAACAAACACTAACAAAAAGAACCCGAGATTACGATCTCGATCACTTCTTCCTTAAAAAGGCAGAAGACGAGAGAGTGTGAGGGGGCCGAGCTTTTGGTGTGTTGGGACGGGCTGGATGGGCTGTGGGATCGTCGAGGAGAGAAGTTTTTTGGGAAGTCAATCTTTGTTGAAAGGGGCCGGGGATTTGATAATCGGTTTGGTGTGATCTTCATTCGGCAGCATCTGTGCTTAAGCAAGAACAGTTCGCCCCCCGTTTGTCCCTTGTGCCAGTTCTCATCGCCTACTTACATGTCATTGACACACATCTATCTCATCCTCCGGACAGAGGGGCATATGCACATGAGTCTTTTCTTACCACACTATCTTCCCCTGTCGTCTAAAATATAGTTCCCCCAAAAATACAAAACTCGCCGCGTCCAACATAACCCCGTCACGCCCCTCCCAAACCCCAACACACAGCCACGAACCCAACTAGGAAATATACAGACCATGTAGAAGAGCCGAGACATGGCCTCGTAGCTGCAGGAGCAGGAACGTAGACACTCGTCGAGTCAAAGAGGTTGCATCTTAGAACGCCTGTTAAGGAAACGGTGAACATAAGAAGTGGTGGGAATGCGGATCGAGCAAGGGCGGTAAATTTGGGCATAGTAAGAGCTGAATAGCTGTTGAAGGGGGTAGAGATTTGGAAGAAGCTTCCCTCTGGCGAGGAGATAAATGCCTCAGACATCATGAACACTTCTAAATATCTGGTTCCCTCCTTCCTCCTAAGCAACTGACAGGCCTCAACAATCGAGCCACGCAACAACTGACAATATTTCATGCAGCTCACTTCCCCTTCGGAAGGTCTACCCCAGACTAAACCCTACGAATCAAGCCCCCATTCCCCTTCGCCGTCGCAAATTGTTGGAAGGGAAAGAATAAGAAAGTACCAAAGCCTACCCAGAGTTGAAGCAGCGGTGGATTGTGTCTTCACGATCGCGCCTTGTCAATACCTCCTAATATGGTGTCATGTGTCGCTCACAGATTTCCGCCGTGAGATATACGGTTGTTGGGAAATCCAGAAATAGAGACACTCGTCATCGGTGCGTCCTCACAGGCTTTCCGTCCCCGTAAACGCCCACGCCGTCTTCCATACCCTTCTACCAGGTAAGACAAGACCTCGTGCCTGTTTCTCACCGGTCTTGAGTGGTTGGGGCCATGTGAGGCACCTGGGTTTGTGCGACGACTGGTTGGAGTACGAAATCCTTGAACCAGGCAATGTGCCGTATCTTTGAGGCAAACCACTTAAACCCTAAGGTTCGTGACGTGAAAGAAGAGAGCGTCAGCGCCAATACTTCTATGCAATTTTCAACGACCACCGCGCGAGCCGCTTGTATTACCAGTGGTTGATTTCCGGTGCCTGTGAGACGAAAAGGCATTGGTGGAGAGCTCGAAGGATGGAATATACTCTATGGTAAGCAGCGTCCATCTCAACGCTCTTCTCACTCTATTCGGTACGTGATGTCGTCAAAAGGCGCAGTGGGAGGGCGACTAGCCATTGGTACCCGTCGTTAGCCTTCGTGACGCTCTGGTACGTCTCACCATACTCAGACAACAACCACACCGGCGGGCTCTCACAGTGCCATATTTGGCAGCAGCGCCGTAACGCTCTGACGAAAGAGAGGAGCAGATGCTGCGCGAACTTCCCTGCTCAGGGTATAGGACAAAAGCCACCAACACTCAATCTACCAAAGTCGCAGTGATTTGGGAAGAGAATAGTCATGAAATGCGCCGTCGGTCCGCTGGGAGAAAATGCGACATATGACAGTATGTTCTCAGCTAAGCCTGCTCCATGTGTCGTGTGCAATGCTCTGCAGAAAAAACGACCTGGAGTTACACACACCACTTCGGCCTGTCTTGCAACCGAGCGGCATGCCGAATGCTACTCAGTCATCTTGATCCCGGCGTCGTCGGGGGAAGATTTGAGCAAAATGAAAAAAGCCCGCATTACTTCGCACCATGTGAAAGGAACGACACAAGTTTGCTGAGAAGGTTCTAAAGGCTCTAATCCCTTGACCCGGGTAGACAAGTTGGGAAGGAATGAACATGATATTGAGGGTCATTAGCTCGAGATGCCGAAAGCTTCCATAACGTTACCGACCGAGTCTTCCCAGTTGCAAGGCTGGGGCATTCGAGCGCATGATCAATAAACATCCCGTCCTCGGGACGGGATGTGATGAGGTCTGCATACACCAGCAACTGGAATTGGTGGATAATGGCCGTTGTAGACTTGCATTGGATGCTCAGACGGAGTGGCACAGAATAGGAAGGACGCTTAACTCAGAGAAATCGTGATAGGGTATAGCACCACGGAAAAAGGAGGGGTGTTGAGATGTGTTATTGAGTGTTATTGCATGCGGGGTAGAGTTGTAAAATTGTTCTTCTCGCAGGATATAGTGCGTGATAGTTGGGTGATTTGGGAAATGATTGACCAGAGTGAAGACGCTTGTCTGACATGATAGATCATAGATAGGGCAAGAAGTGAAAAAATCTAGAGGCCCAATACAAAATCGCCACTTATACAGTTACATTAGACAACACCTCATCTGTGCGACGCTTCGGGATCCACTCCCAAAAAACTGAACTCCGTCCGTCTCTCGATGCATTCGCTGTGCACCAATTCTATAAGCACGAAGAGGGGCCGCTGGATAAGTTGTCGGTGCCGTGTGTGAGATTCCAAACGATTGGAATGGAAGGCTGACAGACGGCGCAGCATCGTGGGTGTGCCACTCTCTCAATTGCAGAAACCCAACAGAATGGGCGACTCGTGATCAGGCGGCCTCCTCATGTCCCAAATCAGAGCTGAGAAACGGGCTATTGGTGTCGTGGGCTGCGCAGCCGCGCGGGATTGCGACTTGTCGGCGAAGCCGTTGTCGTCTTGTGAAGTTCTTTGGATGTAGGTATCTCCGACAGAAATTGATGGATTGTAATCCTCCCTCTCGAATATTCTGTGGAGGGATGGCGTATCGTCATAAGGTTCGGTGCCCCCAGCACGCCTACCTACTTGTGTTGTACAAGATCGGGCGGATTTCACACTCCAGCCAGTGGGTTGGGTGATGCTGACAGGGGAAGTATATCGCCACTTGTTCTCATGCAACTGTGCAGCCATTTCCCGTAATTTTCTGCAATCGACTCCTCCTGGTAGGCTCGTAGAAATACGTCGTGCATAGTTCCCAATAAGAGAAAGATTGGCAGTTCGATACGGCTGTATTCTCTGCCCCTTTTTGAATCTGCGGTCTTGTAGAAGACTGTGGAGACGAGGTTGATCAGTGGCCAAAGTGTTAGGTGTACCGGAACTATTTTGGGAAGGACGATGCCGTGCAAAGGGCCAGCAATCTGATGTCGTTCTCGCAGGTTCTGAAACCCAAAGTTACCATACTTTGGTTGATTGCGCTTGCACTTGCTCCAGAGACTTTAGCAAGCAAGATAGAACGCCCCTCTACCGTAATTCGAATTATACCAGATCATTATATCTGCGATATACACACACAAATCCCGTGAGCCGTAAAGTAGTGAGGGTAGCATGCAAACACAGCGAATCAATATCCCCTCCATCCTGCGGGAGCGCAGAGAATACTGGCAAACCAGCCACAGCATTCCAGCCAATGTCTGCTCGCCGTTGCGTTCATGGATGAAGGGCGCAAGGAGTTGGCGGCCTGTCGTACATGACGGCGTACCAGGGAACCCTCGTTGTGACTGGATGCTGGGGAAGATTGCGGGGGAAGTGATATGTCAAATCAGGTAACGGTTGTCACTCGCTGAGCTTGTTCAGATCCCGGTAAGGGGGCTGGGATTTTATGCTTTATGAACGCACCGTGTGAACCAGGAGCAAACAAGCTTACCACTTTTTCTTTTGTGGATGATCTCGAGATGTTGATGAGAGTTCTATCTTTCAGGACAAATAGTGACGAGATGTATTGTTACCTGGAGAGAAAGGGTAGGTCTACTACGTGAAGCACCGATACCGAAACCTGCGCTTCAACGCTCGCAGGACATTGTAGCGAGGAGCTTAGACTGTATTGAGGTCCAGTTGCGAATGGAGTCCTTCGGCACGCTGTTCTTGACAGAAATTGACGCTGCATTGCCGTTTTGTTCCTGAAGTCCCTGCAGGCGCCTAGCGCAGCGATCGGAAAGTAAGTTGGCTGGAGTAACACCTGGAGTCCAAGGTGTACGACTCTTAAGATCCGACCCTCCCGACGACGTACAAAAGTCTCCTGACCCATCTTGTAGGAGTTCGACATCAGTAAGATAAAAGACTCGCACGACGCGGCATCGTGTCCACGGCATTCGTTCTCACCATGGTTGCAAACCCTGTATGACTCGGCTAGTGAAGGGAATCCTGAATTGCCGCAACAGGGTCCACGAGAGTGGAGGACCACCTCATTTGAAGGGCAATGTCCGAAGGACTTATAGTGGCGTGTGAAAAATATGCGTTTTGATGGTCGACCAACGTCATGAGTGACCAAACCAGGTGAAGAGAACAGTGGTAACAACCACCACGCGTGAACGAATGCCCGGGAATATTTGGGGGTACATTCGGACCACAAATTTAGGACCTCCCGCTTCTGTTATCCGTACTGCTTTCGTAAACATTTGATGGAAACATGTAGGGTTTCAATAATCTCAAGAGTCTGATTGATATTCAGCGATGCTCGAAAGTAGAATCGATAAGTCCAAAACAACTCGATGATGCACAATTGTGGAGAAAGATAGGACGAATTTTCGGCAAAAAGATTTGGTGTGTATGTTTCATCTGCCAACTGATGGAGCTCAGCGATGAGCTGAAGCTTCGCCACCGGAGTGGGAATGAATTGAGCTCTTGGCCGACTGCTGACGGGAAAGACAGCTTTTGGTGTGCGGAAATGAGACTATCGTGCACCATCACGAGGGAGCGACAGCAACACCAAGCGTGAAGACTGGCTTAATCAGAATCCAACGAACCAGAATGACCGACATGCCTATACTCAGTGTCATAAGGCCAATCTCGACAATGCCACCACGTCGACCCATAGCAGCTCTCTGAATCGTGGTTTGGTTTGTGCAGCAGGAGAACATGGCTTAGAGGTCGATAAAACAGCAAGTGAACAAATACCAAGACCGACCTTGAGGGGCAAGGCGTGGGGGTTTGCGTCTTCAGTCCGCCCCTGTCCCTTGCTCTCGCTGCCCTGGAATGTCTACGATGTGGTGCGGGGTCCATCGATCCAACAAGTCAGAGTGCGAGAAATCCGGTCGAGGGTACCATCCCCATGCCTTCAGAAGTCCAGTGAAGTGCACTTGGACGGGAATATTTCATGCAGGAGCAGAGTGTTTGCAGTAGACTCGGTAGACGACCAATCATTTTCATCTAATATATCTCTTAGATTGGCGACCCTCGAGGCGACCCAGATATTGAGGTCTGTGTTGTTGCAGAAGCGAAAGGCCCCTTTCCCATTCTCCATCTCCGCTTGCTCACGTTGTGGAGTAGTGGAGAAGGAAAAGCATTGAATGGTTCATGAGCAAACGGGTAAGACATCACTAATCACTGAGAAGTGATCAAATCCGTGTGTGGAGCTGCGAGTCTCATGTGGCGCGAATATCGTGAAGTGCTTGATGACTAAAGTAAAATTAGCATGTGTGAGGAAATGCTACTTGGTGGTGGCAAAAGACACACCATGAGGCCTTCTAGCGCGAAATATTGTCAAAGTAGTGGTAGTACCGCCGAATCTGATTGGCTCCTGAAGTCTAGACTCATCTTTATATTGAAGCGCAATCTACGATCTTTGACGAATGTCAGGCTCAAAATCCACAGTGTGCGCGCTTGTCGCGGACGTTCTTCTTAAAACATTGCCACTTCTCCGCGATGTATAAACTTAGAGTTTGAGCAAGCTTCGATCCCAGGTAGACGAGGGCCCCGATACGGCCCGTGGGGCGGGCGGTACCCGCGCACCGTACAGTAGAGACCAGGATATTGCCTCTATCAAAAGATTCTATCAACACAAACTTGATGTTGATCTCAAAGATAGGATAAATCTAGCATCCTGGTTTATATCAGTAGTGTTGACATCATCGGCTGTTTTTGAGTGTGTTTCTGAATCGTGCTGTTAGGACACATGACTTGAGGCGCGGATTTTGAAAGACAATTCAAAGACCACTCCCTATTTGGGCAAACCGCCTAGGAGCCAAAATTTACGTGAATGGTCCCTCTCGCCGAGGCTATCCAGTCTGAGACTCAAACCTATGAAGCTCAGCTCATCTGGTGTCTTTCAGGCGTGCCTGGGTCCAGAGGAAGACGGTTGCGGCGTAATGCCACCAATATCTGCAGTCGCAGCCAGTGTGCTTCGTACGTACGCCTCGCCGAAAGGAGCAATACAACTTCCATCCAGGCCTCAAAAACATCTGACTCGAATCAACTTTGTGACGGCAAGACAGTTCGAGGCAGGGAGAAGGGATTGATTACTCGACGTCGACTTTAGCCGTGAGTAGGGCCAGTTTGCCGTAAACAAAGAGGTGTAAACAGTCCAGGCGACAGTTTAGGTTGTACATTTCAACAATATCAACTTATATTGACATGCATGCTTGCGCAGGAAACCGTCCAAGTGGTTGGGGTAGTGGCGCAATTGGCGTGAATGATAACAACCGCAAAGGTGGTGCATAAAGAGTGCCCCCAAGGTAAGTGAGTGCTCTTGATGGTCAAGTCCCCAGTTCTAAACGATTCTGATATGGCGTAGGCGTCCTTCTCACTGCATAAACCTCACGATTCCTGCGCTAGAACGATCGTTCAGAGAGCTGAGCCAGTAGCCTTGGAGAGTCTGTCAACATTGCTTGGAACGAATGACGAGGGAACTTGGCGGGGGATGGTTTCAAGCTGGTATGCTGCTTCATGGCCCTAAGATGATAACCACTCAATTTCCCAAGGTTGCCAATGAGTGGACTACAAAGTGATCATGGATGTTGAAGATCATCGCATGGGGTAATTAAGCATTAATTCTTTGCCGCTGTTGCAAAGCAACGATGTTTTGTATCAAGCCTGTAAGCAAATGAACGCTCAGTCGGGAGGCCCCTCTGCATTTCTCGACTCGAGCTCCCATTGGACAGGGGCTTGAATAGCCCGTGGAGCTGCTCAGGAGAGTCCGCATATGCTCCCAGGTCTCGATGTTGTTATTCTTGTCTGCGCCGCTGTGGCGGCAAGTGTTTTGTGAATTTATATCTGGAGGAGGACGAGATCTCGGCGTCGAGGCGACAGGACGGGAGAACATGATGCATCCTCGTCTATTCGCACTGGATACCCCGGAAATTGGTGGATACATTGGTTTCAATGACGATCAATTTGATCTATAGCAGCGAAATATGCTTGATCGAGTCAAAGATGGTCATGTATTGCCTCATCCGACCAAGCAACTGTTGTGCATCCTTGTCCCGCAGTCAGGAGTTCAAGGCAAGACTCCTCGAGAGAAAGAAAGGCCATTGCCACGGCACAGAGAAGGCATGTTTTGTCGCCATTTGTTCGTACAGTATGAGAAATTCACAGTACGAGGCTCGCCAGGGTTGTGGTGGTGGCATGGGGTTGGGGCATGGTGTTGTGGAGAATCCACGTCGAAGATGGACGCTGCGGGTAGATCCATATAGGGCATAGGCTGGGCTTCAGATCCTAGCCAATGAAACTGCACCACAGTCGAAGAGTGATTCGTGATTCTAAGATGGGCGTGCAAGAGCGGCAGCGAGAGATATGGGAAATTGAACCAATAAGTAGACAGAAAGCGAGGGCTACAGGCCGCCATTCTAAGAAGTTTGGCACTGACAGGCAGCTGAGACTCCTCTGACGATTTCTGCCTAGGGCCCTCAGCAAAGCGACGTATCGACGTCTCAGCTCTGGTGAAATTCCCTCAGGGAGCAACGCGGCCGAGCCAAGACAGCTGCTCATGAACCAATCATCTGACTTCAAGCACCTTTCGAAGAGACCGGGCCTTCCGCAAATAATATTGTAGCGCTTCGATATATATAAAAAAAAACCTCACGGGGCTCGGCTCTGTTTGGTGCAGATGTTTGATATCGGCATTTTGTATAGTTCGGCGAGTAGTAGTAGGTAAGGATATGAAGTAATTGTGGTGCAAGAGGTGAAAGGTAAGGGGTCCAATACGCGGTTTCGAGCACCGGCCTGGGTATTTCTGTCGCACGCAATTTCTCTCTCCGGGCGAGTTTGGCTACACCAACGATGATGGGTGGTCCTGCACTCTTTGCACCATATCCGCAGAAGTGGCTCGATTCAGGATAAATATGATACTATGAAGGCACGTTTACGCCATCGCCATCGATGATCGAACTACTCCACCTCCAGTGGAGGTCGACCTCTTGTCGAACCGCATTCCTTGAGTCCTGGGCCCCTGGCACGACGCCCAGTCAGTTTGAACTGTGAAGCATGCATTGTCAAGGGTCGAAAGAAGACTCACCAGGCTCAAGGTTCACCAGGCTTAAGGCTCAAGGCTCAAGGCTCAAGACTCAAGACTCAAGGCTCGAGGCTCGAGGCTCAAGGCTTACAGTAGGGAGGGACCTCTCTGTTGCAGACGCAGACGCAGGCCTTGCCCAATCTAGGGTGTGCTGCGCGCCGCTGAAAGGAGTGAGAAAGACAGAGCGAGGGAAAAACATCCCACGTCGCCGCCGTAAGAATTGAAAAGAGCTACGATTGAACGAGCTGCCCTGCAATGCAGCCTTGAGGAAGGGTGTACATTGAGCAAGAGAAAAGGAGGATCGGTACGGAGAAGAGTCCGTGGTGGCCGCGTTACGCTCGTTCGGCTGTTCGCTCTGTTGTTGCAATGTCTTTGCAATGTCGCTGCTTCTCTGCAGCAACTGCTGCCGCTGCCGAAGGATGGTGATGGATGGGGAACGGGATGGGGGGTTTGATGGATCACGATGTCCTGATGTCCTGATGGCACCGTCGTAGTCCGAGAAGTGGTGCTGAAAGCTTGACGACCAAGCACCACTTTGGCATTTTTGTCACTTTGAGTCTTGATCTCCCCCCCTGCAAGACAAGAACCACGGGCAGCCCCGAGAGGAAGCGCTCGTTGGAGTTGGTGCTAGTACTGTACTCTCAGGTTCCTCAATCTTCCTGCCTTTGCCCATTTATATCCGATTGAACCCGAGAGGGGCCACGAATCCCACGATAGCCTCGATAGGACCGGCGACACGGTATGACACGATGACACGATCTGCTGGATTGGTCCGATAATGCCAAATAATGCAATGCATTGTCTGCAAAACTTGCTGGTGAAAAGATGAATGGAAAGGAAAACTCTGCCATCCAGCCAGCCAGCTAGCTAGCGAGCCAGCCAGCCAGCCAGCAGGCAAGCAAGCAGACAAGCAGACAGGCAGACAAGCAGACAAGCAGACAAGCAGACAAACAACACAGGCAAGACAAGTGGAAGGCAAGAGTAGAGACCTCCCAGCGACCACGACCCCCAAAACATTTTCCCAAAGCTTTCCGATCAGTCGACCTCCAAGTTTCAACACCATCGGCGGCATCTCACTTGGCTGGCTCACCCAGAATACCCGTGATGACTGTGGGTGAAAAACATATTTTTCCTTCCTGCTGTGTTGGCAAGCCAAAGTGGAAAATATGCACGCAAACACAAACACATACACAAACAACCCCCATCTCATCAATTTCATCCAATTCGATCCTTAGTCTTAGTCAATAACAACAATGCAGTCGTAAATCATTCCTCCCGCCCTTCCTCCTCTCCCCTCTCCTCTCTTCTCCACTCTCCCAGGTCTCCTGCTCCTTCATCAACCCTGGTCCGTTCTTGCAGCTGCTGCACCCAGAAAGCCAGAGTGCCAGATTCGAATCATTTTATTGATGCGCTAGCTTTATTAGGCTTAGCTTATTTTTGCCCTCTTTTTCAGGACGCCGCTGCCTTGGCAAAAGGCAATGGCCTGCTGTTTTTCCCCTCTCTCCACGCTGACTGACACTGAACCTGTCTGAGCCTGTCATTGCTGCTTGACAGTGGGTCGCTCGATTTCTGCGCTTGATTGAAAACACCTTAGCGTAGAAGCCACCATTGAGGCCTGTCCCAACCCTGCACACAGACAAGGACCGGGGTTGACGCTCACTCAAGGCTAGGGTCAAGGCTAGGACCAAGACGAGCCAAACTCCCGCTGGTCTCCATTTCGTATATGGATCAACCACTTCCTCCACCAAAACCCACGATAGCACCAGCAAACCTCCAACTTGACTTTCAACATCACTGTGCTGAGTGAGAAGTGGTGCCATCTTCCTGACAGATACCATCATCAACTTCCTCCATCACATCATCATTCTTCTTGCACCATACCAGTGCAGCTAGAACCATCACCACCCACCATCACCACCACTACCACCACCACCATCATCATCATCACCATCACTGCCTCTTGCACGCAATAGCCGCCTTGTACCTTCTGACCCAACTTTTTCTTCCCCAACTTCCACCGACTCTCCCATCTGAGTCACACGAATACTTAAAAGCTCACCGAGATTCGTGTACAACATTTTTTGCACCAGCAAACATTCGAGGCATCAGTTCGGTACCAGCACTTTAAGAAGACTTCGCTGCCCACCAAAAATCTTATCAACTACTTCTACCACCACTCCCAACCCTTCCACACCATCAACAATCTCCGCAATGGCGAATGCTATGGATTGGTCACCAGATTTCTGTCTTGCCTGTGACAAGCAGACCGATGGCAGAGTGTATTGTTCTGAAGCTTGCCGACTCGCAGAGTACGAGGTTGCCTCGTCCAATGCAGGATCGACAGCATCATCTCCCACTTCACCAAATGGTCCCCTCTCGTGGCCAGCACGATCGTCGAACAAAGGTTTCCACCTCGAGCCTGCCTACAACTTCAGCAATGCACGACCATATGGCACTACCCCATCTCCAAAATCATCTACCTTCTACCAATCATCGAGGCCTCAGTCCTCGCCTGTACCATACTCCAAGCCAGTCTTGACTCCATCCAGCTCGCAATCCAGTCTCTTCTCCATGCAAAGCTCGACATCGACTTCAGAGCCTGCTCAACTCTCTGACGAGTCAAGGAAAGCATTACGGGCATACGCAAGCTCGTTCGATCAGTCTCGATACAATCGGCGTCAATCAACACACTAAACCTTCAACTGCACATCTTTCGACGACTTTCTCTTTTGCATAATTCTTGCACCTTTACACATCCGAGCCTTCTCGGATGTCACTGTTACGATACGAATCACATCACAATACCCGTTACTACATCCTCACAATTCCTCATGAGGGATCGGCGTTACCATCATACTATACGAATATTGGGTTGTACAAAAAGCATTTACCGCGGAGCATCACATCTCACATCATTTTCTGGTCATAAAAAAAGTTTCTTTGAGTCACAAACTAGCATCGGAGTTACCGGGGCGATGCAACCAACTGCGGAATGTCACTCGCTCCTTCGCACACATGAATTGAAAAATATGTTTCTTGAGTTTATTTTCTGGGGCGTAGTTGCATTGGAATGGAAGGGCATCATACCACATTGGGCACGAGCGCGGCACAGGAGTTGCTTGCGTCGGAATCTGGGGGGCGCCTCGAATGGAGACGAAACATTACTTCGTTCTCTTCACGCATGTTTCTGAGCTTCAGAGGAAAGGAAAGCTTCAGTGTTGTCAGATAAGATTTATTATAAATCTGTTGAATATTGGCCATTGTCGTCGATAGGACGGGGCTTAGTGGTAGTTACCGAATCAAATGAACATCAAAGACCCATCGTCATATAATCGACGATGGGTCTCGAGTTTTCCAACTCAACTCAAAGGTCTCCTAATCATCATCGTCGTCATCATTGCTCATGTGACGCCTCCTCCGTTTTCCACTCAGCTGACTCCTGTCTCTCCCCTCTTGTCTTTCATCCAAGTCATGTCATTTCATCTCCTTCACTCACCTGACCTCAACCAATAACATTTTTCCTGTCTCACGCAGCGCTGCGCCCAAAGGTCTCGGGAGCATTTCCTACGAGAGAGAAAACCTTATTTCCTAGTGCAGCCATTTGAATTTGGACACAAGTCTAGTCTTTTGTCAGAGCTTCTGGTGCGAAACATCAGCGCGGAAGTCTAAAGTTTTCGCGGTACTGGGACTGGAGTGGATGTGGATTCCGGGATTTCGGTTCGGACTGGGCAGGCCGTGGTGTGTTTTCTTTCATTCTTTCTTTTCTCTTTGGGGTGGGAGTGAGGGGGTAGAGAGAGGATGTGGATGTCACGAGGCGGGAGTGCATTCTTTGATGGGTAGTGTGGGGTTCTGGTCATGGTACGTTTTTATTTTCTTTCTACTGTTATTGTGGAATCGAGGGAGAAGGGAGAGAGAATGTACTATTTCGTACACCAGCAACCGAAGGATACTTGGTTAGTGCTGGTGTTGGTGGGACAAGGAGGCACCTTGACGCATGGAGATGGCATCGGCCAGCTCCGCTTCACAGGGGGAGGAAGAGATCGTCGTTTGTTTGTTGACTGGAGAGGCGGGATGGGTGGTGTTTAGCAAATTGATGGAGGAGTTAGGTGGTCGGTGTCCGAAGTCTAGCGTGGTAGATTAACTCACATGGTGGTGTTTAGGAAGATGTCATGGCTTGAGCTTGAACTTGGGTAAAGGTACAGTAGGTAGGTACCGATGTGTCAAGAACAAGGTAACTCTGCACCATACTATGTAAGTGCCAATATACAGGAGCTCCAGTCGCAGGTTTCCATTACGCGAAGAATGACGAGAATGACGAGAATGATGCGACTATACCGACCTACCTGAACCCCCAAGCCTAAATTTGATTTATGGGTTTTCTCTTCGCGGTACTTACCTCGTCCAAGACACGAATGGGCCAGACATGACTTCATTACCTTCCTCAACTTCATTACCTTCATCACCTTCATTACCTTCATCACCTTCATTACCTTCATCACCTTCATCACCTTCATCACCTCACTTACTTGCGCTCCACTCCGCTGTGGGGTAGTCCACCCCGGGAGTACCTCGAAGAAGAAAAGAGGTATTTTCCGAGGCGTGGGAAACTATGGGGATTGTCTCTTGCCAGCACAGAAATCTCCACCTGCCGATGTTGGAGATCTCCACCTTGGGTTATGTGCAATGTGAATAGGTCCACTTGCCTAACTTCCGCGCATCACTTCGCGTGGAGGGTAATGCTGGGGGTTTATGAGGCCATTTTGTCGGCAGTGATGGTTAGAGTTTGGTAAAATAGAATGCTGAAACGATAACATATGTAGTGGGTATTGCGCAATATGGTTCGGTGATCGACAGGTATGAGGCGGGAGTGCCGTTGTCAAAATCGATCAAAATCGACGAAGGGCAGGCTAGCGATCTGGTTGAGATCTGTGGTTCGAGTACTAATTAATGCATGTGGAAGAGGGAAGGTAGATGTGTGTGTGTTTAGATTGGATTTCATGTCGACGCGGGTTTGTTTATCTGCATGAGTTCTATGGTTATGGGTGATGTGTGGTATTGCACGGGTATGTATGTGTGTGAGAGGGGGTGTTGGGAATTAATCTCGAGGGTTTGCTTCGCCAGGGAGAAAGAGAAGGGATATCTATTATGTTGCTGTTTGGGCAGGTTGTATATTCACAGAGCGTTCTCCTTATCTCTCTCTATCATCATTTCGAAAGTTGAGTTCCATTTCATCGCTTGCAAGAGAACCCCCCCCCACCGACGGACATTCCTATTCTTCCACACACCTTGGCCAACATCATCTCACACCACAAATCCACACAATCCATCGTCCTCAAACCCCTTCACCTTCCTCCCATCATCATCACAACCAGGTAAAACCCCCTCGCCGGGCGCGTTTATCATGTAACTTGTGCATCCCCGGACCTTTACCCGTTCATTCCCGCTGCGCCTACAGGGCTGAAAGCGACCAGGAATAGCTGCCTGTTCGCCCCCAGCGCAGGCTTCGAAGCGCGAAGCAAAGTTTTTTTCCCCCTTCCTTATCTCCTTCTCGAGACTCATCCAAACGACGAGGTCGAGACTCCAGACAAGCGAATGGCTCAGGGATTGGGTTGTTAGAGTGCTCATCTCTATATGCCGATGAGACAGGCATCTTTTGTTGGTTTGAGGACAGGCAGGAAGAATGGGAGAGCGACTTGCAAGGTCTCAAGCTTCAGGTTTTTGACGCCCGGTTATGGATATTCCTCGTCTCATCAAGCGTCGTCCATCATGTCGTTCCACGTATCCTACACCCGATGGGATTTATGCTGCTGCTACAGTACTGGGGACTCGGTCACCGAGAGGGAGGATCCTCCTCACCATCTGGTTATTTGTGGATGAACCCAAACTGGGTGATCTCTCTTCTTCCTGTTTCGAAACGCGCGGTACCTGGATTCAGGTCCCGGTGAGATCCATGATGCGATGCGCTGCCATCGATGAATCATCCAGAGTGCTTACCTTTGCGCTGTTACATTTCCATATTTCGGTGCCTGCAGTTGGGTTATTCGTGTCACAGGAAAAAGAGCCTCAGCCTCAGCCTGCCTGGCGAGCAGATGAAAAAATTTTCATCGCGTAGCTTTCCTTTGCTTTGCTTTGATGACAACTCTCTTCGCACATGGTCAAGGTCGTGGTCGTGGTCGTGGTCGTTGGTCGTCTCCATAGAAGTATCACCTCAGATTTGATTCCTGTTCTCGTACCTTGCTAGGCAGAGGTCTTGGAAACACGTGTACGAATGAGGCTCTCTCAGGTCTCACCAGATTCAGGGAGAGAGCATCGCATCAGCCTCTGCAGAGATTTTCTTGTCCTCGCGTCGTCAGAGTTTAGGTTCCATTCTTCCGCGCACTGTCTCTTAATTCTCCATCGTTGCTTCGGGCGTTAGACAAACCCACTTCTGCATTTGGGTTTTCCTTACGGCCAGTTGGTGATACTGTGGCCTCGTTTCTCGTCCCTCCTTAGCGAGATTCACTGAACAAAAAAAATCTCTTGCTCTTTTTGCCACCGATATCAACCAGGGGCAGGGCCTCGTTGACAGGCTCAATTGGGCACGGTATGCTTTGTTGGGACTAGACTAGAGGTCGCCCTACCCGTCACCATTCAAACTCAATTCATGATTCTAGCCAGCGCCATCTCGCGAAAGATTCTCGGTCGAAAGAAGCATGGAGCAGCACCAGTTCAAGGCGCGGGTTCAACCGCCTTTAGCTTCCCCTGTCATTTATCCCGTTCGCGATCTAGATCCTCCGAGACAACTTCACCTAATTCAAATATGAGTCTCAAAGTGGAGACTGAAAATTTCTGAATTGAAACATGTCGTTTTCTTTTTTGGAATGCTCAGGTCGTCAGGATACATGGTGGCGTCGACCTGGGCGGCCAATCGCTACATTTCCGAGGAACATCGTGACATGTGGCGTACGCTCGATGCCTCCTCTGGTTCGTGGGTATTTGACGATGTTGTGCTTTGCGATTGCGGAGTGGCGGCTGAGTGAGTGTGCCAAATATTGCTTTTGGAGAAAGGCCGAGGTTGATTATGTTCTGACTGTGCTTTGCCGTCTCTCTCTTCCGTCACACAGACATTTTCTCCAGTGGTTTTTTTTCTGCACCTGAACACTTTTTTTGCTTTTCTTTGTGTGTGACCCTGGGCGCTTCGGAGACCTGGGTGAGTGGTGGGATTTCAATGCTACGGGAGAGGGACGAGATGACTTCTGCTTTGGATCGTGCGTACCTTGACGAGCGGTGGGTTGGAGACATGTGGTGCGCTAGCGAAGGAGTTTCTTTGTAACCGCTCACTAGTCACTTCTGTGTACGTGAAAAGGGTCTCCGAACTCACACATTCCAACAATATCAGCCTTTTGCTTATTCAGTGCTTGGCGAACTGTTTTTGTTTTTCTTCAAGGCGGCCAAGATGATATCTCGATGGGGGCGTTTGGTCAGTGCCCCGTTTCGTTGTTACCATATACGGCAGTCCTGTTTTAGGGTGTGATATTTCAGGAAAGGATCACTGAAAACAGAACTCGTCATTCTGTGTGTCATTTCTTACAATCCTTCTGAGCTCGCCTGTCAGGAACGTGGATTTTGCGTAGATGCTATCTGCTCATCTGGTTGGCTTCGGTCAAAATGGCATTTTGAGGAGTGTGTGCGAGCCTTCTTACCGACGCCGATAAATCTTCAGCGTGGCATGCTTATCGCGAGGTTAGCTCTGTTCTTCGGCTTCTTCTGAGTTGTCAGGAAAGACAAAGTCTAGCCATGGTGGTTGGCCATTCAGTGTAAGTGCTCTTGAGTAGACTGGTCGTTCTAGCGCAAATGTTTCTTCAGAATGCTATCGTGTGACTTGGCCTCTTTTAAGTTCCCGGGGTTCTGGTACAACCTTAGCTTGTCATAGAAAATTGTCTGTCAAATTCAAACTCACACTCCTCCAGTACACAGATCACGAATTAGGTTATAGAGCATATTGAATATGCTCGGGTCATTTCACAAATCTTGTTTCCCAAGCACCAGGGTTTGGCGTCGAGTTTGTCTGTCATGATTCCTTTCTATCTATCCAACAGACTCGGCGGATAATAGCTGGGTCTGCACATCAAGTGTATCAAAAGCTCTATACGTGACCAATATCTAATCCTTCACCACCACTTCCCTTTCCTCTGCGTCACCCACCTCCTCAATAATCTTCTACTACCCTCTTAAACGCCACCTCAAGCTCCCGCTCCTTCCATCCCCTCACAACCTCCTACGAACCCTGATCCTTAATCCCGCTTCCTCATCATGTTCTATCCTCCCCCCTCCAATCCTCTAGTGATTCGGTAGCGCCCTTGACGATATACTCCGAACCACTCGCGATTATCAACTTATCCACACCTCTCCTCTCCCATTCCCGGAAGTTCAACGCGCCGATCACTGCGGGGAGCTCGTCCCTATCGCCCGTCTGCTCGTTGTCCCTCTATCCGTACCTTCCCTTCAGGACGGAAGCACAAGATGCCATTCTGCTGTCCCGGCGCCGCCTTACCAAGAGTATGAAAACAAATCCACAACTGGCTCTTTTGCTTTCCCCCTTCCTAACAACCCTCCAATGCCGCCCTTGCCCTCTCCCCCCTTTCACATCCTCTTTCCTGGCAATTAAATCTCCTGAGCCTCGAATAGTTCCTTTTCCCATCCCTCCCCTCCCCTTCAGCGGTTCAAACTTATCCATTATCAAACTCGAAAAATTAGGATCCTCGGACTTCTTCCTTGCTTCGTGAGGTACACAGCCTGGATGGGGGGCGAGATGGATATTTTTTAGTTAGATGTGGGAGAAGCAGTACGGAGCTGTTGGAGTGTGTTTGAAGGTAACGAGTAATGTTGCCCTGCTAGCATTGATGTGCTGTGGAAGCACTTTTGTCGTTACTAGCGCTTTGGAGAAACTAAGCTAGGAACTCATACCGGGAAAAGCTGGAAAGCATGGATAGTAGGGGTAGGATATGTGTAGAGGCTTGAGAGCAGCGGCGACGAAAGGGAGGAATGGCATAAATCTAGGAGAAAGATAGAAGAAGTAGTATCGATAGCTGTCACTTCTTTAAAAAGTCTTACACTTCGCATTGCTAGATTGCTTGCAATAGTAGCAGGAAATAGACACATCATCCGCTTTGTAGTGAATTGTCTATCTGAAAAGTACGTCAGCACTCGGATATGTACTCAAGTGTATGAATTCAGATCTTTCACCCACAGACCCGAATTCCCATGACAAAGGCCACGATCAGTTCATGTCCTAAGCGTGTGTCACCCAACGCGAATGATGCAAATGATATAAGGACATCCCCTTTCCTTTGAAATCGGATCTCGGTAGACAGACACTTCCAAGCCCTTCAAGTAGTGTAATATATTCGCTCAGCTTGTGCTCGAACCTTTACCGCATTCTTTTTTCTCCACTTGCTTTATAGACTTGGGAATATGTGAAATATTATTTCATGGTGGAGGGAGAAGAGCTCTGAGGATACAGGCCCTGGTGTGTATCACCTTCCGCCTCGATGCAAAATCACGCCTTCAACGAAGCTAGGTAGTCTAAGATAACCTAGCTAACGTCAAGGATCCAAAGTCTTAGAGACAACTCACACATCTGGTTTGCGTGTAACTATCCTGATAGAAGGGTAAATACTTCGCCCACTCTCCGAAGAACGTGTTTGGTTAAACATATTCAAAAAGGTTGCAAGGACGCTTGCTATCGAGTCGGTTGATTTGTCAACAGTTGGGCCACAATCTGACTCGATGCGGCCAATTATGCTTTCTTGACTAAACTTAGCATAAGAGACAAGTAACACTAGACGCCCTGTCCACATTCGCTAGACAGACACAGGCAGAAAACACACATAACACAGAGAATAGCGGAGTGTTTAAGGAATTATAATAAAGTATATTGTGTCGTAAGACCTTGTCGTTATTTCATGCATTCATGTAGAAAGCTCAATCCCTTAAAGTACAAAAAGAACGATCCAGGCCCTGAACTTCATAAAAAGAACGCTCCCAGGTATACAAAAAAACACCTCGCTCAAAACTGAAGAAAGGATTATTCAAGACATCGTGCTCATTATTCATAACATCATGCTCCTTCTTCTAGCCGAGACTCGACTGTTCCTAGCATCACTGAATCCAGAATCCTCTATACTGGTAGCCTTCCTTACTGCGCTGGGCTTTTCGGCGTCGTGTTCCGTACTGCCCTGTACACCAAGTGTTGATTGCCTTCGACGGCTAATACTGGAGGGCTTTTTCCGTGTGGCCTCGAAATCGGAGGACTCGTCATCATCCATTGTTGCCACTTCACCATTCACCGTGGAGGCTCGTTTTTTGGACCGCGCTGCTGGCTTCGTATTCTCAACACTCTTTATTGTCGCAACTTCATCTTGAGAAGATCCCTTGAACTCGTAAATGCCAAGGCTCTCGATTGCTTTCGTCAGAGGAACAGCTTCCCTCCCAAGAGCCTTCTCTCGTACTGCCTTTGCCTTGCGATGCTCTGCTATCACGGCGGAAATAGCAGATTCAGAACCGGGCTTGGATAGATCGAGTTGTATTTGATGTAGAATAGATTCTCGTCGTTTTCTGTGAGTAGTAATACTGCTAGGTAATTGCTCTGATTCTGATTTATTTCTGAGCGGACTGTCGTCTAGAGGAGTTGTAGATGCAAGTGGCATACGTTTCCAAGTATCTTCGTCGTCTGGTTCTGCCTTGATTCGAGTTGCGGAGGTAGTCATGTCCTCCGACTTTGTAGACAATCTCTGACCGGACTTGCCACCAGTTGCTACAGCATCAACGAGTTCCTTAGTTGGCCGACGCATCTTATCCCTCAGACTTGGTTCAGCATAGCTGACAGCGCCCCGAGCTCTTCGACTTGGCCTTGCGCCTTCTGCGCCCGACCCAAGATCTGCTGGAGGAGGGGTATCCCGACTGTCGACTGCACGTACCGTCGAAGGCTGTGTTGAAGGAGCTGATATGTCGTCAAAAGCCGCTGGTGTCTTGGGGTGAAGTTCAGTCACGATTACCGCTGGTTTCATCTCTGGCACGATGCGCGTAGGCTCCCGACTATGGTCTCCCGGCTGTTTACTCAATGGCTTGAGCTTAGACACCTCACTCTTTACGTCTTTGGCTTCGTCCTTGAGATTAGGTCTTGTGGTCTTTTTTGGGGAATTATTGATATCCTTGGGTGCCAAAACTTTCCTGCTGGTTCCAGTTGAAGCTGCGGGTCGTCTGTCTCGTGACGAACACTTTGCTGCTGCAACTTCTCTTGCTGTCTTAATAGGTCGTTTAGGAAGAATTGCAACACTGGGCTTAAATTTCTCTTCCCCAACAGTACGAGCGGCAGTAGTGTTAATCGAGATGTTCTCTTTCCGTCGACCATTTATGTCCTCCTCATCTTCGTCCCTTGCACTTAGCTTCCTTTTCGCACCTGACTTTAGTGACGGCTTGAGTTCTTCAGTTGGCTTTGATGATTGCACATTTATACTGCTGTCAGTAGTTATGGTGCCAGAACTTTCTCTGCGCCTCCTCCTGTGTCCCAAGTTCATTGATAGTCCATTGTCAAGGTCGTTCTCCCTGGTTGCATCCACGGTGTGTCTCTTGGGCAGGTCAATCTTTACCGGGTCCTCGTTGACAAATTGAGATACTGGTGGAGGTTCGATCTCTGGCGACTCGGTTGGACTGCTTGCCGCATTTGCCTCGGATATAATGTTCAACAATTCTTGTTGTCTGCTATAGTCAGTAAGGTACAATTAAACTGGTAGTTATTTCATTTCTGCCAACTGGTAATGCTGGAAAATATTCAGAGATACACTTGAATGCATTGGTGATCGTCATTTGACGGTTCTTGAGGCCGCTCGGTAACACGGACCAATCGTGCTCATCATGAAAAGCATATAGATTGAATGGAGTATATGAGTATTAGGAAACGTACTCTATTGTTTTTCGTGGGTACTGTTTGTCCTCACGAATCGGTGGTAATCTCCCTTCTTGGTTAAAAATAGCTTCATCTAAGGAAGACCTGTTGTTCTCCTTTTGTTTTGGACTTTTGCAAGGACTTGTGCTTTTTTTCTTGCTAGTCGTTTCTTCCTTTCTTTTCGGCTTTGGTGTTTGGCACAATCCACTTAGAAGGGTGTTGATTTCAGATATCTTAGCTTCAAGTTGGGCTTTAATGTGATTATCGTGCTCTCTATTGTTTCCTTCTCTTTCTTTTTCCAATCCGTATTCGAGGTGGACGATCTGTTTCCTCAGACCAAGATTCTCGGTCAACAATTCGGATACTTCATTTTCAAGACTCCGGATGCGCAATGACTGAGAAGTATTTGCTCGAGTAATGTCACGATTCTGCCGAAGGAATTTTCGTTTTACTGCAAGACAAAAAAATCAGTAACACAGTAAATAATCCGAGTATTTGTAACATACAGTCGTCTATGCTTTCGCTCACAGCTGGAACCTCGTTCAGACGAGCCATGTTGATATAACATGCGGCAGGTTCTGAAGTTATGGTATGTATGTATTTTTATTACCAATGCCGGAACTTGCCTCGATTCTAGCCCAAGATTGAGAAAAGCTGGCAAAGCGAAGGTGGTGTTGTTGAAAAGTGGCCGGAGAATGAAAGATTTGAGAGACCATTGTTTACCTTTGGCTGGAAGGAGTTAGTGTGCCAGAACCCTTGCTCCGCCGAAGTTTCCCCTCAGTGCCGACAATGCGACCAACTGCGCATGCGCGCATTCAAGATTCGACAGAACAGTCTTTTGTTTAATCAAGCAATTGCTGAATTCATGAAAGAATCGAGGTACTGAAGGAACTCAGGTACTACTTGCCTGCCATTTTAGTTCTTTGAGATCGCAACATGTCTCGCCCACTTCCTTCTCACTTGCGACAATCCTCAACGGCAGGCAACTTGTCGGGATCTGCAGGTCCATCACCAATACTTCTAGCAAGAATAGCAGAAAAGAGGGCAGAACTCGAGAATTTGAAAGAGTTGAGAGATCTCAGCGCTGGACTGGCAGGACAAATGCAAATGCTGGAGGACAAGCTAGCAACACTATCTGATGGTACCGAAGGTATGCGTCATTGGCTTCACAAGAAGAAAACTATCTGACTATGTTTAGCTGTGGCAACAGTCCTGGGAAATTGGCACAGTGTTCTACGGGCGATCAGTATGGCTTCAAGTAAGTATAGCTCTGGTTTACACGGCAAATGGCTGCTAATTGCGTTAAAGTGAAAATGCCAAAGCCGAAAGACGCCGAAGCAGGCGACATCGATGAAGCCCAGAAGAAATCCGAGACAGAATTGGAACTGCCCCAGACGCTTGTGAGGATCCCAACAGAACATGCTCCAATACTTCAACAATCTACTCCAGGTGAAGGGAGTGCCGAAGGGTGACGCGACGTATAACATGAAGACGGAATGAATAACGAGTAATGATACGCGCAATTAGAGGGACTTTAGGCACCGGCGTAGGCGTTGGATAGATCATGGAAGAAGGCAAAGGAACACAATCTGCCATTTAGACGGGCGGTAGAGGAACTCTGATATAGGCCTGTAACAGCATACAGAAGCTGGATTACGGCGCGAATGGACACGGACGTGAGCATACCTAGGTAGACGACTTGCATACTTGATAGAACCATGTATAAGCATGCAATGTTCAAGTCGTATATGCAAGGAAAGGGGGGTTGTCTCAAAGGTACCAACAATCTATATCGATATCTACAATTAGTATGTACTTTAAGAACGATTTGTCTTCGAAGGTATAGGTTCATCAGAATTGTTTTCCATTGCTGCGCAGGTGATCGCAGGTAATGTGGGGTGAAGCTCGGATCCCTGCCTTTATGCGGCAGCCTATCAACGCGCGACGCGATGCTAGGAAGTCGCGTTTCGCAGTTGCTGTGGTGAATTAGCCTGGTCCCTTCCCGTACAACAATGCATCATAAGAAGGTGCATATTGATCAGTTTCGCATGGACATCCCATCCCCCTCCAACAATCGATAAGTGACAGTGCACTGACATTGTACAATCGCGTCACGAAACCCCTCTTAGCATCGATACATTTTCTTGGGAAAGCATTCAATTGGCTTTACTGTGCCCCAATTCTGCATTTACATCCAAATCTCCGAGACAAGATCACCGCAGCACCTCGACTCCAGGTCGAATTATCAAATCTCTGCCACGATCATCATGGCTCGAGTGACTCGGTCACGTAAAGTCGACATTGCCGAAGACATTACTGCTCTAGCTGCCGAAACACCACTTCCAGACACTCCGTCGAAGCACGAACCTCTGAACGATATCATCAACGAGGCCGGTATCAACAACATGACGACTGAAGTACCCTCTGTTCCTTCACAACTCAAACAACTAAAGGCTGCATATCGCAATGCAATCGGCACTGGAAGGAAGGGGAGAAAGAATAAGAACAACAAGAAAGACCAGCAGGGAGTTGAGCAAGAAGAAGGTGCTGGTGATGGAAACAGCTTGGTCAACGACGAAAATACACAATTGTACGATCATGCGCCTGAGTTCGAAAATTCATTCCCAACCCAGCACGATGGTTTGGTGGCTCTTCTAGACACATTGAAGGCTCCTGAGCCGATGCCTAATACCCAAGTCAACCTAGAGCAGCAGGCGCAACCGGCAAGAGAAGCTGGTCGAACAACTCGTGCTCAATTAGCAAAGCAACAAGCAGGTCAGTATTATTCTTCGGATTGGACAGGCGATGTCAATACTTCTTTGTATGGTCGTGGGCAGAGGGACTATGATTTCATTACATCTCTTTTCGCTGGTCAGCCCGCTGGACCTTCGCGAGCGCATCCATGTGGCAATTTCGGTTTTCAGGAAAATTATGTAAATATGACTAACCAGTATTTATCATTAGCGGAGGAGGCCTTGCAGAAGTCTATGAATGATGTTAACACATTGTTGACATTGGGTGATCATGCTCTTGAGGAGACTTCTGATCATACTGACTGTCAGCTTGACGAAACTACAGCCAAGGCTGTTCATGTTAGCATCGAAGCTGTTATCGAGGCCCCAGAAAAGGGTTTGCAGACCCTAGATGAAGTCTTTCAGGCCCCGGAAGGAGCCGAGCCAAATTATACTGAGGAAGCTTCGAAAGTTCTTCTGGATGGTAGTGAAAATGGCTCTTTCATTGGTCAAGTCATAAGCAGATCACCTAGCAAGGTTGTATCTCGAATTGAGGATTCCGTCGAAGCTCTGGACGAATTGGAAGAAGCTATGGACGCTCTTGCTCAAGCAGCTCTTGCCGACCCCATAGTTTCACCCAAAAATGCCCAACAAAGTGTCTCCTCAGAGAGAGCTGCTGAACATGTCGAGACTGTTAAAAAGAAGCAGCCTGCATCTGCCCAAACTATCCGAAACATAAACCCAATCAAACAGCAAGGCCCAAGAGCTGGCTATGCTACAGTTCGAGTCAAATCAACAACTCAAAAGCCGTCTCCAAGTCTCAGAAAGTCAGCCTCTATGTCGTTCAGACCACCTACCACCCAGGACAAAAAACCTGCCGATGATGCGAAAAAGGTTCACCCAGCTTCCAAGACCGCTGCAAAACGCCCGCTGAGTCTCCTCCCTCCGAAAGAAACCACTAAATCCACAAAAGCTCCTACTCGCTCAAATTTCGAACTTCCAGGTGAAGCTGTCGCTCGGAAGTTGAAGGAACAACGAGAAACTCGGCTTGCTATACGAGATTCTAGCAGTGACGCCTCCAGTGCCCCACGAGCCGTGTCCAGACAAACAAGTGTAAAATCTACGAAGCAGCCAACCAAGTCAAACTTTGAGCTCCCAGGAGAAGCCTTGTCTCGCCGAAAGAAAGAAGCTCATGAGGCCCGTGTCAAGGCACAAGAAGAGGAGGAGCGCAAGCGCCGTGAATTCAAGGCCAAGCCAATCCGAAAGAGTATTGCACCAGACTTCGTACCCCGTGAAACCGCTGCCAGTCGTGCTCGACAGAGCCGAGTTGGTATCGACAATATGAACGGCAGTGAGCTTTCGGTTTCTAAGCGTGCTTCTACCATCGGAGCTCATCGTCCATCCATACAGCAACTGAACCTGGCAAACTCTTCCACTACTCGGGCTCCTGGACCGAAGCTTACTCGAAAGCCATCCACTACTAGCGGACCATCAATGAGCGGCCTTGCTATGCAAAGAATTGTTTCTGACAAAGAAGTTCATCTTCAGCGTCAAAGAGCTAGAGAGATTTACAACAGAGATGCCAGATTGACCGAAGAAATGGAGAGAGAGAAGCAAGAACGCGAAGCTGCCGCGAAGCGTGCCAGAGAGCAAGCTGCCGAGCGAGGTCGTCAAGCCAGTAGAGAATGGGCTGAGAAGCAACGACTTCGAAAGCAGGCTGAAGGCGATAAAGGTATGACCGCTGGGTATGGCCCAGGCGGTCAAATGGGTCTGAAAGGTTAAACCATCGAATACGGCCCTCAAAAATCGACTTCTGTTACTGGTGTTAGTGGTGTAGCACCGCTTACCGTGTTTTTGTACAACATGGTTGCTCGGCCGTTCAGGGAATATTTCTTTTGTTGGGGTGGTTGGTTTCAGCGCATGTATTCGGTGTTACCCACCTTCAAGTCCTTCAAGAAGAATTTGGCGTTTCACTATTGTTGATGGCCCTCGTCCTTGGGTTCTCTGTGACAACAAGGCGTTGTATCGTCGAATGTTTTGTATTGAATAAATTTGGGTTTAGCGGGGCGTCACACTTATAGGATGGTATGAGGAAAGAGGACCAGGCAAAACCTCCCAAATAGGTAGTCAATAAATACAAATGATAAACCAAACTCTGCCTTATGCTCCTGCACTGTAAAAACATATTGTCTATATCAGTAAAGTGTGAAGGGTACCGCTGGGTGGGCAACACTATTTAGCCTTGAGACCTTATCTCATAGACAGATTTCCCACCAAAAGTACGATTTATAAATTCCAGTATAATTGTCTCTAATGATCTCTAATGAATTCTCTCTGGGATGCAAATTTCAAGAGCACCTCGTACTGCCGGCCTGTGGTTCTCCTAATTGCCATTATGCGATGTAAAGCCGAGATACGAGATTCATTCCTGCGGCGCAGCCTCAGCACCACCAATTCATCCTTCTGGAGGCGCATCACCGTTTCCTCTCCCCTCGCAGTCTGACCATGAATCAGATGGCAAGATCAAAACGGTTGAATTCAAGATTCATCAACGATGTCAGCCCGGTGACAGCAATATAATCAGGCTCTTCAATCTAGAACGCGCCTATCACGGTCTCGGATAAACGCTAAGGAAAGATGTCTTTACTCCGCGCCGCGCAACGCCGTGTCGAACTCCTCATCCTCATCGTCCTGATCGCGGTCGCAACATCATGGTTGCTATTTTTCAGAACCTCGGAACTAACGATACTACCCGCCATGCCTTTCTCAAGTCGACCCCGCATCACGATCCGACAAGGAATCATAATTGGGAGTAAAACGACGGACCCTGCCTTGAAGTTTCCACAGGCGCTCGATCGCTTCCTCGGCGTGCCGTATGCTATGAGCACTGGCGGGAATAATAGATTTAGACCTGCGGTGCCAATTGGAGATGGGAAGAAAGAATTCGATGCGGGGAAATATGGGTTGAGATGTCCGGCTGGAGATTTTGGGGGAGATGGAGAGGATTGCTTGAACCTCAATATCTTCCGCCCAAGCACGAGACCAAAGGGTAAGAAGCTGCCGGTTCTGGTATATATTCACGGTGGGGCTTTCAACGGTGGTTTTGGACACATGAGGGTTATATCATCGTTGGTGGCATGGTCTTCGAGACCCATGATTGGGATAAGCTTCAATTATCGCCTGGGCGCTCTTGGCTTTTTATCAGGAAAGTTAGCCGCAGAAGAAGGAGTTTTGAATCTGGGATTGAAAGATCAAGGCGTACTTTTACAATGGGTTAAAGAAAACATCCATGAGTTTGATGGGAATCCCGATGATGTGACAATCATGGGGAGCAGTGCTGGTGCTCATTCTGTAAGGAATTTTCTATTTTTATGGCAATCGATATGCGGGAATCACCCATTATTCGTTGCCGATGGCCGGACTTTTCCAATCATGCCTAGCATAGCCAAAAGCTTACTTTGTTATAGGTGGGTCACCATGTTTTGAACAATCCCAGACAAGCCCCTCTGTTCCACAAAGCCATTATAGAATCTGGAGCTGCTACTGCAAGACTCATTCTTCCTTACGACACTGCAATCCATGAGACACAATTCAGTGAATTTCTATCCCATCTCGACCTTTTAGACACTCCCCAGGACGAGCTATTTGACGTTCTTCGCGAATTGCCTGTGGATAAGATCCGGAAGGCATCCGAGACAGTATACCATAAGTACGATCCTCAACTTCGATGGCCGTGGCAGCCCGTGATCGATGGAGATGGAGGCTTTATCCCAATTGCCCCAATCAAAGCGTGGCAGGCAGGAAATTGGCATCCAATCCCCATCATGACTGGCTTCAACACCAATGAAGGAGCAACTTTCATCGACCGTTCCATTGCTACTTCCAATGAATTTACCACCTTCTTCTCAAACCTCATCCCAAACCTGTCATCCGACGACGTCAAAGCTCTGGCCGATATGTACCCTGACCCCATAAGCGATCCTAACTCCCCTTACGTGGAAACACGTCCTGGGCTAGGTGCTCAGTTCTTCCGCACAGAGCAAGCGTATGGGCATTTTGCGTACATCAACCCCGTACGTCAGACTGCAAAATTCGCCTCCCAGAAGTCATCTGCCTGGCTATACCAGTTCGCCACCAAAGTCGCCAAAGAGGGAACACTGCATGTCGCCCATGACAATTTTGCCACGTATAATAGTGCTATATGGGAGCGGTCGTCGTCTCTGAGGGAGATCACAGGGAAGATGCACGCATACTGGACGTCTTTCATCACTACTGGTGATCCCAACACGGAGCCAGGACGCTGGAAAGAGCGAGCAACTTGGCCGAAGTTCGTGGTAGGGAGTGAGGCGGGAAATCAGACTCAATATGGGAAGATTGCGGTGTTTGGACAGGGGAACGATGAGATGGTTGGAGGAACGGATCAGGGTGCTGCGGTGAAGATTGTGGATGATGGGTGGTCGAGGGATCAATGTATGTTTTGGGATAAGAGGACAGAGTTGTTTGAGTCTTAAATATAGAATGGGGGTTTTTTGGAGAAATTGCGAGCGTTTTCGATACCCTGATAAATCATCTGAATGTATTTTCGTGTAGAAATATGTTACCTCTGAATAAAAACATGTGGTTGTCTAAATAACGAACGGTGTGCACTGGCTCCTTTCTATGTCCTACGATTTACTAGCACCTAAAAGCCTTCCCAACAGAACCGAAATTGTAAGCATTGATGATACTCTGGACCGTGGTATAAGTACCAGCAACAGTAATGAATGAACCAAGACCTGTGGTGGAGAAATGGAGAGCGCAAATTGCCATCTTTATTTTGCTGGATCGATGATTGCCTCGATCCATATACAGACCCATTAAAGCAGGAATGATTAGCTGAAAGAGAACGACGGTCAGCAGAATGTAAGAAAGTTGTGGGAAATATGGAACTTACACATGTTGGAGCACAACAGAGAGATCCAATCAAACCGACGAGGTAGCTGAAGAAGGGTATTGCTTGTGCAATGATAAATGATAATATGGTTATCCCGATAGTTGACCCTCTATAAGTGTGGAGTTAGAAGATAAATGAAATTTTGTGTAGCAAAGACGATAAATTAACACTTACAGCCAGGTCGCCCAGTGGATGATATTGTTGCTTTGTAGATGCTCAGAGTCGCGGAGTATTTTCACGAAGAGCTTCAGATGTTCAGTTGCCTACTCTCTTCACCATGATGAAAAAGGACTTACAAATTTGGCAGCTAGATGAACCCATAATGTAGATGTCATAATGAAACCCGGAATAGAAATTCCATAGGCGATCTTCTCCAAGCTACCTCCGGCGCTTGCCAAGGATGGACTGGCGACATACTGACCGCAATATCTGAGGAATCATTAACAACTAGCCGCAATTTTTACTATATGATTTCGAGGATATAATTGCTTACATGTATACAGCAAGACCAAAAGCAATGTAACATATTGCCAAAGCTCCCTGTGAGATTAACAAAGCTTTAGGGAAAGCTTTTGGTCTCTTCATCTCGGCGATGACTGGCATGAAAGTGGGGGTGGAACCGTAGCCCGCTACAACGCAAAGGAGTCAGTTTCAACCTCCTTAGGCAATCCATAGCTAGACTAAAACATACCAAAAAGATTTATGGCGGCGGTGAGTCCTGCGACTAATCCCGGATGTCCAACAGAGGTGACACCTAGATCGAATGGCCCATTGTGAGGAGCGGCAGCTGGTCTGTTGACTTGCGTAACACCCACACTATATCAACATTCAGTACCGTACACATTCACCAAAGGAAAAGGAGGGAAAGGGGTATTACGGGTCACTTACACGACAACGAAGACGGCAGTGAAGATAGAGGCGAATCCAACCCAAGTCAAGATCGCCAATCTGCCAAGTGTTTGAATACTCGCAACCAAGGCAGTACAGACAGCAGCAACGACTGTCCAGACGATTGAGCAACCTTTACCGTTGGAAAGGATCTTGAGTCCTTGTGCCAAACCAATGAAGCCTGATCCGGTAGCCAAACTACGATATATTGGTTAAAACTAGTTCTGTGTAGTCTTCGAAGAGGTCCCGACTTACACCCAGGTCAATAGGAACAAGCCACCAGCAACCTCACGTGCAATTGAACCTCCCATGACTGCGGCAGCATCGGCGATGTTATGAACTCCTCCATATTTCATCCGGAAGAGGAACATGATGTAGGCGTAATCTTGGAAACGAATGAGTACCTCAACCTCATCTTAAAGTGCGAGACACTCACAAGTTGTCAGAGCACCCCAACAAACGAGCAGAATAACTCCAGGCGCATAGCCGACCACATGTAAAGCGGAAGGAATTGCCAGCACACCCGTTGCAAAGCACAATTTCATGAGGATGATGGAGGCTTTAATCCTACAACATATTAACCTTCGGTAGAGTTAAATATTCAATAAGATAGTTGAACGCCTACCATCCTAGAGCGCGGTATTCGGCATGGCCAGTGTTACTCTTGAAGATTTCTCTATCATGTTCTAAAGCTTCCGTTTTCCTAATTTCTTCGGGAGTAGCATGGCGTTCGAGTCCTGCTTGCTCGATCTTGTCGGTGGCAACTGGATCTTGATTCAACATATTTCGTGACGGGCACGTTCGTCCTGGGCTTACTCTATCCCTTGACAAAAAGTCGGAAAAGATTGTATATGAGTTGGAGACTTGAATCTATTGTCAGGCTGCCTTCTATATAAAGAAGCTTCTTGCTGCTTATCAGATCAGGCCCAAGCCATAATGCCTAGCACGTCAAGTCCAATTCTCCTTATCCACCGGGATAATTCTTCCTGGGAATCTCCCCCGCATTCTAGATCAGGGACGCAGGATCATCGCTATCTCGGCGCGTTATTCGCAGTTGTAAATAACACTGCGATTGCGGGGAGCATGGACATTGCTTTTCGTAAGAAAATAATCAAGGGAGATGAAATTCTGTGATCTACCGACCGCTGAGGCGGTACGGTAGCAAAATTCCGACGCCCATTCTAGCAGATTTCCGACGCACTATCTGGTGTTGAGGCTTGCCAAGGCGCGGATTTCCGAGACCCAGGTTACGGTACTCAAGTATGAACATGGCTCGTGATTTTCTTTCTTTTCGCTCACTGGGTATCTCTTCCACAATCGACAAACAAAGCACCCAAAACTATGCCACCCATGCGCTCTACCAGTCACGGTTTAACACTATACATATCCGACAAGAGGCGGTGATTGCAAGTGTTATTTATGTTTATTCATGGGTGTCTACGGATAAGCTCATATACACTCTCAGACATGCCTCAAGAATTGCTCTGAGAAGTATTCGAAAGACCTCACAACATACTCAACATCTGCAATTGTAATAGTTGCACCAGCTACCCTGCTCTCGGTCGCTGTTAGAATTGATACTGCTACATCTTTAATTTTTGGGATTGCTTCCACTTTGCCATCCTCGAATTTGGTATTCCAGACTCTCTTGAGTGGTTCCCACTCATTTCGCCTCACAGCGAAACCTCCATCTTGATAACTCTTCATCCCGAGAAATGTTCCGCCAACAGAGCCCAAGAAGGTCGTTCCATCAACACTTTGGAGAATCCAGGAGTAAGGCACCGGCCCTGGATGAGTGACATCCCGCCAAATTTCCTCGTAAGGGGTCAAGGCACCCCCTCTTGAAGGGCAGTGTGCAATTCCAGCTTCAAACGCATCGCCATTTCCTAATTTATCCCAATCCCATGTAGCTTGGTCAGGATCGAGGACACCCGAAGAGCCAATAATACGTGTCCATTGGTAGCTGACTTCACCTCTGTTAACAGAATGTCTTTCTACTGAAGCTGTGGGACCACATACACGGCGGCTTTTTCACAACTTTTCTCTCACCAGCTCTGCTCCACTGAATTGATGCATCTGACTTTTCGACACGCAAGTCCAGGAAATAGCCCTCCACATTAAGTGCAATGGTGTCAGTATCTTCATACACCGGTTCAGGAAGCCATCGGATGCTGATTCGTTTCAACACTTGGGGTGGCATGTTGGCTTTGAAGAGATACCCAAGGAGATATAGGCGATCCTGACTTTGCCCATCATATTGTCAGCGCGAGGGTTTCATTTTTATACATGATTAACTAGTCTCAATATTTTACCGCCAATCTGCATAATTTAGCCGTTCTGGGTCGAAACCACAATGGATGGCGAAAGGCAAATGTCAAAGGTCCTATCCTCCTGTCGGGAATCCGCGAAGCTAGCTTGATCCGGAGTCGGATATGTGCTATAATCCCAGACATTAGTAATAAAACTAATCACAGTTCAAGTCATTAGCTAATGGCATCAAGCTCCCCTTCGGTGGAGACTCCAAATTAGTGCAGAATTTTCTTGGGCTATAGGGTACATATACGTTTCGATGCCCTATTGCAGCCGAAATCAAATGGTTCTATAACAACACAGGAATGAAAACAGCCTTGTAACACCTATTTGATAAGGCATTGATCATCTTGATAGCCTGCCTGTTGTACGAAATTTAAAAAGTCTGAAATTTAGACCTTTACGGGCAAGCTTACTCAGACTTGTAAACGTCATGGGTACTATACAGGTAAGTGGCTTGGACCTCTCACCTTTTGGGATGTCATCTCAATTTATTACAGATCCTTGAGCAATCTTTGGCGCCTTGTAATACCTTCAGAATCGTCGAAGCATCAATCAGCGACATATCCAGAGCACTCGGTCAAGGACAGATTTCCAGCGTCGAACTCGTGTCACGTTATTTACATCGTATCGCTGTTTACGATAGAAAATCGAAGCTCAATTCTATTCCAGTTCTCAATCACTCCGTCTTTGAAGATGCAGCTGAATCGGATCAAAGAAGAGCCAGTGGGCTTCCCATTCGTCCACTAGAAGGTATCCCATTTACAGTGAAAGATAGTTATAAGGTGAAGGGTATGACTGTGGCATCCGGTTCTCCTGCTTTTCGGCATCTAGTTGCCAATGAAGATGCCTTCACTGTAAAAAGGCTCCGGGATGCTGGCGCTGTTCTGATTGGGAAAACGAACATGCCGCCTATGGCAGCAGGAGGGATGCAACGCGGGGTTTACGGGCGTGCTGAAAGTCCATACAACAAGCACTATCTTACAGCGGCATTCGCGTCCGGCTCTTCCAATGGTTCTGCGACATCTACTGCCGCTAGTTTTGCCGCCTTTGGAATGGCCGAAGAGACTGTCTCGTCGGGAAGAAGTCCAGCTTCGAACAATGGGCTGGTTGCCTACACCCCTTCTCGAGGATTGATCTCAATACGAGGCAATTGGCCACTATATCCTACATGTGACGTGGTTGTACCGCACACCCGTACGATGCGAGACCTGCTTCAACTTCTAGACGTCATTGTTGTTGAGGATGAATGTACAACCGGAGACTTCTGGCGAAGTCAGCCATTCGTACCGCTCCCCAAACCATCCGATATCGACATCAGGCCTACTTCCTTTACTTCTCTGACGAACTCGGAATCATTACGAGGCAAAAGAATCGGCGTCCCTAATATCTACATTGGAAATTCAGATGGCTTGAAAACTCCAATTAAGACCCGGAAATCGATCCTTGACCTATGGTTTCAAGCGAAGATAGACCTTGAGACAGCTGGAGCAACAGTGATTGAGATTGAGTTCCCTCTCATCACAGAATTCGATACCGTAAGCGTAGCTAACGTTGACACTACGAAGGTTGGAAAGGATGCGGACGCTGTCGAACGGCCCACGAGTGACGGTATCACGAAGGAGTGGAATCTGATGGAACGACGAGAACTTGTTGCGTACGCTTGGGATGACTTCTTAATCAATAACGACGATCCTTCCTGTCCATCGCTATCCAAAGTTGACCCTGCCCAAATCTTTCCTCATTCCCCGGGAGCCCTGCCAGATCAATACACGAAATTAGGTGCTCCAATACCATACTCAACACTAGTTTCTCTTGTTTCCGAGGGCCGAAAACCTATGAATTCGCTTCCAGGCATGAAAACCGCACTCAAATCGCTCGAAGCCCGACGGCGATCCTACGAGGCCTGGCTCCAGACGGAAGATCTCGATTGCATTGTCTTTCCTGCCAACTCGGACGTGGGACGTGCCGATGCAGATACCAATCCAGAATCGTCTGATGCCGCTTGGGCAAATGGAGTCATGTACTCGAATGGCAACAGGGTAATTCGACATCTAGGAATCCCTACGGTGACTGTTCCCATGGGCATCATGAAAGACATAGGTATGCCAGTCGGTTTAACGTTCGCAGGGAAAGGATATGATGATGCAAAATTATTAGAGTATGCATTTGCTTATGAAGAACGCAGTGGAAATAGGAGGGCACCGCGTGGAACTCCCGAATTGAAAAGCAACTCTTTCCAGCCTGAAGCAAGGCTTGTGCGAACCAACCCACCGACAGTAATAGTTAGGCTTCAGAATTTTACTATCAATGGCGATCATGCTCTCCTACAATTGAGTGGCAATTTCGAGGTGGCGGATTGTGATGGACTAGAAAGCCTGACAGTAGCTGTAGATGGCAATCCTGCAGCAGTATGCATTAAGGGATCAAAGTGGAAGGTGGAAGTTACTATTGATGTGGACGCACAACCCGGTGTGGATAAATTGGAAATTAATAAGACAATGGTTGTTATACTTATAGTCGGCAAAAATGGACGGTCGAGCGCAAAACTCCTGCTCCTTGATTAGCACCCAAAACCAATAAGATAAAAAAGAGTGATAAGAATGGGAACAGGAATTACCCCTACGCTTTGCTTGGAAGCCACATTTGGGTACTAGTGCCCCATTTCCTTTTACTATCTATCTAAGAATCCATTCTTTGGGGGATTTGTTCATTACCCCCTGATTTGGCGAAACCTCCTATGAGCTCGCTTAAATGACACAAGCACCATTACGCCATTTAGTACGATGAGATTACTTCCTATTCACTTAGCGTAATAAGTCTTCTAGGGTTATGTCTTCTAGTCTCAAAATTCTCACTATAGACTACAAATCAAAAGAGAAACTCTATTGTCATTGGTGCCTGAGGCAATACAAGGCACCGCAGAGTGGGGGCAGACTAGTGGCGCTAGCCCGATCTCCTTTCCGTCGACACAAACACAAGCTCACACATAATTTAACAACATTTCCAGATATTAATCTTCCACTAGAGCGATCAAATCATTTAGTCTCGTCAGTCCAGAATTGTCAGGGTCACCCAATCTAGCCAATCAGCTCAAAGTGGCAATGTAAGAGGCATTAAGAGAGTGATGCCAGCGAGTGAGCGGCACCGGACGTCTCTGGCGTGTGCAAGATGCTACCAGAGGAAGAAGAAAGTAAGTTCATTACTGCACGTTTTCGAATGGCTCTGAATGCGTTCGATTCTCTTCAGCGATAACTAGACTAAATGGCATTGAAGTGCGACAAACGAACTCCCTCGTGTTCTGGCTGTCTACAAGCACGGCAACTATGCATCGCTATTAACCGTCGAAAAGACACTGAAGTTCCAAGGAGGTCTGACTCTGTTGATCACCTACTCAGAGTGAGGTTAGCTAAGAAAATAGTAGTTTTGTGCAGTATCTAGAGCAAGTGCTTGATCGGCTAGTTCACGCACAGTCAAATGCACGATGCGTATCGATTACTGGAACTCTGTCCTGCCAGGAAACTTCTCTTCAATCCGCACATTTCAGTTCATCAAATCCACGGGATGACTATTCGTTTATAATTGACTCAGCAAGACGTTCAGTAACATCTACACAGAGCTATTACTTTCTCTATGGTCAACTTGACATGTATCACAGGAATAGGTTGTTCTATGGCTCCGAGGCACCACCTCTGAAGGTCAATACTGGAGTCTACCAAGAGAAACCATACCATGTTAGAGGTATTTTCTCTGCACCTCTGTCTCCAGAACTCAATCCCCTCTTAGTCCCCTTTGAGGTGGCAAAGCTTCTCCTTGATGTCTTCATCGAGAGAATTCTCCCGCGCTATCCCTGCTACATGGAATGGGAGCTGATCAAGCACTTTGGTTCTGTATATCCACAGATCAATTCGGAAAACGAGCAGGGCTGTCCCTCAGATATGAGCAGATTCATAATTGACATGATCCTAGCCATCAGTTCTCTCACATCAAAGGCGCACAATTTTCGTAAAATTGCTTCCTTAAGTGAGTTTCTGCATCGTGATGCATTGCGACATTACCATTTTCTTCGACATTCGAGTATTGACACCTTGCGGTGCTTTCTATTGCTGATCCAGCACGCCTTGCTCCTTCCACATGCTGCCAATTTGTGGTATATGACTGGCGAGGCCATGAGGATGGCTATTGCACTTGGTCTCCACCAAGAGCCTGCAAAATCAATTCAATTCGATATGGCCGATCTGCGGCGGAGGATATTTTGGACAGTGGGTTCACGGTGATTTCTTGTGGGTCTCAGGCTGATTTGTCAAGACATATATCCTTGAACGAACTGTTACTATCACTTCCGGATGTCCCGTGGCTATTGACGATGACCAAATCAACGTTAAGTTTCCAACCGAATATGAGGATATTTCTATCAGCTCGAGTGGCTTGAAGGATGACAAGTGCTACAGGCGCAATAAGGCTCAATTTTTGGACCTCATTCGATTTCGGCGCTTACAAAGTGATATCCATGCGATTCAGTTTTTTGACAAGCAGTTACCAGACTCTAGTCTAGACTATAATGCATGGGTCACAGCGACTGACGAGGAATTGCATAATTGGCTGCAACACGCCTCGTCAGGCCAAAAGATGATCCCAGATTGGTTTGAAAACGCAGTCGGCGCCATGCGTCTCATGCTTCATCGACCATGTAGAAGGAATCCCACTCCATCGGATACGTCGATGAAAGAGGTAGTTGAGACTGCAATAAGTGTTGTGAGCGGCTGTTGGAAATTAGGCCAGACTGGCTACCTGATCTACCCTCTCCACAATGTGTACAACGGATTTCATTCTGGTCTTGTTCTGTTGTTCGCCCTGAAACATCGTTTTGAGATATTCCAATCATCTAATATATACTCGAAGGTCGTAGAATCCCTAGAGTTGTTGACTAAAGTTTTTGTAAGTTAATACACTACTCTGTTTTATCCATCAAGCCTCCTTGAGTCTGATTGACCGATAGGCATCACTACTGGAGAGATGGCCCGCTGCTATCAATACTGCCTGTCACTTCAACGACCTCAAGGCAAGAGTTCTACTTAATATTCCGACGGTTCCTGGGTCGACTAGTCCACCTAATGATGTAGATCTAGTTGTCGAGCTAGATCATCTTGTCACAGAAAGACAAACATATAGAAGCTACAATCACAGTAGTGCATCCAACAATCAGGTGGTCGAAATTACGGGCAATTCTGAGTGGCTAAACACGCCGTTCTTCTCACTTGTAATGGATGAAGCCTGGGAAAGCTTCATGAACATGGGGTTTAATTTTGATAACCTTGATGGTCTTTACTATTCAAATGATCTCGACAGGATTTCCTTACAAAGCCCCACCACAGCAACTCCAGTTCCAGATCCAGTGCTTGATGAAGCTTCAGAAAACTTATTTTCTCCGGAAAAACTTGAAGTTGTTATTGAATCGATCCCTGCTTGCAACAATTGCCGCAACCGAAGAATAAAATGCAATCGGAAAATCCCATTATGTCACAACTGTATGCACTCAGGAAAATCTTGCCTGTACTATGACACCATCCTATCAAAGGACATATCCGGAAGGTCTGTTCTGATGAAGAGTCCCGTTTTTTGCGTACGTCAAGCTAATATTCGTAACCTCAGCTATATTCATGAATTATATACAAAGATAAGAAATAGGCTGGGCCGAGGCACATTTAACGAAACAGTATTAATTGAACAACCGCCAGCCACCTTGCCGTTCAGGTTCGCTGCAGCTCCTATACGGAGTATATTCGTCCATAGTAGAAAATACACTGAAATTTCGATCCATGGAGTTGCCAGAGATACAATTACGCTGGACCTAGATACGACTTTCTTTGGCGCCTCCTCTTCTGCTGCTGCCCTTGGCCTAGCAATGTCTACAAGACCCGACTGGATATACACAAAGTGTGCTCTTGAGGACGAATTATCACAGCTCGGTCCAGAGATGACTGACCAGCAGTTGCCGCTGCGGGTATGCAGTTTACCGCCGTATCTAGTTGCATCTGCACTGGTAAAAACGTTTTCTCACTCTATCAACATATTCTACCCAACAATTCAGGAGCACAAGCTCGACGAACTACTATCAACAGCATATGATAAGCCCAGAGGGATCCGTGATGCCTTTGAGGAGCAGACTCTCTTCATCATTCTGGGGATCGCGTCGCGTTTGACGAGGTGGAATAACCACGGTTCAGTGTCTGTGTCGAGTGCATACTTCCAGCAAGGAATATCAGAAGACCAGATCGTGCATGAAAAGACAAGTACAAGTCAGCTTCTTCTGCTCCAACGAAGTATCCTGATTTGTATATACTTACATTTAAACCCTGCCTCTGGAGATTTGTGGCGCAACCTTGGCTTCTCTGTTCGACTTTATTTTGACATGGTTCATCGACCTTCTAGTAATGATAGTGAATCTCACTTGGCAGCGATGCTTTATAGGACTCTATACTGCCTTGAGTGGTAAGTAGCTTTACTTCTTTTGAATCCATATAACAAAGCTAATGGTTATCAAATTACAGCCAAGTTGCTGTTGCATATGGACGTCCGAGCCTGCTCTCAATTTATGATGTCCTTCGTAATGTGAGCGCCTCGAGTCGAAATATACTAATTGGTCGTAGCGATTACTGATAGCTGACAATATGGTAGAACCTGCTTAATAGCACATCTGGTTCTATAGCAAACCGAATATCAATATATTCCTACAAAATCTCGTTTTTGAAGTTTCAAATTCTTAACGAAATTCTTTCCGGGGTCACGGCCACAAAGAGTCCCGGTAGAGCATCAATTGGCGTCAACCAGACTCACCAAGAATCACTTCAAGCCTGGTTTGAGGAATGGAACCATGAGACCCGATCTTTAAGCAATTTGGAAGGCCAGAACTTAGTAGTATGTCTGACTCAATTGGAGGCATGGGGTCAATTTCAATACTATGAAGCTCTTTTGTTGCTGTCCAAATCTGGAATAATATACGAATATCCTCCGAATCATACTCAACAAATCTGCGATAAACTAATACATGCCTGCACCACTCTCGCTCGCCATACTGCAACCTCTTCTCGTCATCCGAATTCAAGTCCGTTTCCTCCTTTCTTTGTCCCCATAACTTGGACAACTGCCCATACTGTCTTTGCAGCAGGGCTGAGTTTGTTTCAAAAGCGGAAGGAGCATCTCCAAAAGGATGATTCAATATGCAGGAGTGCAGTGATTAGAAGATGCATGGTACTGATGGCTTCTTTGGAAGAAGACCAGAATCACATGGCCACTGGTTTTACAGAGATCCTAGAGGGATTCAGCAGCGACGAGGACCAGTGGCTGCTAAGTGGTCGATACTGACCCCAAGAATACCGGCTAGTATGGTCTAACTCGGATTGCCGATGATTAATTCTTCATTTCGCCCACCCACATCTCTATGGGTATCACGGGTGTAGGAAGCTCCTGGGGTCCTTCTGAAGATTCACTTTCACGCTCTAACTCGTGCCCAATTGGTATGGCTTCCACCGCAAGCTCATGTACCGGTCGCTTTCTAGCTTGCCTTCGTTTGAGAATGAGCAGGATAGCGGAACAACAAGCCAAGATGATCAACACCGAGACTCCTACTCCAATTCCAACCTTTGCCCCGATACTCAGTACTACGTCCTTGCTGAACAGCGGACTCGAGCTCGAGCTCGCTGCTGTGGTCATTGTTGCCGTGATAGATCCTTTTATGCTAGTCGATGTAGAAGATGTGGCATTTCCCCCCAGAGTGGTAGTTGAGGCAGGAACCACTCCTAAGACCTCCTCGCCAAAGATGTAACCATTGATCTGGTTTCCCCATACACCGACATCCTTTGCCGTGATTGTGGCACTTGTCACACTCCAGGTGTTGTTCCCAACTGTGCCTGTTCTTGCTTGTATTACCTGACCGCTAGTCAGAGTAGAGAGACATTGTCTTCCAGAAAGAGGAGGTAGTATACTGCCTTGAAAGGCATAATTACTTTGTTCATATGTTAGCACAATTGCCAAGATTCGAGGAAGGGAGCACAAACTTCGGACAGCAAGCTACCATCGTCGTGCCGACATTGACCGTGCTAACAGTCGCGGTAGTATACGGAGTAGGACACGCGAAGGGCCCAAGGTTATATATAGTCGTCGGCATCTTCTCCTGTGCCCACCATTGCGTTTGCTGAGCTGCTAGACAGCCACGTGCCGAAGTATCAATTTCTTGACCAAACCATGGGTCATAGGCTATGATGTTCGTGACACTGCCAGATAAAGTCTCGAGGCGAAATGCCGAATTGCAGCTCGCTGGGTACGGTGATGGTCTAGCTGTTGTTAATGGGAGCCAAGATGTCACAATCGCGTTGTTGAGCTCAGGCAAGCGAGCAGTCGTCATCACGAATTGGTGCTCGCGTCACTGTAGCGAGAAATAATTTAAAGTAGCCAAGGAATACAAAGTCGAAAGGCAAGCATGGACAAACTATTTTTCTGGGAGCTGCCATATATCTCGCTTCTGAAGGATTCATCCCCTGAATTGTGCAATGTACCGCACCTGCAACATCAGTCTCCCACAACAGCACTCCGCTTGCTTGGCCATCTTTTTAATCAGGATGCGAGTCTTATTTCACGGCTGGAAGATTGGTTTGGACCTTTTTCGAAGCATAGTATTTTCTGGGTCTGCAGGGCCACGTCTCGCCTGTGCATCTCGCCTGTCTGATCGACAGCTCCTGCCAAAATCCATAAATCCTTCCATCCTTCCATCCTTCCGCGTAGGGGGTGTACCTTTTGCTCGTCTGTTGGAGGGCAGGTTCTATATCGCTTTTCTCGGGTCCATGTTCTCGAGTACACCAAATCCTTATGTACCTTCTGCCTTTGGTGGGGTTGAGTGGCCCGTCGTGATGAAACAAGACCCCGGGATGATATTCCAGTAAGGACTAGTAAAGACAAGACAAAAACTTGCAACAAGCCACTGTTTTCTAAAACATGAGGAAGGCTATATTCTGATCTTCTCCCAAAACCAGATGCAAGAAGTTGGTATAGGCCCATATTTTCATGCCGTCCATGGTTGTGAACTTGTAGCGTCGCTTAAATGGCCAATTCCCTGGGCATACGAATCTTCAGCCTTTTTATGCCCAATAATTTGTGCGATAGAGATACGTAAATACTTGCTTCGAGTTATTCTTTGTTAAATTGATTATTTTCAATCGAGGTTGGCTTCCCTCAATTGTAGGTTCGTATACTTAAGGGAAGCGGGGTTTTTGGACTAATGCGATAGCCTTCGTCACCTTTGCTTCATAACTCTTGGTAATTTTGACAAAACTACAAGTAAAGAGGGGCTTGTCTATGGTTAAGTGCCAGACCAATGGTCAGTTGGCTGTGCATTGTGGATTATAGATTAGACTTTGAGGTACTTGATAATTTTCGTGTTCTGGTAATGCCGTGTTACAATTGAAGATCTGTGACCGAGGCACTAACGCGAACGACATAGACATTTGAAATAGTGTTGATAATTTTCTTGGATCACTTAGTAGTTATGTGCTCTGAGAATTTGACAGTCGCTAGCAATACAACTGTCAAAATATTATGTGTGCGTGCTCCTCGAAGAAAGAAAGTGATTAGAGACAGGTATAGTAAACAGCAAATTCTTTAAGTTTATTTTAGTGGATGATCTTCAAGTATTTAGCTCTTTTACTCGGGGAGTGATAGGTATCACGACAGATGCGAGAAGCGAAGTGGTAGATAAAACGCCTTTTAGTCAAAACGGCTTGGATTCAGAGAAATGTGTAACAAAACAATTGTAAATATCCATACTAAGAAAGGGAAGATAAACTAAGGACAGGCAGATGTGGTAAACAGTTTTGATGCAAAGGCATGTTCTCGTGGGAAATTCTCAAGATGTATAGGGTAATTCAAGTTTTCATATGTGATTTGTGTTCGGACTAATATAATACTAACCATTGTATAGTAGATGCAGTAAGTTGATTGATGAGGTAAAAGTGGCTTCGATGTAATTCATTAAGATAGAATAACACGGGAATAGCATCCACTATAATCAGATGGAATAGGTATAATTATTACTGCATATCTCAACAGAAGTGGGTTACAATTTAGGAAACACAAAAAATCATCAAAGACATAACAAATTATTATAGGTAATATGTAACAAGCGCTAACAATACTTGTAATAAAGGTAGATCTAGTCGGTATATCGATAGCCGCATTATGTCAATAAATAGCCCTATATAATATAGAATTCCACTTTATACATTCCCGAATAAATGTCTGAATTTTTTATTTGTTTTAATTTTAAGAAAGTAGGAGCGTCGGAATAATATCTTGGATAACACTGCTTTGTTTTTGTCTTAGTAAGAAGCCTAAAGTGGCCTAAAATGAAGGGGCTTGTTTAGGGCCTCTTAGAGTTCGAGGGGATGCGACTTAAATATAGAGATGACTTGTAAATCTAAGTTGCTTATCCTAATAGATGAAAAATTCATTTCGCACAAAGACAAAACAAGCGATCGTATTTTGAGGTGAAGATGTATCATAATAGACATGGTAAGTATGCTGAATGGCCTTATACTACTAGAAGTATAAAATTTGTTGTAAATGTATCCAACAAGAATATTGAATAGCCAAGGGAATTTTGATAAGACTCACTTGAGATTAGGATGGAAAGCTAGAGATGACCTCCACTAATAGAAGAATAAGATACACAATTGATAGACATGACAAGAGTGTTTGATTGCCAGGAGTATCTCGGTAGCATTCATTTGAGAGTGTATGGAGCATGAAAGCTAGCCGCCTGACAAGGGAAATGCACTAGCCTATTGGTATCACAAACTGAAATAACAATGTGGAATTTTCTATACATCTTACAACTCAATAAAACAACTCTAAGTTGATTTTAAACTACAAGAAGAAGAATATATACTACGAATTAATATGATAAGAAAACTTTAACCGTCGGGGGTGTCTAAATAGAAAAAAATGTAAGAATATAGAGACATTAAGTCGGAGGTCTGGAGAGAAACGGCACTAGCTTAGCGCTAGTACAAGCACGAACTGAAATATACAAGATAAAATCATCCTAATTCTCAAAGCAACCTACAACTTAACTCTACAACACCACATTGATCTAATACTACTAGAAGAATGTATAATACGAATGTATGTGATAAGAGAATCCTGTCACTGGATAGCCAAGGGGCTTTGTTAATACAGAACATATAGTAATTTCATGAATTTTAGTTGAGGGCCTGATAAGGCAACATCACCAGTTTAGCGCCTGCGCAAGCGACAACCAAAAAAAACTCTCTGCTCCTATGTCCCACAACTCAACACAACAACACCAAATTCCTTTGGATGTTATGTTCCTTGACTGGCCGACTGTAAGCGGGGGAGCCTTCCCTTCCGTGACTGCTAAGCTCAGGCACTTGTCTCGGCTGACATCCAATCATAGCTTCTCGGAAGAAATATCAACCGTGCCGTAGCTCAAGATGTCCGAATCAACACGCGACAATGAGAGTGACTTTGACAGCGATTCTAGTGTTAACACGGTCATCTACTCTCCTCTACCATCCGCGCGGTGTTCTATCTCACCTTCAGCGCCTCCAGAAGTACCTGCAGCTCCAGCACCAGCTGCATCAACTCTCTCCGAACTTCCACCTCTTCTGGTTGCGCGCACCAGTCATCACGCCTATTCCGAGAACTTTCCAGCCTTTGCTCCTCCTCCAGCGATTACACCTACGATCCCTTATCTAACAGCCGCTTCCCGGCTTCAAGTACGAGGTCGAGCGCGTTCGTCTACCATCTGCCAGCCAAATCCGCTCGAGACACCAATCACAGAAGAGGAACAGGCTGTTTCGAACTTAGCGCAACGAATCAATCGACAGAACCGCCGCGAGGAGTCAATTGCCCTGCTCAGTCGTGGAAGTTCTGCTGTGCGAGGTTCCTTAACGAACGAGAGCGACCTGGTCGAGAGAGCTCGTCGTCAACGAGCACACCATCGTCCCGCTGAATCTGGCTCGTACCAAAGTGCCCGAATAACATTAGGGGAATCCTCAGCAGATCGAATTACACCCTCTAGCACCTCTCCAGCCGCAAGTCGCGAGATTGCCGTAGACGGACTACCAGCTGCTGAAAACCATCGCACCTCCATAATTCCCAGCGCGCATACAACAAGTACACAAATACGCTGTGTCCAAGTTCCCGAAATTCCTGCCGCCCTTTTCGAGCGACTTCAACTTGGAGGCCAGCTCTACACCAGTACGCCCTTTTCGGACTTGTGCAAAAGTCTCATTCCCAGCAGCAAGAAGGACATCATGAACTACCAAAATTACAACGATACCCCACAGGGAGGATCCTCGAACCCACGCCAAGCACCACCACAACCTTCTCAGGGACTTTCTCACACCAATGGTATGAACGGCGGTATGACTGCTGGTGCAGCACTCGTAGGATACCCTACTCCTGCTGGTCACCAGTCAGATCTCAACTATGTGATGAACATGGTTGAAGAGCTTTCTGGGATCCTCCGCATGAACCAACAGCTTACTGCCAATGTTGTGGATAAGATGGGCAAGGTACGCGAGAAGGCGAAGAATCTGAACTTGAGCAATGATGAATTGATTGCCATAGTCGCACAAGAGATGAATGGTTAGTAATGATAATCTATATATGATCACACTTTACTAATAATTCGAAAGAGGAATCTGAGAACCTAGAGCGAGAGAATTCGGAATTGCGTAAAGCTCTAGACACAACCGACTATAACAAGAAAGAGAACTGGAAGCTTGCTATTCACGGAGCAGAAATTATTGCCAATGTGGCAGAGAAATTGCATCAATTTAAGGAGCAACACGAGGCTGACACCCTTGCGTGGCACAAGAACTACCGAAAGCAGCTTGCTGATGAGCGTGGAGAGAATCTCGAGCTTCGCAACCAGATCAACGATATGAAGGCGGCTGCGTGCCGAGCGAGCGAGCATCTACGTCAAATGAGGCGCCATATCGCAGATCACGACAAGTTGACCGAATTGGAAATTGAGAACCACCGCCTTCGTACAGAGAAGCGGCTCTGGAAGAGAATGGCACTGCCCTTAATCACAGACAATGACTCGGAGTGGAGTGATGATGACGATTTGATCGACCCTGAAGAGAAGAAGCGTGAGGCTGCCAAGCGTGAGAAGGAGAGGAAGGACAAAGAAGATAGCGAGGATCAACTTTCATAGACACCTCTGGGTTTCGTGGGGCATTAATGCATTGTCGGAGTTAAGTAAAATGATACCCATACGGATGGTCATTGATGACCGTAGCCATACTACACGCAAATAGAATTGTTGCTATTTATGGAACTCCTGCCTTCAAGGAATTATTCATGAACTTTAAAAGACAAGAGAGCATGTCCGTGGAATAGCTTGGCTTCCATTCTCGGGCTGCTTGACACCAGAAGTTATCACTACGTATGACTGGAGTGTCATGCAATAGCAATGAGGTAGAAGGTAATGATGTTTTAAACATTCGATGTTTTGACATAGCATTGCTCTTGCAATATCATTGACTTACAGCTCCCCTTACCATATTTCCTTAGCGTGCTTCCAAAGAGAGACATGAAAACATATTCGTAATCTCTCTTCTAAGCTCAAATACTCTCTTCCCTGTCACCATCCCCACAATTCCTCCTAAACCACTCTTGTCTCTTTCCCTCCCATTCCACCAACATGCACCTTCATAGCCCCTCACCGGGACATCCGTCAAACCCTTGCAAACCCCCTTCTACGCCTCCAGAACATTTCCCAAGCGGCATCCTAAACTTCTCCTTTCCCTCCAAATTCTGCTTGTTCTCAGCATCACGCAGCTAAGTCTGGACCGCCGGCGGAACAATCCCAATGACCTTCACGTTCGTCTCGGAAAGCTATTTGCGGAGAGAGAGAATCATGTTGCACATACCAGCTTTTGTAGCATAGTAATTTGGACAGATGGGCCGGATATGAGGGCGAGGGTTGAGGCTGTGAAGACGAGGGTTGAGGCTGTGAAGACGAGGGTTGAGGCTGTGAAGACGAGGGATGTGAGGATGGATTGGGAGAGGAGAAAGGCGAGGAAGGAGGTAAAGAGGTGGATGTGGGAGATGTAGCTTGTGGTTAATTTAGTATTCAGAGTGTTGAGATTGATGGTCTCAGGTTTGGCGAAGTTAAATGATCCTTAGATATCAGAGCCGAGGAAGATGCTGTCGACATTTGAATGTGTTATGTAACTCTGACAAGAGTGTCATTATGTTTATTATGATTGTGATGGCTGGAGTGAACTGTCTGCTTCGAAATATTAGGAATCGGCCCGAGGTCTGTGATATTGAATTAAATAAAAGAAATCGTGTTTTTCCCCCATTTCTACGCCAAATCATCTAGATTACCTTGTCTCCTACCTACAGTAATGATATGAGACTCATTACTAACGAATTTCTCGTTTAGTGCATAAACTAATGCCACCAGGGGCGCAGGACACATTCCATATAAATTCCATTATTGTTAATCCATTGGACCGTAGAAAATCTCAAGCAACAATGTGGTGTCGATTCTTCAATTGGTTTCAATTTTCGTAGACTCTTGGTTATAGCCATATTAATTTAACTCATCATTGCTGCCGATCCAAAGACATGCCGATTTTGTTTGCTTTTCATGCATATTATTGCCAGAAGGGACTATCAAGGACAAGAATGAATGGATTACTTTGACTGATCAGTCATAGAAGGGGTTCAATAGTGCGTAGGGTCCCCTCATGGATCGAGGGCATACTAATTGTGGATGGAGGAAGGTAAGTTGACCCCAAGGCAACATCCTTATGGCATAAAAAGAGTATGAGACAGACAAAGACTAGAATGGCATTCTTCAAGATACCGAGATCGTAATGGCGTCCTCTCATATTTGCAATCATGTCAGTAGACTTTCAGGTCACTAATGTCATACATAATAAAATATTTGGAATCATGAGGCTACTGTTTTTCTTGTGTCATTAGGGTCGTGTTTGCTACATCAATGCCCCATTTTGCATATCTCATTCCCCGTATCTCTCGCAAACTATGCTTCGCCTCTCACTGCCGGCCTTCCTAAAGTAGAGGTATCAAAGTTCCTATCGTATTCGCTGATGCAAAGTGTATCGATTCGCCGAGCAGCCGGGAAACTGAATCTAAACATAAAAAAACTTTTAGACAAACAAACATAAATCTGCACCCGGCCCAAACTTTGTCGGGTATGAACGCCCCTAGGCGTAGTATAGGACTGGCGTGTAAAATTGCGTGCAAGGAGAAATTCATCCAGAAAGTCGAAAAAATGAGACCACTGAAGATTTGGTGGTGCAGAAAAGCCAGGAGCCTTTAGAGATCATACATGTCCCAACCGTCAAGCTCTTTCGCTGGTCCGACAAGACGAGAGTACTTTTTGGAATCTGTAGCATGTTCTTGTCTCTGGGCATGTTCGTAACATAACTCCTCATTGAGTCACAATTCATCGTCATCATCCGCAAGTTCGGCGGGCTTTAGCAGACCACCGACCTTTGACAAACGTTCGCGCTCCGCTGCCTTTGCATCTCGGTCTTGCTGCTCTTTCTCCTCGGCATATAACTCAGTATTGTCTCCGGAAAACTCCTTTAGCTGAATCAAGAAGTCGCGGAGGTTGAGCTTGAATTTATCGTACGAGCTGTTGAGTGAGAAGAGGCCCTCGACGAAGATCTTGATTTGCGCCCTAATGTAGTGTTATTATTGCTTTTGCTGAGTTACAATGGGCGGAGAAATTAGGGAGTTTACTTACGGTTGGAGATTGGGGAAGGCATTCTGCAATAAATTCGCCACGAACGTGCCTAAAAATTCCTTGTTGCTTGTGCCAGCAGACGCTTGCTCGGCAGTGTAAATTGGGCCTTGGATCTTCGGGACTGATCCATCTGCAGGATTCACAAAGAAGAACATCCGTGATAGCAACATGGATTGCGATTTGAAACCAGCTTTGTGGTCCGTATCAGTAAGCACGAAGAACACATCTTGCAGGATCGGTACGAAGAACTGCTGGAAGAATGCGTTCGAGGTGGTCGCATCGGTTTCAGCGATGTTGGTGATCAATTCGAGGCACATATTAAGACCAGCGTACTCCACTTCACGATTGTCATGCTTGCTAGCCCACATGCACGAGTCAATAACAAACTTGAATTGTCTGTTGTCGAGTTTGAGGAGTGCTATGATAATTAGCTTCATGTCGAACGAGGTTGATGAGAATGTAACTTACCTGGGAAACAGTGCAGGTTGATCGCACGAAGCAAGGAAAAAAATTCGACACGATGCTCAGGAAATTCGGAGAAATCTTTGTTGATCATTTCCAACGTGCATTCGAAAACGTTTTCCATGACTGTCGGCACTTGGTCTTCCATGAGAGACTGTTCAAATTGTTAGCAATTGACGTTCCACATTCTTAGTAGCCATCAAATTATACGCAAAATGAAAGGGTATGCACCACTGAGTATTTTGAGCGATAGGGGGTCCAACGTACAGATAGCTTGGTTATGATGGTAGACATGACTTTCAACACTTCAGCGTCTCGAGCGTTTGGCACGTTGCGGTTGTAGTCAACAAGAACTGCATCAAGGAGAGCTGGCACGATATTCGTCCGCACCATTTCTAGGTCATCAGCCTTCTCGACATAAGTCTCGATGAGCTTCAATATCTCTTTCTTGATAGTTCGCAACCCTCGTACATTAGGCATCTTTGTTGCGATTTCGCCTGCATCGAATTAGTTTCAGCCTACAAGTCAAAGAGGTTAGTACTTACCATCGCGAACGACAGCTTCGGAGATCATTTGACTTGTAGCGCGATACATCGATAACATATCGAGGTAGATTCTACCAATTTGAGGGTAGAAGTAACTTCCGATAGAAGAACAAGCCGATACATTAGTCTTCATAACATTGCCAATAACCTTGATAGCGTCCGCGTCGAGCAAGATTTGCGGGTTATCGGTGGCTTGTTGAATGATAGCGTCCCAAGCTGCATTGGGATAGGACATCAACTCCGATATAAGTCTCTCCTGGGCATTCTTTTGAGGTTGAGCCGCAATCATGTAGCCACATGCCTCATAAAATGTGTGCACTTGCTGTGGCGACAAATCGCAAGTGATCTTACGCATACCGCGAACAATTTCCTCAATGAAAGGCTCATTCTCCCCAGGCTGAAGAGCGACGAAATGTCTCTTGCACTGCCTAGCGATCTTGATGAATGTGTCACAAGCCATGTCTTGCACACCTTCATGAGATTCGTGCATGAATTCGAAAAGTTTGTTGACAACTGTCTTGAGAAATTTCCAATGCGCCTTCAAGAATCGAGGGTATTGGCCAACAATATACATGATGTTACTGGCAACAACAGCTTTGTTGTCTTTGCCTCTTTTCATTTCAGTCAGGCCAAGGAGATCCTTGATAACGGTGACGAGGAAACGCTTTTCGGTCTCTTCATTCATTGCCAAAGAAATAGAGCCAATAGCCCAGCACAAGGTATTGCAATTGGCCCATGACCATTCTGAACCGTCGACTTGACGAGCAAGCTTATCGGTCATGATGTTCTCGGTATCCACAACGTCCAAATGTGTCAGGTAAACCAAGCATTCTCGGGTAGTCTTGTAAAGTTGAATTGTGTCACTTTCTTTGACGAATTCACGGACAATTTCTCCCTCGTCATTCTCAACAATCAGCACCTCCTCAGGTCGAACCATCTTCTCAATCATGACTACTCGGAGATTCGATAGGACTTCGTTGTACTTGTGTTTCCGCAGAGGGTAGTTGGCCAGGAGACTTGGATTGGGAGCTCCTTGGCTATTGAGCCCTCCGACACCCATGTTGAGGAGAGGATTTACATCACTAATTGGAAGTGATTGCATCTCTTCATACAATTCTTGTACGAGTTTGGTCCAGTATTCCAAGCAGATTTTGAATATTTCTCGATCGTCGATTTGGGAGATGCGGATGAGATAAAAATGTGCATGTGTAAGAAAATCTCTATTAGGAAGGTTCTCAATGAGCTGTTGTCCAAGTTGTTAGCTAGCCATTTATCACATTATGTCCCTAGAGGGCCGCTTACATTTAGATGTACGCTGTTGAAGTTCGTGAGGAAGAGTGCCAGGTTCTGGATAAACTCTTGGTCCTTAGAGTTGCTTGAAGCGTACGTCGTTTTGAGGTCAAGAGTTAATGGAATGATCTTGGATATAGTTGTCAAGACTTCCGTGAACATTGCGACGAGCTTCTCATCATAAGAGTTCTGTGAACCAGTCTGAAGACCTCCAATTTCAGTCAAGCACTTTAAGGTGATGTTTCGAAACTCGGGCATTTCGAGGAAGCGAGTGCGAAGAGTATCGATAATGGGGGTCTCAAAGATGTAGCCAAGAGGTATCCAATTGAAAAACCGCAGAAGTGTCTCGAGTGTCGCCTTGATCAAACTAGCTTGAGTGGCGCTGTTTAAAACTTCGTTACACAGCTGGAAGATCGATGAGAATTCCGCACACATGGTTGTCTTCAAATTCTTGGTTTTGGTAGACGTCATCTGGTCTGCTGAATAGTCGAACACTTCTTCCGACAAGAGTCGTAGAATGGCCATGTTGTTCTCGCAAATAGACAAGCTGGTGTGGCAGGAGGATATGATTTCGTTGATAAAAGTAGGCCAATTGTGTGGCCATTCTTGCTTAAGGATAGAAACTAGGACGAGATTGAGTTTGTTCAGAAGAGTGCGCTGTGTTTTTAAGGATTCTTCGGAGCCGGAGCACTGGATGATGAAGTTGACGACGAAGTTACGAATACCTAGTAATTGTTAGCAATATAACCTCAGTGGATGACAATTACTTACCTTGACACTGCTCCTTTGGTAAAACCTTCCATCGTGTCAGGATAACTTGGTCCAGTACTTGCAATCCAAGATCTATAATTTGTCAGCACCTCCAGCCACCATCTTCCATCACCACTAAGTACGAACATTTTGTCTGCTCATATGTAGCGTCCTGCAAGATCTTGTCCACAAGCAGCCAGGCATCAGGGTCCTCCTTAAACTATCATGAAGTATCAGCGATCTTGTCCATCAGGTGGGTTATATCGGCGCAAAGGTCGTACCTGGTTAAGGGTGAGTTGTGCAGCTTTTTGCTATATACGCAACGCGTCAGCAAGCTTCCTTTACAAGGGTATCGAATGATATCAAGCTTGGTCTAACATACTGATTCTCCTCGACCTTCATAGAAGGCGCGGACCGTCGCGTCAAGCTCTTCAATGGTTGGAGCCATCTTCGCAATTTATTGTCAGGAATGTCACCTTCGTCTGCAGCGATAGAAAGCAACCCTCTTGAAGTCTGCGGAAATGCAGCTTACGCTAAGAGGGAACAACTTTTTGAGTTTGGTTGTGTTCTGCTGCAAATGTTCTGAAGACTCTCATATGCGTGGTGTTAGTCTTTGGTGGGGCAATTATGAGGCTGGGAAGGCTGCGGTCAGTGCAGAGAAGCCTGGATATTGACTAGCTCAAAAAGATTGTAATCACGTGATATATATAAATTGGGCCATCAAATTCGAGCATTCTTGCGGTAAACGGAATAAGCACGGTCAATCTTGATCTTTCCGGCGTGAATCAGGCCATCGACCACCTCTTCCAAAGCTTCTTGGTGCTTCTAGCAATAGCTTTCTCCATCGCTTGTTGGGAGACTGACTCAAACCTTCGTTCAGAGCTCATTTAGGGATGAAGGGGCCGGTTTGAAGACAGAATTTAGTGATAGTTTAAGTTATGCTCTTTGCCATTTTTCCAATTTCAGCTGTTTCATTCACTCCCGTCTATGTCTTTCAAGATACTGAGCCACTGCACTAATGACTAAAACTCGCAAGCAACGTGAAATTGATAGAAAAATCATATAACTTTATCGCTGAGAGAGAATGCCTGGATCTATCCTCCAACAGTCACAGATTTTGGTATTTCGAGTTGCACATTAATGGTGCTTTGAGTGACTGGCTACAGTCAGTCCCCTCCTTTTAACTTGTCACCATGGTAGCGAGAACCTTGGGTACCGAAACAACGGTGTATGGTAAACAACCGGTTCAAACACATTAGAACTAAATTGAGATGAACAATCCAAGACTAAATAATTATGCTATTGCCGATGCAACTAAATATTTACAACGAAAGTCATTACATAATTCCAACCAATATTACCATCCCTCAAGTTATCCTAACTGTTCATCAACTATCCTCTTCTAACCATTACCGCAAGAGATTGACTCTGATGACATTGATGACGAATGACTTTACAAGAACGCAATCAAAGCTCCAGATAACCCAGCCAATGCGAGATATTTTACCATCTGCACCGCGACACCACCCTCAGTTGCTCCACTGGTTTGGATTGGCTTAGCGGTAGACGAAGCACCAGCGCCAGAGCTAGTGCCATTGGCAGGTCTGGAGGAAGTAGCTGAGGCGCCGGTAGAGGTTGCCGGTCTAGATGTACTGGTAGACGTGACGATAGTGGAGTTTGCTGGTTTGGTCGAGGAAGAGACAGCAACGGTGGAGTTGGCAGCTCTGCTGGAGGAAGAGACGACTGCAACTGAGCTGGATGTCGAGGCTCTTGAAGAGGATGAGGATGCGATCGAGGATGAGCTGGTAGGCCTGGAAGTCTGCTCCCGTGGTTAGTATTAAATAGACATTATAGTAAATTGGGATTGGGCTAATGGTAAGAGCTTACGGAAGTTTGGGCGAGTGTGCCAGTTGCAGCACAAGCGATGATGATGGATGAGAGACGCATTTTGAACGAGTGAATGTGTGCTTCTTTCAAGAGTATGCTAAAGTCTATGTAGAATGAGTGTGATTTGAGAGGTAAAGAGACTCGATAAATTCTCCAAGCAGGACCATCTTATACAGGGCAATCACTTTGTCGCTATGCTACATGTCGAGGGACGATCATCCACATTCGACGACAGCTGAGCGCCTTACCCAAAGTAGTTTCCCAATATGGGCTTCCATTGTCGAACAGCGCGGTTCTAGAATTGTGGCTCTCAAATCACGAATCATTCTCCAATATGGACGGCTTTGAGAAGGTATTCTCACGACGGTAAATGCCTCTTCGCAAGGCTAGACTTGGCGATGTGAACGTGCTTTCGACGCACGGCAAGGGCCAGAGACATCTCGAGTAGGAAAAGAAACATGGTGTCAACGATTCGCAAGAGTTTGTTTTCCGCAAGCACGTGCTTGAGCCCTGCCAGACCTCATCGCGCCACAAGGGTTCAAGCTTGATGGTGGCGTTCCCATCGCTTAATATAGACGTCGGTGACTGGCTAGAAAAGAGCTGCGAGAAACAATCGATATTGTGAAAAGCGACTGAGGAACTCCGCGCAATTGCACCAATGTATTTCACCATTTCGGAACGTGGGCCATCTTGAAAGGGATATGTCTTGCTTTAGTGTCGGATTTTCCGAGGAAAGATATCTATTTTACGCCTTCTTGTAACCTGCTTCTAACAGACCTGTCTCTAGGGCTTTGATTGCGCGATCGATATCATCACGTTTTGAGTCAGTCTACGCTTCGAGTTAGAGGGGATAAGAAGGTGGAAGAGGTGCATAGTTACCACACTAACGCCCATGTGCCCAAATCTAATGTATTTTGCCGCAATTTCCTTGTGCAGACCTCCGGCAAAGATAACTCCCTTCTTGAATAGGTTGGGTAGCAATTCTGGTGCTTTCACGTTCTCCGGAAGATATATAGCTGTCATTCCGTTGGCCTGATCTGCCGGATTTGAGGCCAATTGGTTCAAGCCTAGATCAGTTACGGCCTTCTTTACTTTTTGTGAAGTTTCACGATGTATAGAAAAGCGTTCGGAAAGTGGCCTAGAAAGTATTTGAGTTAAGGAAGTGTTGAGTGCGTGTATGAGTTGTGGCGAAGGCGTTGCAAAGTATGATGCTTTCTTTGCTTCATAATTTTGCATGACTGAAGGGAGCATTAGCAACGATCTCTGCTAGCTCGATCCAAACTTACTTGGGAGCCAGTTCTTCATCGATGCAAAATAAGATCCTGGTGGAGTCTTCCTGTTCCTGAATGTTTCGATGGCTCGACCGCTGAACATCGATATTGACAGACCGGCAGGACAGCCAATACCTTTCTGGCTGGCAGTAATAACTCCGTCGAGCTGCCACTTATCGAACTCGATCTCCTCACTTCCAACACTACACACACCATCCACGATCAATAAAGTCTCGGGGGACACTCGCCGAACTAATTCCGAGAGTGCTTTAAGCTCGCTCAGAACTCCTGTTGAGGTATCAACATGAGTGACGGTCAACAGCTTATATTTCTTCTCCTTCAAAGCCTTTTCGATCTCCGGCAATTGAGGACGCGAACCGATAGGGGCTTTCAATTGTGTAGGCTTAGATCCGTATGTCTCGAAGCAAGCAGCAAAGCTGTCTGCGAAGTAGCCTGTGTGAAGGACAAGAACATCGTCACCCGGCTCTGCCAAATTGGCGGCTACCAAGTCCCAACCTAGAGTTCCAGAGCCGGATATCACAAATGGCTGCGAGGAGGCATCGGTTGTTTGGAAAAGCTTCCTTAGCATTGATAGAGTATCTCCGAACGTCGAGACAAATGCAGGGCCGACATGACTTTCGCTGAATTTCAATCGCCAGGTCAGCCTTCGTTCTGAGAAATAAAGACAGTAGCATTGTGAATGCATGGAGCGGGGGTTATGAGAATGCTGACCTGTAGTGGCTCATGGATTGCAGAACAGCATCATCGAATTCAATTGGCCCTGGAATGAGCAAGGCGGGGTGGGGTGGTTGACTTGACATCTTGGAAGTGTCTTCTGAATGAGAAACTGCACTCGAATTGAAGCTATGTGAAGAAATAGAGGGCGTTGGTGCAGATATAATAGCGGTTGATACAGGTCGATGATCCAGATGTTTGGATATCGCTGCCAATCTCGCGTGGGATGCCAGCTTGCCGATGGCGGGGTAAAATCTGCGGAGAGCCAGTTCGAAACCAGGCGCGGAATCGCCCTACAATGCTTGGGGAAAGGTTAACCTCTTTCAATCAACGGAACAAAATTCGAAGACCCCCGAAACGATTTTGATGAATCAAGATCGGATTTATTGGAGAGAGCAACTTATGGGCGATAGCGACTGACTAACTTATGGTAACATTCGGCAGTTGGATGTCTGGAAGAGACAATGAGGATGTGGGGATTTCCACCAGAGCAAAAGAAATTTTCTTCTCTCACGTGACTGTGGTCGATATGCTTCTGGTCTCACGCCACACAACAAGTCTATTTACTTGAGTAGAGAATAGTCGAACGAATAATGAGGTGGGTATTTGTTCAAATGCTAACTACATTATATATCGAGACGCTGCCGGAAGTGTTAAATTCATTGGATGAGCCGATGCCGGCTAATTGAGCGGCTTTGCTTCCGCGCTTAGAAAAACAACCGTCGACGAGAATTCTACAACAATCTCCAAGTCACATACAACGATGAGCTTATTAGATGATTCGTCCATGTCCACATTCTATGAGTGAATCTTGACTATTCCTTCATGCCTCTGCAGGTTATTATTTTATAAATGTGTCGCCTCAGTTCCTGTGGGACGGGTCACTACAAGTGTCAGTAAGAGGGTGGCAGCTGCTTCGAAGTGCTTATTACAAGTAGGAGTGTATTATAGTCAGATCCTGGGAATTTGTTACAAGTACGTGAACGAGAAGGCATGCGACAATGAGAGGATTTGGACGCTTCGTTTCAGGGTGCATCTCTGAGGTCCGCACGAGTTTTACGTCCTTTTCTCTCGCCATCAATATTGGTAATAGAATACACTACATCGTCGCTTATTTATTGTCATTTGATCTAAAGCTTTGCACTTAATTGTTGCATTGCTAGTACCTTGACACGGGTTAGCAGATCTCTCTAGTATGTTACATATCAGAAACAAGTAATGGAAGGCTGGCAAGGTATCTCTTTCCGTGCGAAGAGAATTACCTCACACTACTTAAGAGTCCCTTCCTATTCTGATCTAGCTACAGCAGTGAGTACTGTTCTTGGCATATATCTACCAGATCCAGTCTATCCAGTCTCACCAACCATCTATATCACCGAAAGCCTTTGCGCTGGCGGCATTTTGTTTACTCTGCGCTTCTTTTCTTGATTCCGCTGACCTTTTGTTGCTTTTACTACTCCATCTCACGAACCCTCCAATCCTTTTCCCAACTGCACCACACTCGTTCGTACACATGTCTAGGAGACCATCTGCTGGAAATGGACTTCGCGGAGACTCGATCTCAGTCCCAGCCCAGTCTCAGGAAACTTCTCGCGAGCGTACCAACACTACTCCTTATATGGCATGATTATTGCTACATTGCGGTTTTTACATTAATCACCCTGGCCATTTGGAGAATGCCACTGTTCTACTCTAAAGAACGCTCAATTCCCGTTTCGACGTGGAACCCTGCTGCCTCCTTCAACGGTACCAGGTCCAACCTAAGTCCCCCAAACGATCTGTCTTATCCGTGGAGACCAGAGCCTCTGCCATCGCAGCTATGTGGCATTCTTGTGGTCATAGTCCCTGTTGTTGTGGTCGTCATGTTCCAATCAAAGAGCCTCAATGTCAACGACCTTCACGCGGGCATATCTGGTTCTCTAAAAGCAGTTGTTGCAACGTAAGCTCGAATCTGGTTCTATGAACACCTAAGGACATGTACTGATGCTAGTCACTCACAGAGCGCTCGTCTGTACCATTCTTAAACAAGTCGTTGGTGGTTTTCGTCCGCACTTCGTCGATATCTGTCGGCCAGATCCACATTTCATTATGGAGGACACAACGATGGGGCGGTACTGGTTCAATGTAACGGCGTGTAGTGGCGATTCCTATGAGGTCAAGAAGGCGTAAGTAGCAAACCGGAGCCCAGAACCGTGCTACAAGATGGCTAATTCTGAGGGCTAGCATGCAGAGCTTCCCGAGTGGTCACGCGGCGAATTCTTTTTCTTCTGGGACCTTCATTACACTCTACCTGAACGCCAAGCTCAAAACATTCGCCGATAAATCTACATCCTTGCCGACATTAATATTGACCATAGCTCCACTGCTATTTGCGTCACTCGTGTCAGGAAGCATGTACATATCACATGTAAGAACTTAAGAATAAGACCCCAGAAGTTGAACACTATGCTGAATTTTGGGATAGCAACACCATGCCAACGACATCGTTTTTGGTATTATAATAGGCATACTTTTTGGTTTTTCCGCATACCGTTCCGTTTACACTGCAGTAATCGACTTCCGACTCAATCACGTACCACTTCCCTTTGATGGTAGTTCCGGCTTAATGCATATCCATGATCCATCTCAATGTCGCACACAAGAGGTAGTGTCTTTGGACGGTGCGGAACTCGACGAAACTTTCGATGCCGACAAGGAGTAACCAGTGATGGGACGCCTTAACCTATGTAATCCTAGGCACGTGCTACGGATCACCCTAGCAGTAGCTGGGATCTTATGGTATCTCTCCCTACTCTGTAGCCCCAACAACCGGGGGACCGCACTCATCTGGTGGAATACCCAAGAATCCAAGGTACGTTCATCCGATGGGGCATCGATAAGGTGGAGTCTATGCGAAATATCCTGGATCAAATGGCCATAGTCAGAGGTGGGCCTCCATGCGAGTCCCATCCAATAATATTATTAAAGTCACCATGAAAGGCTACTGACCGTCAGACAGGAAACTTCTACTTTTTTGGGAAATGATTTCCATACACAACCAACGAATACACTTGAGAATTATACCAAAGTCCCCTTCTATTCGTTGGTGACTCGTTGATGTCTACACAAACGTACTCGGCCGGAGTTGCTTAAATGTCCATAACCTCATCCCATGTCAACGTCACGTGGCCGGATACTCGAAGTCCTGTTAACGCCAATTTGATTGGAGATTTAGAAAATCAAATGCCCAATAGCGCGGTAATGAGTAGCCACAGGGAGGAGGTGATGACTCAATGTTTCATTCCGCGATAGGGTGAGATTGCGTGGGCCTTTCTTTTTTTTTTGAATCTGGCTGATTCTTGGTTTTACAACATCTTGGAGCTCGCTTGCACAGAACAATATGAAGTAGCGGAGAAAATGTTTCTCCGAGCTGCCACTAACCCCTTTCTATAGGTCTTTTCATCTGCTTACTATTAATCTCTAGCATGCTTGATCTTGGAGGTCGAACATGGCCGTATGAAAACTTTGAGCACTCGGTAGGCTGCAGTATGGAATGGTAGCTTTCTTTGATATGAGATTCGAAAGGAGTGCAGTCTGGAACGCTTTGGTATAAAATTGAGCTCACTATCACCTGTGCGTCCTAATGAACATCAAAATGACCTCGAATAACCCACCCATTGTCTTGAAATACGATCAAACGAACCATCCAAAAGGAGACTGTTAATGAGCTTGGGTATATTGCAAAGTATTTCAAGCACTTCAATGCCCTTCGCTTGCGCGCTTGTTCGCTTTCTTGACAGAAGCTTCACGGCACTCCTGCAAGACTATATTCTCTTTTACACATATTACAGCGGCACAGTGCTGTAAGGAGTATCTAGCAGTCATACCACTACAATCGGAACGATCCCATTGTATATTCCGGTAACCCAGCCATCCTAGAAGACCTGAGTTCCGGAAGCTTTTGGGAGACAAGGGACTCGGCAAACCCCTTTGGCACGTCTATGGCACGTCTCTAACACGTCCTCTCCTTTACCTCACATTTCTGTTCGATACCTTCCAAAATTCGGTGTATCTACTGAGTACCGCTCTGGACAATCGAATAATTAGCCGAGGATGATCATCCGTATCCCTCGCTATTTTATGCATTGCCACTGACACAGCTAAACAACTGAGAATTCTGCAACGAGTTCCGATTCTTCCAAAGGTACGATATTCAAACATTCGGCTTCATATGATGTACACCGATATTACACCTCAATCTATTTGAAACAATAGCGGAAATGACAGCTTTCGACTTCATGTGGTTACTCACGGTGACCTTTCAGATATAACTGGTCATCACAAACATTGACAGCGTGACCCTTCAGAACAAGAATTTATTCGTAACGAATCAGGATGGAGGAGACAGCATGATTGGGAATTGCTTGTTCTTGGGGCTTTTTACACCATTTTCATATCCAGTAGGTCCAGATCCCTTGCTAAACGATCTCGGCTAGTTCAATATCTACCACTTGCTAGCAATATTCGCAATCGTTTAAATGGCCCGCCCTAGTGGATTTGTGAAGCTGGTTCCTGGAGTTTGGCATTTGTAGAAGCCTTCCTTCCTCTCACGACAGCTTGAGCAAAGAGAATCCCTCAGAACAATAATAATTCCATTATCCCTCACCGAAATATGTGGGGAGCTAACTCGGCGTGTTCTCTTCTAGTTCGTTGCACCTATGGGAAATGTGTCTGCACCGATCGCGGTGGGAGCATCTCTACTGCTGTCGATTTCTCACAGCCTGGTCCTTCTCGAAGAGCTTTTGCTAGAGGTCTAGATGGCTTTGATGCCGAAAAGCTTGGCCAACGAGACATCATGCCCAATAGCACATATAATTTGGTGGCACGCTATGCATACTCCGATCGAAGTCTCCAGGCAAGGGGTGGTACCGAGTGTGAGTTCACGCGCCGACGTGAGTGTCGATATGATGGCTTATCATCCACACAGTTTTCAAATAATTTTCTCGACTGAATATCGCTTGGATAATCGCCATGTTCCATCATATTCATGATGATCAAAGTTCTCCAATCCACCGGGATATTTTCGAATGTTCTTATTGACCACAAGCCGATTTTAAATCACTTGATGTTCCGTCGGACTCAGGACACTCGTCACATTTTCCTGAAGGTTTCCCCTGTTTCTCATTTCCTCCGAGCTGTCTAAAATTTAGGCTCTGTCTCGCAAGTATCGCGATTGCAAGATCGTCTCCAGAAAAAGGGACCGAACAATACAGGATAGACCAAAGATTGAGCTGGGTAGTCAGGAGCAAGCTCATGGATGTTACCTATGCTGGCTGCTTATTTTCCTTTGTTTTACATACATTCTCGGTCCTCGTGGACACAATAATGTTCGTTTGGTTGCGGATCACTTACTTTAAGGGGAGCTTGTAATTACAGTCACCTAGCCAGAAATTTGACAAAGTGAAGTCATAGCAGACATGTTGCCTTCAAACACTGACTGTAAAATATGTACTATAATCATTTTATCTGAAAATCTGGTACGAAGTGTGCACGACTGCGATGGGGTACCGGAAGAGTCTATACACTTAACCTGTCACTTTTGAAGTACCCAACACAAGAATCCTTGGCTTTTCGAACCTCTTCAAGCAATAACTCCCAAAAAATAGAGATTCCTTCTCTTTCGCAGAAGATGCTGGCCTTATCGGACGAGTTTCAACCCCATTTTATCCCTGAAGCCCCATATCTCACATAATTTTTTGGAAGAACCTTCGTCATCTAGCGTCCCCACGTAACTCTTTCGCGAAGCTGAAGCTTTTTCTCGCGGTGGTTGGAACCGGATTTGATGAATGTTCGCACACATGATCAGCGTTCCGTGTAGAGCTCCCGTTTGGCATGATTTAGGCCTGTCAAACATTTTTCGGTAAAGCTACTTGCGTCGAAATTGTTTCACGGTAAACTTCTGCCGTTTCCAAGGCAAGAACATCCGCCGAGGATTGCAACGAGCTGCAGATGCCTTACAGTGAGAAATTTCGGCCCATATGGTAATAGTTTCTCAGAAAATATATTTCCAAAAGTAGCTACCGCTATTGCAGGTGGAGGTAGGTAACGCTGATCGAAAGCTCTAGGATTAGAATAGTACAGTCGTGGTAGATCGAGTGGACGTTCGTATTTGGTAGGAACCAATAAGAGCAACACAGTGAGTGATTGGAAGTTCCCCTCACGCTTCTATAAAGTGATTTGATCTAAACTCAGTGTACGAAAAAAGTACTCAACTCAAGTCATCGAGCTGATTGATTTGGGAATATTCCAAATATCTATATTTATTCCAACAACGTTACCTTAAAGATTGAATAATATCTGATTATAGTCTCTCTATATACAATATAGACTCTTCTTATACCTAAGTTATATAGAATATAAGACGTTATAATACCCAGGTATATAGTCTATACTAGTACTCGAATATTAACTAATTTAATTCCCCTCGCTTAGATAATAGGGTATTATCGAAATGTACCTACAAATCAACGCTTTGGTGGTACTAGAAAAATTGATATATGGCGTACAGGATCAGAAGTGGAAAGAGCGCAAGAAGTGAGCTTAAGGCTCGTTCTAAATAAACCTTGTAGGTTATCATTAATACTAGTAACCTTATAACCAATATATTTATTATAAGTATTAATATATAGCTACAATATTACCTTAGTCTATAGACCAATTCTACTAACTTATAATACTAGTGTCACGGGTTAATCAGAGCTAAGGCACTCTGAGAAACATGTTCTATTCAAGAAAGTAAAGCTAAGAGAGAGAAAGGGGAATAGAGTTCTCCTTTTTTGCAGCTAATTTGAAGATGAGTAACGGGGTCTTACAGGGGCGAGGAATATAAGCGAAGGAGCCGATCAGGTGACCAGTCAGATGACCGCTATATCATGTGACCCATAGCCTCACCCCCCGAAAAAGTAACCCCTTTATAACTAGTAGCTAGCTTCTTTTTATATGTTTCATATGATTTTTAAAACTATGAATTATTATACAATATTCAACTCAACTCATTTCCCATACCGCCTAGACTAAACAAGGTCACATCCAAAGGGCTATCGATGAAATGGCCAATATTCAGTCAGTATGATAAAGTTTACAAAATGGCAAGCAAGTGAGTGTGATAAAAAATATCCTTTGAGACTTCCTCCAATCTTACATATATACATTAGGGAATTTTAGAAAGAGGAGTGAGAAGCACCAAGCTCATTTATGACTTGCTGCTCACCCACCTCGTCAAGGAAGGAGTCTTGGGCATAGCACACTTCCACTTTGTCATAATAGGAAGGAGCTCTCCACGGTTGCTTCCTCATGAAATTAATTATTCTGAAATTCCTCCTCAGTAGATTGCACGGTCCCCAATCGTGGATGCCGACAGTGTCATCCAATATGTCTTGCAATAGACTTAGTCCATCTTACACTCCATCAAAGAAACGTGGTAAAGCTAGACGAAGTCAATCCTACAGCCCACGCTCAGCGAGTCGAGACAGCTCTCCAGTGCATATTCCAAAAAACTGCGTGCGCCAACGACGAGACAAATCTTCTGTCAACATCCTCTCTATGGTCAGCAAATTCGAGGCACTGGACGCACAGAGTCTTCCACGCCATGATTCCGTACTCCAGCCAGCGCCATTGAAAGTCTCGCGGAACTCCAATAACTCCAACAGCCGCAAGCATGGCGTTGGAATACACCAAATCAGAAAGTTATCCACGATTTTTAGCCCAACGAATAACAGATCTGCCCAAGTGAAAGACCCCAGACCATCAGGCAATGATACACCAGAAAGGGAAGGCAAGTTTGGGAAAACCGAGAATGATTCCAAGAGACCATTGCCTCGAACATCCTGGAGAAGACAACCTCGAAGAAGCTTGTCTCCCAGGAAGTCGAGGAGCTCGCTCCGGGGAGAGACTGGAACTGGTATGATTAGATCCAACTCTCACCAAAAGGACGGAGGAAGCCCCACTCTACCGAAGCAAGTAGGTGTTGGGAACAAGAGCATGAAACGCCTTAGTTCCATTAAAGACATGATAAGGTTCTACGATGGTGGTAAGTGACAATATGTCCTCCGAGGGTTTTGCTGCCTGCCCCTGATATGCCTTTCTGCGTGGCAATTCTGATGGGAGGAGCGGATGTTTTAAGAGCACATATCGAGTGAGCTTCTTTCAGTGAACATCAACTAACGAATTCTCCATGAAAGCAACCCCGACTCGAAGAATAACTAAAGCGAAGCCATTAACGACGCAATTACCAACGCCGAGAACACCAGTTTCCAGAATATGCACAGCTACACCAAACACACATAGGTCAATTGGAAAGAGAAGCCCAGTTAAACTCACAGATGGGCAGACCGCCAATGCAGCATCCCCAAGCCCTAACACCCCGAGGACACATGGGACTGGTGGTTCACGAGCACAGTTACCATTTTATATGTATACGCCAAACTCCAAGATCTTAACACAAACAGAGGCCCTCCCCAAATTGAATCGAGGAAGCCCAGTACGGTGCACGGTAGAGACCAAGAGCAACAAGTCGCCACAACGCGGATCGCTACATCCAGATATCTTCAGAACGCCAGTATCCGCTTCCTCGCAGAGAAGTACCGCAACAAACTTCTCGACTAGAGGTAGACCTCTTGGCTCAATTTCTGGAAATAGAAGGCCCGTCAGCCCGAGACGTGCAAAGATCGGGAGCCAAATTGAAGCATTGTACAGGGCAAAAAGCATGGAGAGACAGGCAGAGAATTCTCAGGACAACATCGAGGGACAAGTAGAAAAGAGACAGAACCCTCTGAGAGTGGAAACACCTGATCGTAGTCAGCTCAAGGATGACAAGACCACCCACCATGGAACGGAAGCAAGCCTCAACCCATCTAAAGTATCACAAATGAAAAGGAAGTTCGAAATGCAACCCAATTCTGAGCCCAAGTCGCCACAGTCACTTCCGCGACCAATCACAATGGATGTCAAGATAGCACAAGCAACACCGACCAAACCAAGACAGCCACAACCCATTCCCGTGCCTCCACCGATGCCAACTTTGAGTACCAGAACATCCGGCATATCTCCAAAAACTATCCTCGAGAATTTCACACTTGACACGCAGAAGGAAACAGCTCTTAGCAGATCCCCAAGAAATGCTGAGCCTACTCCACTGAAGATCAAGCCATCCAGAACCAGTGCGAACCTGGGGGATAGAATCCAGCTTTTCGAAGACATCGGTCAAAGAAAGGCAAAATTGGACTCGCGGAGAAAGAAGAGAAGCATTTCCGCCAAACATGGAAACCCTATTAGTTCAAGGAGGAGCGTTTTCGAGAGGACTTTTCGAAAGAGCGCTAGTAAAAGAAGTTCAGAGGATCGACAATGTTTAAGCATGAGAGATGTACAGGACGTTGTAGTCGAGGTTGAAAAGTTTGAAGCTGACAGGAAACCCAGCAAACGAAAATCTTTTGGTGGACGGTGGAGCCTCTTTCCTCAAGATGCGACTTCAGAACGAAGAAGCATCGCTGTACATCGCACATCGAAGGATGACACCATTAACCTTCTCCAAAGGACAAGCGAGTCTTTAGAGATGGTGATCAAAGAAGCGGAATGCGGATTGCGTGAACCTAAACCTATGAGACTTGTGGAAATGAAAAGAATGATGCTTCTATGCAGGGAGAAAGCTGGCTTTCTGTCTGAAAAGGAGAAGCTCTCAAGAGCGGGGGGTTTTGCTAAACTTTAAGGCGAGTCGAAGTGTGTTCGCAAAGGAAGAATAACACAGAAGTATCAATAATCACTCTCATTAGATACACTGATCGTGTCATGCTCTATTTCAATAGGTTGTTAAACCCATTCCCTGGCCTATTTTTTTTGCCAAGGCCTTTTTCAGATACCACTCCCGTGATAGACTCCTAGTCATCTTGGTGAAGACTGCAGGACTAATTCTTCCTCGCTCAACCGCACGTCCTAATATGAACAAAGCATCTCCTAAACTTCTCTCCTCGCTAATCAATTCGTATAATTGGTTCCCTACTATTGTGGGCGCTACGAGAAGTTCGTCCACGTTTGGTGCTGTACGATGCTGGCTGCTTTCTATCACTGCATCGGCATCGTGAAGTGCCGTGTGTAAAATGTTTGTATTGCTTTTCAGTAATTGGTCTAGAGATTCAAGTGCTGCCATTTCAGCCTGCATTTTATTGAGAGCCTGGAGCATGGCGGCATGTTGAGAGGCCAGACCTGGGAGCGAAGATGTGGTTTGGGAGCGGGTGTGCTGGCGTTGTGACAAGAGGGCCTGAGCTATATTATGCAGGAGCATGTCCTTCTCAGGATTTGGTGGTACTGGGGGCGCAGGGAGATTTATGGAGTCCTCTGATGGGATCGGCAATGTCAATGGTGCATCTATGAGATCTGGTGGTGGTGGATGGCGTGCCTGAGGTTGTGGGGGACCTTGCAGCGGATATTGCTGCCATTTCTGTTGTTGGCCTGGATGGCCTTGTGGTGGCCCATATTGGGGAATAGCGGGTTGTGGTTGAGGAGGACCACCGCGTGGACTTGAGGTATATGGGGCTTGACCATATCCCTGAGCTTGGACAGGCCAATATGGATCCTGGGGCGGAGTGATAGGACTGACTGGACTGTCGGAAGGGTCTCTCCTTCCAGCAGGCCCTGTCTGCTGCGGCAGTGGTACACCACTCTCGTATCTGAGACTGCTATTTCGCTGAGGAGCGTGCGATTGAACACTGTGCGGCTGGTGTGGTTGTGACATGAAGCGCCCGCCATCGTATCCTGGTTGGGGAGGTAGGGGGGGTAATGGTGGCCCGCTATCTCGGCCCGAAGGACTCGCAGCAGAGTATGATTGAGCAGTGGCATTAGGCTTTGGGGGAGGGGGAGGTGGTCGTGGTTGTTCATTCGAATTGGAGGCTATTGATAATGGTCGACCTACGCCTGGGGGAAGTGGGGGAACTGGAGGAGGAGCAGCCGCTGGTTGAGGTCGAGGCGGGGCAGTCTGCTGTCGAGATATGACCGGAGGTTCTTTCGCAAATATGTCCCTCAGAATCGCCAAAAAGTCCAGAATGGTTGACTTCTAAAAGATTCACTTGTTAAATCCTACTCCAGCAATTTGCATCTTCTCGGACGTAGACTTACATCCCAGTATTCAGCCCAGCCCACAAGGTATGGATGGTACACTTTGCCTTGCGGATCAACATGTTGACCTGGTCTAACCATCATCCCTTCCGTCGGAGTAACATAAATCAACGGGGCCTCTTGTGGATAGCCATAAGGAATCCATAATGCCACAGGAAATCGATAGGTTGTTCCTCGGAAGTTGACTGGAAGTGTACCAGACAAATGTAGGAGGAGGGCAGATGTCCCGTTTTCGTAAGCTTTCCAACATATAGTCAGCGCGGCTCTGGCAAAATAAGGCTATTGGGTTCGTACTATAGACGTCTGTTCGTGGAGATAGGGAGGAGTAATGCGACAATGTTTGTGCAACGTCGTTGTATGTGCGGTTTACATCTTTATATTCCTGCATTGTAGATTAGCAATGATCAACAGAGGCACAAACCGGCATGACTTACACTCGTCAGAACGCTATACAGCCAGTTCAACACCTGCTGTCGAACAGCAGCCATGCCTGCTTGAGTTCTATCATTTTGTTGCATCTTGAAGTTACGTCTTCAAGGCTCCCCATCCCGAAGTGCTGGGCGCCAAGCGTCATGTGACTAAGCACTCCGGAAAAACCTTGAGCCGACCTTGAAGCCTTCGAGGTTTCCTTCTGCGTTGGCGTTGTACTTGTGTAAGGGCAAAGTGCCTTCGAATGTTGAAATGCTTCTAATCCTGGTTAATTCCTTAATCGATAATCAGCATGCTTCCAGTTCACTTGTAATAAGCAAGAGTTTCTTGAGCAACATTTCTTCATAACCATATCCTAGTCGGAGACACTTGAATTACTACACATGAGCAGCGTCTCAATACTATATGGTTAAGCGGCACTCCACCACAGCATGATTGTACCTCGGGAAGATGGTTGTTATTAAGCTTTACCTCTGACATTGAAGCATAATCTAGATTGGCGCGCTTAGAAACTATGGTTGTGAGCTTGGATTTGTCAGTCACTATCATGTTGTCACAACAACCATAAGTAATCACCCGAACAGGACACAAAGCATCTCATTGTATTTAAACTAGCTGCATTTATATAGCGACAGTGGTATGGAGCAGAACACTAGCTCAATAGTGGCAAATTCCACCAGCGTTGTCATCGATGGTCCAAGTGCCAGCAAGTCCGCAATCGACCTCCTCGACGTGCTCATCGAGTTTTCCAAGGAAGAAATCACCTTGACCTTTAGTGTTGAAGTCACGACTAGCTACACGCTTGGCCCAATGATTGAGAATTGGCTCTCCGGTCTCATCTCGCGCTTGCTTCAAGAATGGAAGTAGGGCCGTTCCACCTGTCCCTTTGAGGTTCTTCTTTGCGTCTGAGCCATTCTTTCCCTGAAGTGAGGCAGTCGCGATGTTCACTTTGCGCCGTGTGACCTCTGGGCTTTTTGAGCGAGACGTAGATCTCGATTCCCGAGTTTTTATCACTATATAGCGAGTGACGATATTTATGTGTTTGTCTCGGAAAGCGCGTAGCATGGCAAGGCAGGCGTCATAAGCAGACGTTAAATCGATATTGTTCTTGTGCGCTTCAACAAAGTCACGAATGTTCGCAATAGCAGTCATATCTTCCAGAAATCTTCGGTGGGGTCCTGGCATGTATTTTCGCATTTCAAGCAGGAAATTATGCTTGGGAGGCGGCACAATCCCCTCAAGTTCGGTCTCCGAAACATTGTCCTTCCTTTCACCAGTAGGACGATGAATAATTCCAAGAGCGATGTCAAAGAATTGGAGGATCGAGCTTTGAGCATTACTGCCACCGCTATACTGCCTGTACTTCTCGTTCCCAGTACCATCCTCATATCGCACGCCATTTGGTAGACCGGCTTCAGTCATATTCTTGCTTCCAGCCAAGAAAGGGCGAATTCGATGGTAGAATACATGAGGATCGCAACCTTCATGCATCCGCTGTAAAAGTGCGCCAAGATCATCAAGCCTTTCAGCAAATCTTCTCAAGCACGTCGTTACCACGGAGATATCGTCGTTCCTCGCAGCCTCCATCGCGGTTAGCATGAGTGGTAAAATTGGAGCGCCTCGTGCTTCAATCGCAACAGAAACAAGGTAGAACCATGACTCGTCTATTGACCCGGTGAAAGTAGTGAGTGTGGCGAGGTTCTCGAGATTATCGACGTGCTCGTCTGCGAACAGTGGCTTGAAGTTCCATAAACATACGGCAGCGTACGTGGCGACAGGTGGTACTTCGAGGTAGGCAGAAATGTGGAGAAGGGGGACGGATATGGCGGCGGGCAAATGCTATAGCTAGTTAGCAAGAACAGGATCAGTTGGAAAAAACATATGTACTTCTGAAGGGCTGTCACCGCCCCAGATGTAGCCGTGAGCCATGAAGCATAACAGCGAATACGCTCTTCGCCATTCCGAGTCGTGTTCCAGACCGGCTGTCGAAAGAACAGGAAGTTGATCAATAACCCCGCGTAAACGCTTGCTTAGGATCAAGCCTTGGAGATTGGCCACAATAGCCTCCCACTTGTTATAGTAGGGGTCAGGTAGTCTTTCAAGGGGTAACTCAGCTGGAAGAAAACCATACTCTGGTGATATCCCGTAGTCACTGAGGGCCGGAAGAGGAGGAAACATGCTAATGAATGGAGGTTTGGTAAAGAGGTTATCCTTCCAGACGCAAGGAGTATACAGATCTTGTCCGATACTCCTCAGCCGTTTGGTTATTAGAAAAAGTGCTTTGCATGAAATGGACGATTGGTGAGAATTTGAGAGAAGTTTGAAGAGGAGAAAAAGTGAATGGGGGGATGCTTGTTGTTAAATCCATAGCGCTTCCGGTTGCCCCCACCATCCATCTTTCCGCGAATCCTCTTTTCCGTAGCTGTAGGCTTTGTAAACGCCCTCGACGCCATGCGGTCTCGGCTTTGCGGGAGAAAATGGGATGGCTCGATGACCCTGAGGTGGTCTGCTTTGCTGATTTGCGCGCCGCTCAGAGCAATTTTTAGCCCGCCGCTTTCTCGAGTCGTCCCCTGCAGAAAGAGGCTAATCCAACGTGATTAACGTTAGTCCATAAGATGAATGAGTCAGCGACTCTAAAGAGCGCGCCTGGTCACCTGACTCTTTTTGGACCACCCCAATAGGTACGCGAACCGCATCCGCTTGTACTACTACTTACTGCGCGTTCATTTCGCGATTCAGCTCCGTATTTGTTGTCAACCGTCGTCCTGATACCACAAGCACAGCAATATGAGATCGACCGTCCTAGGAGAAGAGGGCATGAGCCCCTTGGAGCGTGGGCGTCGCAGATATCAACGGAAGGAATATGAAGCAGCCTTGTCGGCTTTCACTGAAGTATGTCAAGTTGCGAATAAGTACTCTTTTACTAGCGTCTTATGGCTGCTTTCGTCAAATTTGACATTTACCACCAACCAGGCAGTAGACACTAGCACCGCAAACCTGTTGTTCACAGCACTCGATCACCGCGCGGCTGCATACGAAAAACTGCAAAAGTTGCAACCGGCTCTTCGAGATGCTAAGAGCATGATTGACTTGAAACAAGAAAGCTCAAAGGTAAGGTTCCTTTCCTCAGGCCAGTGCATCTAACTTACAATATTTCGCTTAGGGATATCTCCGATGTGGGAAAGTGTTGCAGTTGAAAGGAGAGAATGAACTTGCAATGAAGATATATGAGCGCGGGCTCAAGAAAGTTAAAATTGGAACGGATGACAGCCGTACTGTAAGTTATAAGAATCAAAATCCCCTTCTAACTTCTACTAGGACTGATTGCTCCAGATGTTGCAATCTATGTTCAACAAAATGAAACGTACACAAGATCCTGAAAAGAGCCTTGATCCCCTTCAGTTCCTCCCTCTGGAATTAGTTGAAATGATCTTCCATAATCTTACTATGAGAGACAGAGTGTGAGTGATCTTTTCGATTGATTGTTTCAAACAGATGCAATGCTGATTCTGGCAAGGATATGTCTAGCCGTGTTGAAACCATGGAAGAACTTACTTGAATCGTCACATAAGCTGTGGACTACGCTAGACACCACCTCAGCTCGGAGACCGATGAGTCTCAAGTCGCTCAGAGTTCACCTTCGACGGTCTAATTACGAACTGGACCATGCAATCGTTTCTATGAAAGCACAACTTGATACTGAAAAATGGATCTATTTGACCAAGAATTGCAAAAAGCTTCGAAGACTCGACATCCGCGGGAGTGGCCATATCGGTGCTTCCCTTGCCTCAGCGTTACCTTTTGCAAAAAACCTTGAGGAGATCTTTATTGGGAAAGGCACCCTGATCGGCATGAATCAAATATCTGAGCTACTTGCTGCTTGTCGGAATACCCTTTTAAAAGTCAACGTCCAGCAAGTCATTGGTCGTAGAGGAATGGGGGCCTGGCCTGAGCTTTCCAAGCTCCAGAGTCTTTCTCTCCGAGCGACTAGCGATCATGTCATAATTCTTGTAAGTAAGCATTGCCTTATTCTTGGATCAATTTCACTCCCTACGATACTTCTTATGTGGTCCGTGCTAGTAAGCATATTGCATGTTAAAATATTATTTCAGCTATCAAGCAATTCTTGTGGCATTTCCCTGAGTTACCCTAACGAGGTCCCTAGGAACCCCTTACAAACCACACCCCAAATCTTGAATCGCTTGCTCTGAACGGCTGGCAATTGGCAATGTCTCCGTGCATTGACCAGTGGACAAAACTCCAGGATCTTGACTTCACGAATACTAGTTTGCATGCGATCCCAAGACTTCCACCCACGCTGAGGCGGCTTATTCTCAGAAACAACCCCCACCTGCGTGATGTGGCAATGTCTGAAGAAACATGGAATCCGCTTCCTCTTCTTGAGACATTTGATTGCGCTGGAACTGACATGACGAGCCAAAGCATCAAAAATATAATTGATCCTTCTACCAAAATTGGCAATCTGCACACTCTTTTTGTTGGGGATCGTGGTCAGAATACTGCAATAGACCTTCCACACTGTGATACGTTGGAAGAGTTGCAAATAGCTTACATGCACGACGAAGAAAATTACTTTATCACACTCATCGACAGATTCCCAAACTTGCGCAAGCTAGATGTATCAGCTACTAAGGTCACCGGTGTGGCTGTGAAGCACTTCGTGGAAAGTGGTATTAACCATCTAAAAATCAATGAATGCTTAGCTATAAGCGCAGACGCAGTTGCATGGGCAAGGAGCCAAGGGGTAGAGGTTGAATTCAACTTTCCTAGCCAAGCTAGTGCGAAAAACAGTTTCCGCAATATCTATTAAGGCAATTGCACTGAACGTATCAATGTGTCAATTCTAGAAGTGGAAAGTCAAAATGGCTGGAGAGGTTCTTACCGTCTCCAGTAATATTATCACACCCAATTATCATCAAACCTATTCGATAGCCTTCGAAACTTACCTCATATAGTCTTCGGGTTTTCCATAGCTACTAGTAGTCAGGATAGACGATTCAAAGTATTTACTAACAAGGAATCGCCACCCTCTTTATCGTTGACTCTTCTGACTTGGTCAGATCTTGTCACCAGAAACGTCCGCCTATGGAAGATATCTGGGGTCCTCGATCCTACATCTGTTCCTTCCTGTTTCCGACCTGATTCTTCAAAAAAATACCTTCCTCTCGGACAGACCAATTCAATTAAGCAGACAAACCAGCTCTCAATCAGGGCAGAATGGGAAAAGACCACATTCCAGTATAGCTCAAGATCCCCCTTTACGTGATTATTTATGGACAACTGACATTGTTAAATGCATCGCAATGGGCATCGGCTTCTCTCAACCATGTCGTTTATGGAAGATTAACATTCTTGATGGCTGTATGTGGATCTGTTATGTATAAATTACTCCATTTTGCTCAAACCAAACACGTCGTCAACACTTCCACCTGTTGACCTCACGGTATACTATGAACTCGGTCGACACCGGGAGTCTCTCCTCCGGTGTATGCGTACATGCGGGTGAGATGCCTCAGCTTGACAAGGGTACTTGGAAGTGTCAGCATCGTCATTGTTTGCCGCTCAAGGGTTATCACCGATCAAGCAGACTCGGTTAGTATTGCTGATAGCATTTTTTCTTCATTGATCATGCGCATTTTCGTTCTGAGCACTACTTCACAGGTGCAGCTGTTGTCCTTGCTGATGTCAAGCGACAATCGCTTCCCTAAACAGCACTCATTCGGAACCTTGGACTCCAGGTTATATCGTGGGTCGTTTTATCCAGCAGAGATGATGTACTTCTCTTTAGCTCATTAGAGGGACGTCCCCTGCTCTTCGTACTCTTTCTTCCCTCGGCGCCTTTCATGATCAAATGCCTACTTTCATATTGAGACCACTGGCGGAGGGAAGTAAATGGCCCATAAATCCATAGCTGAGGTCTTCAACAGCATTTCGCCATGTATATCTCAGTCCTATCCCGTATCGATGTTATTTCGTAGCTATGAACGAGGAATGGGTCTGCCACTAGGTGAGCATTTTGCGAGCAATCAAGAAAACAGCGCCATGTGTATTGCTTCGACACCTACATGCTCGTTGCCACAAGCTAGCCAAAAACTGTATTATTTTAGAGTTTTCTTGCACCCTCAATTTCGTACCGTGCACAGTAGCCATCGTGGCTAAAGTGTAAAGTTGCGAGTTGGCCTGAAAGGTGAGTGAAGGGGGTGCTAGTCCATTCTCTCTCTCTCCAATAGAATTTGTAGACCCGCCAACACCCCAGACAACGATTGCATGTCAACCTCTTCTTCACTTTGTCTTCTCAAGGCCACCGCCCCATTAACCAAGGCCTCGGAAAATCACCAAGCATGTGCTGCAGCTCATCTGTTCCCCATTAAATCATCGTACCCCTCGGCTCCCGCGCTCTAGGCTTCTCAACTCTCGTTCTACACTAGAACGCCAGACTAGAAAAATTTTAAATATCGACGCTCTGCCTCATCAATACCTTATTTCTTTACGATACCAACCAGCCGGCATGACATGAAGATTCTCAAGGTGGATCATATTCATTCTAATATTCGTCCTAGACACTTAACAAGAATCCAACTTGCGGTGTCTTCATGGGATTTCACCGATTCTTAATTAGTTGTACGTACAAGGTATCTCTTGCCTCCTAAGCTTTCTAAGTCGGTATATCAAACATTTATTAGCTACCTAATCTCTCTTAGACATTCCTCGACTATACAAGACCATCGAGAATTCTACTAGATCACAAGAGACCTTAAGTCTAGTAAGAAATTAGTCCCAGACAAACACAACTTCGAGGCTACGAATTATGGTTGCGGCCTGGGGGCGAAAATTTCGAGATATTCTTATCCTCAGATTTTGACACTAATTTGAGTCATCTATCAAGCGAAAGCGAGTACCGGTCAGAAAAAAGGTTCGGAGGGAATTCACAGGGTTAAGCGAGTGAGGACCGCGACCGTTCCAAAGCCAAAGTATCCCTTGCCGGCTTTTGTTTTAGGTTCTCTCAGAGTCCCTCATTCTAGTCGAACGACTGAATGCCTTCCGTACTGTGCGTGCGGCTCAGAATCCTAATCCGAAGCACGTCAGCCTCGCAGTGACCCAAAGGAACCAGCTGAGCAATTGAATTTCTAGCATCCCCTTTGTGGAAATGTGCTTTAGAGTAACCAGCTGAAGTCATGATCCGTGTGAGAATCAAGGCATTGCGGAGTTTCATTTAGAGCAGGATTGAAATTTCTAATATTGTGCTTACGGGCGCAAAGGTAAGACTGAGGAACTGCCGATGAGAAGATTGAGGCTGTAGCTTCTTCTTTGTGTTACGTTGACGTGCATTGGGGGACCGAAAAGTCAGCCTCGCAGGAATTAGTCGCAGGTGGCCGGATGCGCCACACCTAAAACTTGCACCTGCTTGCATGTTCTTAACTTAGACTGCTACCTTAGGTTTATCGATAATCGGTCACTTGTAAAGGCGTTACAGAATTCAGTAAGTCGGAATGGGAGAATCGGGGCTTGGTGATATTGAGTCTGATATCTTTTGTGTGTGGCTAAGTATGCTGCTGCGGCGTGACTAGTCTAACAAAACCAACCTAACTAATTGACACAACACCAGTGCTGTATGGGAATTGTAGTAGGTATTCCAGTACCTAGATCAGATATTCTCCGATTTCTTGAAAGGGGGAATATTGTGCTAAATCCTCCTAATTCAGCAACTCGGTGTGCCATCATCCAACCAATCAATGGCTGTGCCTATTCCACCACATTCGATATTGTGACTGCCTCAGCCATGTCTGCCTGAGCGCAACAACAAAAAGTATGAATCACCTGTACCAAGCCATGGTCACCCATACCTCCTCCTGCTTCGTGCTGTCGATTCGAATATAGATTGAAAATGCATTGAATGAAAAATAAGTCCCATGATCAACGTGTGATGCGTCCAGCATCGGCAGTGACTCAGAAAAATGCAAAAATTGGTTGGTTTGGTACATTCAACTTGCTTCTTCCCTCTTCCCATCTCGCAGGCTCAGCCCATTCGATTCCGCTCTTTTCGGCACCTGGCCACTTTCTTGAATCCTCTCTATGAAAACATTATCTGCTGCCTGAGCTGGAGACTGGCTCCTGTAAGATCTAATGAGGAGAGAGGTAGAAATTTAAAAAACGCAAGACTAGAAATTGTGACGGATGGCACTAAGCTCCTCCACATTGCTTCGCCAAAGAAAATTATCCATATGAAAATTCAACAAGGATAACAAAACCCATATTCTCAAACTCAATCCAAGAACTCTGGTTCGGATTCCCTGAACTCCAAGGTATCATATCCGTCCCATGCAACATGTTGTATCCCAGACAGTAAAAACTAAAAAAGTGTTCCCAAAATGTAGACCCGCTAAAAAGAAAGATAAGCAGCAAAGTAGAGATGCCCACCATGAAACCCAGTACCAACGCTATGCTAGAAGGCCCCGCTGAAATGCAATGCAGAAATTCAAATCGTGTTCACTTGTCGCATTCCGTGTTGTTTATATTTGGTGTGTGCCGCAAGGGCGTGGCGGATCCCTTCCTCTGCGCCTTCGATAACTTCGTGAGACTCGTGGCATAATCGCGTGATCATTTCGTCTTTCGTGTGTCGTAAATAAATTTTGATTTGTGTTTTGATTTGAGGGGAGCGAGTTCGGCGCTGGGAAACTTGTGGCCAATGTCCGAGACAAGATTGGCTTCAAGGCGCAGAGCGTGGCATCAATCTATCATGTCCAACAAGCAGCATTGTGAGCTGGGAAGGAGGAGTCGATGAAGTTCTGCCCCGAAAGGAAAAGAGGTATCCAACCCAGTGGTCGAACTCGAAGCACACTAGCGGTCGCGATTGCCATGAATATCCAGTTATCGAAGACAATACGTTTCATCGTCGGTGCCCACGAGATGATTGTCTATGTGACCCGTGGCTTGCTGTGCCATATCCCGAATCTGAATAGCCACTTCGTGAAGACGATGCCTCTTGTTGCTGACCAGAGTGTGCGTCACAAGCGTATCCCACCAAAACTACCCTCTCCTGTATTGCGTGACCCGATGTTCCATAAGCTGCGCACATATCGATGCTATGCTCGTAGTAAACACAGCGGCAGACCGAGAACTTCTCAACGACGAGGTAACACATCTTGGTGGATGACGGTTAATTGGGTTGGTTGGTGCTTTTGTCAAACCGTGAAAGCTGATAGTGGGGTAGTAGGATGACTGAGGGGTAAATTGATGATGATGATGATGGTGATGATGATGATGATGATGATGAGTTTGAATTACAAAACCTGAGTTGACCAGCAGTGAAGCTATGAAATATATTAATGAATAGACTGAAAGAGAAGCCTGGCAACGAAAGTCCAAGGAAAGGCGACGATTGAGGCAATGTGATGCAAAAGAGTCATCTGAGGCACTGGGGATATGACTGCCTTATACTCTTTAAGCTCAACGAGAAGAGGCTTCTACAAAAGCATAAGGCAGCAGTGAGTGGAGACATAAAGAACTCTAGTAGAGTATGCAGGACAACATGCAGGAAAGTGAACCAGGGAGGGGTGAGTCGAAATTCTAGGGCGCGATCTGGGAGAAAACCAAACGTAGAATTAAAAAAAGTCCCAGAAGTCCGAGGTCCTGCTGCGGGACTCAAGGTCCAGGACTAGGTCCCAAACAGGTGGTCTGTCCTTGACAGGGCCTGCAGGGGAAAAGGAGGAAGGCTGAACATGTGGTGAGAAATATATCAGCCTCGAGAACAAGCTCCCTGGCTCTAACGCTTAGATCCAGGGACACTAGTCCCGGATTGACGATGCCAAAGCAACGGTCACTTAGAAAAGGTTAGCAAGGTAACGAGATATGCGAGAGAAGGGCATGGCGGTGCATGTCAAGTGCATCGGACAAGACAGGCTCCCACTTCATTCCTGTAGGAGGGCCGTTGACGCGTAGTGCGAAGATCAAGAGCAGCAGAGAAACCGATTATTCCAGAATATGATGTGAGAGAGTAGCGCAAAACCGGGCGTCGGGGACAAATGGAGCGCGTGCAAGGAGCGAAAATGGGCGACATAAGCCGATGGTAGAAAACACAGGGTGCCCTGGGTGAGAGACGATTGTGGTGATCTAATGCGATCCAGGTACGGAGCCAGTACTCGTAGTTGCAGGACAAAAGACATGGTGTCGGGAGGTTGTCGAGATGTCGACGTCGTGGGAAGTCTGGGGTCCTGCGTCCGCGACAAGCGAAGGTCAGCATGCCAACAAGGGCCGTCGTCACTCGTCGTCAAATGGCCAATCAGAAGCAAGGAGCTCCATCGCCAAAGGACGAATTTAGAACAGACAGTGAAGCCGATCAAGCGTATATCCACAAATGTCCCACGTCCCCCTGGGCGTGGGCTTCGTTTTCTCGGCAACTGTGGAAACTGGCGTAATGCTTCTCCTTGGTCAGTCCGGGATTCCGTTGGCTGTCAATGAATCGCATTGCTTCGTGAGGTCATGAAGTCATGGGTTGATGGTAATATGGTAGAATTTGTTACCGTCTGCTGGGCTGTGTTGTTGCCCGGTCGAGCAATGTCATAGGCTCCAATTGTGAGGAGGAAACGACAAATGGTGGTAGATGCTGGCCTAGGATCATTCGCTCAAAGCCGTTGCAATTCAACTACCGGGCGAATCAAGAGGGCTTGTTGATGCACGTCAATCCCAAAAGTCGACTTTCGGTGTCCAACGAGATGCTGGAAGTCGTTGCCAATCGCTGCTTCAACGGATCCCATATGCGCCAGTTGCAAACTAAATCGAAACGGTTTCACAAGTGACTCTTCCGGCCAAACTTTTTGGCACATATGAATCTCTTGCAAGGTCAGTTTCCATTGGCTCCTGTAATTGTTGCGTATTTGCTCCAATCGCCACAACAATCGTTAACCTTTGTCTGCTCGTTACCTGAGGCTGCCAGGTCGCATAACATAGTAGCCTGTTCTATTAAGATGAGATATATGCAAGAGAGAAGGATATGACTCCATTCTTGTGCTTCTTCAGCTGGACCAGGCGACAAAACAATCGTCCGTATGTTTGCCGACCAGCCTCAAGAATGGAGGAAGACAAGAATCTGGTGCCCGGATCACGAAGTGAACCATGAGGTGTTAGGAGAGCCCAGCAAATAATCCTGTCTGCGGATCTTCAACTACGATGTGAACCTGCAAGTAATGAGAACGGTTTAGACGGAGAGTTTAGGGATTTTGGCCAATATCATAGGCTTGGATACGATTGGCTGTGGGTCAAAGTACATTGCATTTGCTTTTATGATTGGACGTTTGACTGAAATTCGAGATCTGTTGTGTTAACACCGATTATTTCGTGCCTCAAATTCGACCAAATCTGCCTTGCGCCAACCTGCGTCCGAAGTTGAGAGGTCAAAGCACTTTCAGGGATGGTCGTAAGGCGTCCAATGACTATGATCAAGTCCTGCCAAGGGTACCAAAGTGACACGTGATGAACCCCGACTCCGCCTCGTTTGTGGCTTCCATACTTCCGCTGACTGTGTCGACAACGAACCTCATCGAAACTGGTCCGAGACCGTACCACCCGATGTAAAGTTTCGGTGACACCGACGGTAGAAGATCAAGTATCAATCGAAGGCAACGACAAAGTCCCCGTGCTAGAGACTCTTTCCAGTATGCTTGTAATATTCTCCTCGTACAAGAGTGTCAATGAACGCCCGACTTTGCTTTCGGGACCGGTCTAATCTGTGCGATTCTGAGCTCTGCTGTACAATAGCATAAGTGTTAGGCAAACGGGCAGAATACTCTGTATTGTTGTACCGATGGTGCAACTTGATACGCATAGGAATCCGTTCTGAAGCAACAGAGCTAAGAAAAGAGCCTCACGTTGTGGAGGTATTTGCGATTGTTTTTTAAGTCCGTTCATCACTAAAGTATTATATATCACTTGGTTGACTTGAAAGCGCATAGAACCATGAGGCACTCCGCTTGAATGTAGAAATAGGAGTCTCAGATTCGGATGCTGTCAAACCTGCTTGCGTCGTGTGAGACGGCGATTCCAAGATAGACATTGCCAACAGGCTATGTTGACGATTTTATATTTGGAAGCACCCCTTTGATCACGTCATGGTACTGAATTCCGAGGACATATTCGCTGATTTGATGAGCCGGTGTTGAGCCCAAATCTAGCTGCAACCTCTCAGGGCTGCAGCACCTGGTTTTTGGGAACCTGTTTCTCGAATCAAGGCCAATTTTATTGCACCATGGCGACATAGTTGTTCCGATCAGAAAGCTGTTTCTACGGGGTGTATTACGTCTGGTTTTTGAACAACCAATCTGAATTCGCGTCCACCATGAAATTTGTGATATTGAACTCATTGACGCCATTTCCTACGTCGTGTGGAACCATGTCATTGACAGCATTGCCATTGTGCGCAATGTGCCCCATATCGGATGTGACGGGGAGACGTGGAACATTGAAGAAGTCGAACACGTCCAGATATTCAAGTTCATTTGGTGCTGGTGTTCTTGCCGGTGTGATACTGGGCATACGGGACACCATACCAACGTGCTTTGGCTGCCTTGATATTAAGAAGTCTAAGTCGTATGCACAACGTCTCATATCTGCCAATATCTTGACTGATGATGGAGTAATTCGCTCGCCGCTAGCTCCAGCAGTATGCTCGGAATCTTTGTGCTCATCAAGAACGCGTTGAAGGATTGCTGTGTATCTCTCAGCGACAAGCCAATAACGGCCCATTTCTCGAAGTGTGTCCACGAAGAACTGAATTTGTGGGCTGAGCTTGTGTTCGATTGTTGAACCGTGGACCAGCAACAGTCTTGCTGCAACCCATAGCGTGAAAGCAAACGGAGGGCCAAGCTTTGGGAGCATGCCGTTCTGGACTACGAATTCACCAAGCGCTGCAATGTTTTCAACGGCACCATGGCAACGTTGACTTGCACTGTACGAAGGCGTAAAGATTGGGGATCTCGTCGTAGGGTATGCAGCAGAGGAGTGAAGTCGAATTACTGTTGTGTGGTATGTAGCTATAACTTTTGTCAGTGGCTATGGAGAGCAACATATCGTTCACTCAACACTGACCGTGCAACATGACCCAACCACAATTTATCGACTTATTACCACCAGGTTGAAAAAGCTTAGCCATGTTGCCATAATCACCTGGGAGATTGAATTTCCATGATGTGAGCATATTATCGAGCTCTCGATACTCCCCTTGCCATTGCTCTACGTCTGAGAGAGCGCTGATATCCACAGGCTTTTTGAGGAACTTGTGTATCCTGGACAATATGCCAAGAATTTCGATATAGTACGAAAAAGCACCTAAGTTCTCTGGCTTGTCAATGTCATATTCCGTGCGTTCGCTTGTTCGAAACCATCTCGTTTGAACGGGTTGGTTGCGGTTCCACGTATCGTCCCGGCAAGGCAATGTTCGATCAATCTCCTTCTCGTCCAGAGCGAACTCGAAGGCTGTAGCAATCGTCGCATATCTGTCCAGGAGATATACCATCCAGAACAACCGCCTCCGAGATTCTTCTTCGATGAAATTATCTGCTTCCGGTAAGACCATTGCGCGAAGTGTATAGATTGATGGATACACAGGTGACACTGAAAATGAAGTTGTCTCAACAGCTAGTCCTAACTGGACAACTGATCGTGTTATAAGTGCCAAGAGGTTCCATCCAGGAGGACCGTTACTGCTTCCCACTAGGTCCAACGCAAGTATCACTAAAGCCTGCAGGGCCTTCACCGAGGAGGTCTCAAGTCCATATAACAGTACCTTTTGTTTTGATATGTCGTGGTAGTGTCGCCTCCTATCCTCGGTGAGTCTTGGGTCAGTGGAGAATCTTAACGTAGTGGCAACGATGGCGTGTAACAAAATTCTGTCGGCCTCGTCCAAGGTCGATGGACCAAATAGCGAATCAAGAGTCGATCGACGGTGCAGGATTGGACACCATGTATTCACGTGCTTGAAATATAGATCTACGAGAGCGTAGAGAAGGTCGTATGGAGGCAGTGCATTGTCAGTAGGAAATTCGGGTGTTGTCTGCGTAATATTCAAGCTCGGTGATGGGAGAGGTGGCTGGTTAGGACGATACGATTCTGGCGACGGGCCGCTGTGTAATGGGTGGGACTGATTGTGCGGATGGTTTGTCTGCTGCATGCCCTGCTGAAAAGCATCGCCGTGCAATGGGACGCTAGCTGGAGCTTGAGTTACCGCATTGCCAAAATCCAACTGTTGATTTGCAGAGAATGTCGAAGGCTTCTGCAGGAAGAGTGCGGTCTCTGCGTGCGGTACGTGACCCCGCGAACTGCTAGGTCTGAAGAGTGGCAAGCTTTGGGGTGTGTCGTGGTCGCTTGGTAGACTGTTGTTGCTATTGTTCGAAAAGGACGACTCTAATATCTGAGCATGAGATCGAAGGACATCCTCGAGTCTGTCGAGCCTTTGCTCCAATTCTCGGCCATAGCCTGCTCGGAGACCAGGTTTCTTTCTCTCTTTATACTCGCAGACAGCTCCATTTCGCGAACACCAACCACAAGATGGCTGGCCACGGTCACATTTCACCTAAACAGGTTAGCTCGTAATTCCGGCAACGATTTGACATGAGGACAGAATATTTCCAGAAGATGATGGCTTGATGTGAAGAGCCTACTGCAAAACTCAACATCCACCTAAATGATGGGAACATACGAGGTGTAAAATCTCGTTGGGAAGAGGATATATCTAGATCGTTCTTTGTCCTAAACAGAACATTGAGTTCAGAGTTTTTTTGTTTTTTTTTTTTTAGATTTCCGATTTCCAAGGACACTGAAGTGTAGTATCCTTAGAAGTCCAGGATCCTCAAGTTCCCCCTCACTAGGTGGTGTACGCAGAGTAAATCCTCGAATCATTGAAAATACAAGGGTATTGTTTGCAGTACAGATTTTGCTTGCTTTTCGACCTCATGTAGACGAGTCCTCAATTGGTAACGGTGACCTTTTTAGTCACATAAACAAACGCAATGGAAGTGGAATGATCATCGATGCAGAACAAAGCACCTGTAAAAGGAAGATTAACCCAAAAAAGGAATTGCTCGCGTACCTTTCTTTGCTTGCACAGTTCACACCTTCGACGAATAGTTAGCCAACGCTGCTCGTTTTCTTGTGTTTCTTCTTGATCTTCTGGGGGTTGATCTGTGGCATCTGGGGGCGCAGAAGGCAATAGAGGATTCTCAACCTCCACTTCCACCTCCACCTCGAGATCATTAAGAGTGGAAGGAGACATAGCCCTTACGAAACAGACATCGGCCTTCGTTGTCTTTTACGGGGTCTTTCCCCATTTTCTCCACCCGAGTCATCCTCGCTATACACATTTTCCTCCTCGGAGTCGGCTTGAATTGTGCCTGGGTGCTGGGCGGGCGGCGGCGAGGGCTTGATATCCATCAGTAGGGACAAGGCCTCTGAGGCATGTGATATGCAGGTTCAGACAGGGCGTCGCTCGTTGCTGGCGCGACTTCCAAATTGTGGAATTTGGAAGGTTTCTTCGGTGAAGTTCAGAACGAAGGGTCGCCCTTAGGTCGGGGACTTTAATACGAAATAGCGAGCCAACCGTGCTTTGTGGGGAAGCGAGGAAAGTGGAAGGGGAAAAGGAATCCCCAGATTTTGATGGGCTGGAAGAGGAGGAGCAAGGGCAAGGGCAAGGGCAAGGGCAAGGGCAAGGGCAGGCTTCTCTCCTTTACCGACAAAGGACCGAGATCATCGGAGGTCGTTGTCACCGCGGCCGTCAGTCAGTAAACAAACAGCTGGCACAAAACACCCAGATGAGCTCGAAATTGATGTTTCAGACAAGCCGAGAAGCAGGACAGAAATTGTTCGTTGTTCGTTGCTTGTTGCTTGTTGCTTGTTGCTTGTTGCTTGTTGCTTGTTGCTTGTTGCTTGTTGTTTCAATGTGGAGCGCCACTAGATTCGCCGCGAATCTATCACCCGCTCACGACCTCGCAGCAACCAAGATGACCCTCGACAGCTTCACCAATGACGATGAAGGAGCCCTAGAGAAGGTTTGAGGAGAAACACGATGCAAGCACGAACAAATCAATGTTTTCACCATGTGATCGACGAATGTCAGCATTGCACACAGAACACCAGCCGGAAGATTTCCCCGGACACCACATTGGACACACATTGAACACACACACATTGGACACACATTGGACACACATTGGACACACATTGGCCACACCCTACGATGCTCCCAGGCTTAGGATGGCAGGTTTTAGAGAGGTAAAATCCACGAGTCTCATGCTGTGCTACACCCCGTACAGTGCCGGCATGCATGCTAGGACGCCAGTCGTACGAGACGAACGTTGAAAATTATCGACTAAGCCTGTTCGCTACATCGCGACGTATTTCGTTATTGCGATTGCCTCACGTCTTCAAGAGTGTTCCGATTGAGACGTCACACATGGCCACGCGCAGCTTTAATTCTCCTACTTCCACCACGCCAAAGGTTGTGGAAGTCTGCGAAACCAGCGTACCAAGAAGAATTCACGTCTTCGAGTCGGGTTCTGGCTGCTAGCGTAATTGACAACACCATATATCGGCAATTTCAGGCTCTTGACCTATAACCTCAATTGAACGTGAATGGATTCCAATGCCGACAGCGAATAGGCTTTTCCGTTCGGCTGGTGGGATATCTGGCCCCGAACAAACCCCACCAAGGGAGCTTCACCCACCAACTCTTCCGTGAATGATCCAGTCTCTCTCGGAATGTCAAATCTACTTCCTGCTTTCACAAGACTTTAAGTACTCTTCCTCAAGCATCTTCTGAATTCTACCCTTGCTTTGCACATACTCGTCCGCTCAATTCGTTTTCTCCTTAACCGCTTCACTTTCCCTTTTATTCTTCAAAGATGGCGTCACCCTCAGTCAAGGTCTTCCCCTCCATTAAAGCCATCAGGACATTTGTCGTTGACGGTGTTGGATCTGGAGGTGACTATCATAATGTCGAAGGCGGTCACTGGTACGTTACAGCTACAACCCACACCAAGCATGTCTGACTTACCAATAGGCTGGTCGATACACCCATCTCGACTCCTATGTCACGGTGGGAAAAGTACCGGTCGTCGAGAACAAGCTGGGGAATCAACGTACTGGGATCATTCTGTGTAGAAATCGAGGGCTCAGATGGCACTGTCGGATTCGCAACTGGCTTTGGAGGTACGTGGGTTCTTAGAAGACTTCGTCTGGTTATATGCTAACCTACTCTACAAAGGTCCTCCCGCATGCTGGTTAGTTCACCAACATTTCGAAAGATTCCTCATTGGTGCCGACCCGCGAGATACGAACCACCTCTTCGAACAAATGTACAGAGGAGCTATGTTCTATGGACGTAAAGGTCTTCCAATTGCTGTTATATCTGTTATTGACTTGGCACTTTGGGATTTGCTTGGGAAGATCAGGAACGAGCCTGTGTACAAAATGATTGGAGGAGCGACTAGGGACAGGCTCGACTTCTACTGCACCGGCCCGGAACCTACTGCGGCAAAGGCGATGGGATTTTGGGGAGCAAAGGTACCACTGCCATATTGTCCAGAGGAAGGCCACAAGGGCCTAAAGAAGAATGTCGAATTTCTTCGAAAACACCGAGAAAGCGTTGGGCCAGACTTCCCTCTCATGGTTGATTGTTACATGAGTCTCAACGTTCCATACACAATCGAAGTTGCGACAGCCTGCTTAGACTTAAACATCAATTGGTGGGAGGAGTGCTTGTCTCCAGACGACACAGATGGGTTTGCACAGATCAAGCGAGCTCACCCTGGACTCAAATTCACGACTGGTGAACACGAGTATTCCAGGTACGGGTTCCGCAAGCTCATTGAAGGTCGCAATCTTGATATTATCCAGCCAGATGTCATGTGGCTCGGTGGTTTGACTGAACTTCTCAAGGTTGCTGCTATGGCTGCTGCATACGATATTCCCGTCGTTCCACATGCCAGTGGACCATACAGCTATCACTTTGTCGTCTCGCAGACCAATTGTCCTTTCCAGGAATACCTCGCCAACTCACCAGATGGAAAGAGTGTTTTACCTGTTTTTGGAGACTTGTTCCTGGATGAGCCGATCCCAACCAAAGGCTATTTGGATGTCTCGCAATTGGACAAGCCAGGCTTTGGTTTGACCCTCAACCCAGCCGCTAGACTGATCCCCGCACAATATCTACTAACTCCCAACCCGGAAAGGCCACTTGGTCAGCCCGCCGCGGCCTCGCCAAAGAAGGTCGAGGAGAAATCGACTGAGAAATCGACTGGTGTCAACGGATTGGTACAAGGCGTTAAGGATTTGGCTACTGGGTCATCATAATGGATATTACGGACTGCAAATAAATCGACTTGGAAGCTGACGTCTTGGAAAATGGGAATAAATATTTTGACTTGGATGCCGGATATGTAAATACAGAATGCTTGTATCTTGGATAATAGGAACAATAAATCTTGAACTATGTGCCAAGTCGTGTTAATAATTCCCAAATGAGTCTTGTGTACTAACCTAAGTGCGTCGCAAGATGTCTGGTGTACAATAGAGTAGGTGGACCATTAGACAAGAGCAATCCCGTGTTCTGGATCATGAAGCACCAGAACAAATGAACAGAGGAGGGGCAATTTGAGTGCTCGGGAGCAATTGTTCCACAAAGCCGAATCGCGGGGCAACAGGGGTGAAAACTCAGGGTGTCCCACCGAATCTAGACAGCTACTCAAGTGGGCGACCAAAGAATACCCAAATAACATCCATTTCATGTCGCCCTCAATCGCCCTCAAGATGTAACATCTGTGTGAAACTTCAATCCCCCGTGAGCATCAACATCAACATTTTCCTTCTCTTTTGACTTCTACAGGAACATTTCAACAACCCACAGCCTTCCAACCTTAAACACAAACTACGAAATCATTTCCCTAGCGGTCATCCATAATCACCTCTGTCAACTGCCATCATGGCTCACCATCTCCTGCTCTCCAAGGTAGCTGCAATCACCGGTGGCACCACAGGCATCGGACGTGCCATCGCGCTTGAGTATGTCCGTCAGGGATGTAATGTCGCCATCAACCATCTCAACCTCCCATCCGACTCTCACCATAAAGCATCGATCATCTCCGAGGCTGCAGCATTAAAAGAGAAGGACGAGAAAGCTGGCAGATTGGTTGAAGTGGAGGGTGATATCAGCAAGCCCGAGACAGGAAAGAACCTTGTCGAGGAAGCAGTCAAGCAGTTCGGCAAGCTAGATATCTTTGTGAGCAATGCAGGAGTCTGCCAATTTGCTGAGTTCTTAGAGTAAGTCTTCCTGAATGTATATTCCCATTCTTCAGGGGTAGTTGCTATTTTGTTTCGAGGAAAATGCGAAGGGCAAATGGACCATAGTGAAGTGGAAGAAGAGCAAAGCTAATTCGGTCACCTCAACAACAGCCTCGACCACGACCTCTTCGCCTCCACAGTTCGCATAAACCTTGACGGTGCTTTCTATTCCTGCCAGGCAGCCGCAAGACAAATGGCGAAACAAGGCAATGGAGGCAGTATTGTTGCGATATCATCCATCTCCGCTCTCGTTGGTGGCGGACTCCAGACACATTACACACCTACCAAAGCAGGAGTCTTGTCTCTCATGCAGAGTTTAGCAGTCGCCTTAGGTCCACACAGGATCAGATGCAATGCGCTACTGCCAGGCACTATCAAAACACAACTGAACGAGAAAGATTTGAATGATGAGAAGAAGAAAGCATACATGGAAACACGAATTCCACTGGGCCGAACGGGCGTACCATCGGATTTGGCCGGCCCAGCGGTCTTTTTGGCTTGTGATGAGTTGAGCGGATATGTCAATGGATCACAGTTGCTGGTCGATGGTGGCCTGTTCGTCAATCTACAATAAGAGTCTTAGTGGACTGAGATCTTGGAGTCTGAGTTGTCTTCTGCTGGGATTATGCAAGTCGCTGGGCATCGGGCAATCGAAGTAGAATCCACTCGATGACAGCAATTGGTCTGATGAGCTTTATCCTTCTAGTGATTGCGATAATGTGTGCGACGTAGCGCGGATCAGAAGAAGGGCTAAGAAAGGAGGTTCGAGATCACGATTTACGGCCTTGAGATGCTTGACGATTGTTTGTAAGACAGAACAGCACGAATCATTGACGCGAAAGGCGGTATTTGCCGCAGACCTTAATTTTGCCTCTGCTCAAATTAGTAATGTTTGTGTCGTATCTTGCTGTTTTGACCCCAAAGTTTGGGTGTTACACCCGTGAAGGACGTCGAGTGGTGTCCTCGTGGCGAGGGTCCGATTCTTACGGACGTAGCCCTACGTCCGGTTCGACCGCCCCTCGATCTAGCCCAGACATCCACGGAATTAATGGCGATGAAATCGTAACAACGAATGTATATGATAGGGGTTCTTCTTATTGACCGATACTTTGTCAATGCTTCTATCGTGTTGCCAGACCTTTATTTCCCTCCAAAACTTCGATCTTTATATCTCATAACATTTCGCTTACGCAAACAAGATGAAGCGACCACAATCCGCCCACGGTCTCCCACCTCCAGTGGCCATTAAAAAGAGTAGGGTTAATAAATCGGTGGTGGCCAGCGGATCATTTGTGCATCACGGGCCTTGGGATGAACAATCACGAACGAATCCTGCTCTAAATTTCATCGAGAAATATCAAAATTGCATAGATTCCCTTAGTCTACATTACGTCCCATTCAGCAATTTTTTCTCCTCTTTCAGCACCTACCACGATACAAAAGGTTCCGTTCACTTTACTGGTCCGCAGATATGGTATTGGCTACAGCAACAATTCAGTCCCTTCGAGAGGATAAGACATGATGTCGTGGAGATGAGAGTAGTGAGAGAGGATGACGGGCGAGACGTTGTATATGGCGAATGCCTTACACATTTCACGCTGAAGGGCGATTTCAATGAAATTGTCGCACCACGCTTCTTCGTTTGGACTATCGGGGAAGCAGACAGGGAGAGGGGGGAGGGCACCGATGGAAAGGTGATTGTGAGTTGCCGAGTGTTCTGGGACACTGGTGTTATTGGACGATATGTTACAGAGAGAAAAAGGGAAAGGGAGTTGTCGGAATCGATGCAGAGACAGAGTGAAGAGGTTGAGAAGGAACGAGAGCTGCTCGCGCGAGAGAGGAGGGCGAGGAGGGAAGATGGCTCGTCGAGAGTAGCTTTAAAGGCTGAAGTACGGTGATCTCGGTGGTTGGACTTTCGGGGAAGTTGCTTGTGATCGTTGTTTTGAGAGGGAGTGCTGTCATAGCCCCTCGTTTTTGGTAAATATCTCGAATGGATGCAGTTCAGGCGTTCTTGGGTGGCCATCGTAACCAAATTTCATTTCATTTTGAGTAGCAAGTCCCCCGTTGTCTCGCAAAGATGGATGGTTTTTGATAATAAAAGTTTTTTTCAAATATGTCCTACTTCGCGTTTACCTCGTACCCGAACTCATCGGCAGTCGTAGTAGCTCTCTACAAACCTACAGTAGGAAATCTTTGTACCAAAAGAAAAGAAGTTTATCGAATGAGTGAGGAGCAGAGAAGAGACCTAAACTTCCATCTACCCCAAACCGTGTCCCACCCGCCCCCAAACTACACCTTCCCCGATTCCTCATCCCACACACCTCCCACATAAGCACTAGTGATTCGCACCCACCTCCGCTTCCGCTTTCGCACCGTCCCGTATCAATATTTGTCCCCACGACATGCATCCTTTCCCTCTAGTGTCTTCACGATGCGGGAGGAGACGAATGAAGGGGGTGAGGAGAACCCGAGTGTTTGGATATGGCGATGGAGTGCTTGGCGAGGGGATTTTGTTGCATGTCGTTGTTTTTAGCTTGGGTCAGGGCGGATATGGAGGGGAATGAGGTGGTCGTGGGAGAGTAATGTTTTAGGAAATTCGTATGGTAGTTTGGAATTAGAAAGGAAGTGTGATTATGAAGGTGTTGGGATTCAAGTCGGGTGCTTCTTTTAATTTGCTTTATTATATTTGGACACAATAAGGCTATAGTGTACTTTGCTACATGTTTTCGTTGTAGGGCAATATAACTCATTTGATCCATATGTACCCACGATAATAGACGGGCTTCAAGACATCCCTTCGGAAGTTCATTGTTCTCAACCCCCATTTACAACACACTTGAGATTTTTGGATAATCTCAGATGGAACCTGATTCACCTCAAACATATGCTTCGATTTTACCCAGGACTATGAGATTCAATCCCAAAATTAATCTGTAGGTAAGAACCTAGAGACCTGTTACATCTTGCAATGCACCACGTACGTAAATATGGCGCTCTAGAATATAGTGAGTTATTCTGTTCACTTGAATTAGGAAACCACTCACTCAGCGATTTTTAGGGACTCCATTTCAGAAATGTATCAGAGATCTAGGTCGATTCAGTAATACTTTCCCGCTTCATCCGGCAAAGAGAATATAGCGAGATGATTGTCGACTGCAAAGTAGTAATCAGATGTTATCACTGTCAAATTCCACCGCTCGACATTGTTGTGGTATGATAGAGTTTAAAGAGGGGTAGTGTACTATATTTCTACTCGTAGAACAAGCTATAGATAATGCGGAACTACCCCCTTCTTAAGGTAGGCCTCATAATAAGTTCAATCTTTAAGGCTCGTTAGCTTGCATCTGTAGAGAGCAAGCAATACAATTTCTATTGCTACTTTAACAATGTAACAGCCTGCGGGAAAATTCTGGATGCACCTATGAGGCCCTCGAGAAGTTAGACTAGATATATATATAAAGAGTAAGAGTGAGAGCGAGAGACAATGAAATCAATTATCCCACGGTTGTTAACACAATTGTCTTGATTGTGTGAAACATAGTAACAGAATTCACTCGGTTCCCCTTCAAGCTACAGAAAAATCATGGTGCCGTTAACGGGGTGTATTAAGAACTGTACCGCTTGCTCTTAGCTTTTCGGAATTTTGGAACACAAATTACCCGTACTAGGAAACCAATCCCTTACTCTGGATGCTTCTCGATATCTTTATGACTTGACTATGTGTTATTAGTACTTATATTGGTACTGAGGAAAGTGTAAAAAGCACCACATGGATGATTAATGCAGCGAGAATGCAGAAAGATCCTTGGTGATTCTGAGTAGATTATGAAGATCTATTTATTAGTGTCTACTGCGAATGGCAAAAGATTAGTGGGTATCTAGCTAAAAATCCTTGTTATTTAGTAAACGCAATATTGAGCGAACCCCAGCACATACAATTCTTCCTCTAGTCCCCGGAAAACAAACCCCTACCTTCTCCCATATTCTCACCTAACTAGTAGCTTAGCTCATGATTCCTAGCACTCCTAGTCTTCCACTTCCTTCTTCGCCCTCTCCCGCCCATCCCACAACAAGATGGATCCTTATAAACAACATCCTCATCTCAAACCACCTCGCCTCCTGTCCAGTCATAGCCGCAATTTCTTGTATACTCCGACCAAAAAGTTGGCTCCATGCTCGCTCACTCCACAACAACTTCCCCGGAGCTATACAACCAGTTTCATCTAGCAGGGTACCAACGATCCTGGGGTTCATAGACAAAGTCAGACTCGCTGAACAGTGAAGGCAAGCGACGTTTGGCATGTTGGAAAAGGTCGGGATGCCGCAGCATTCCGCACACATGAGCATGTTGCGTCTGTGGAGGGTGACGAGGGACATTTCTATGATTATGACATTGATGAAGCCTGTGAAGATGAGGTTTCCGTCTGTTCGTACCCTTTCAAAGACGTTATCCGCATATTCAACTACAACATAGAGGCGGAAGAGATGAGAAAACTTACCAAGTATCGAGCTCCGCCAAAGTGAAGAACATCCTATTAGCACCATATTCCGCCGCCTCTTCATCCCACACTCCCTGCGGAAACTCCAAACATAACCCCTCTCTCTTCGTTAACCCTACCGCGTACTTTCTCAACCACTCCGCATCAGCAAAAGCCGGTTCAACATCAACTATCGTTCCCCTAATGATCCCCAAACTCCCCTTCCCATACCCCTCGACTCTAAACCCCGGATTTGAAATTAACAGCACCGTCTTCCCAGGTATCCACTCCTTCGCCGACTCAATCATCTCATTCCACATCGCCAGCCTCACTTCTGCCGTATGATCAAACAAGGTAACCTCAAGCAGCTCGCTCTCTCCCCCCGTCTTCCTCGCAATCTTCCTTCGCGAACCAATACTCTTGACACAAACGAGGATCTTCGCACCACTCACATCATCATGTCCGCCTCCAATATAGCTACTTAGTGTCATGAGGCCTGGCACTGGTTTTGCTTTCCGGTGCTCGAGCGGGGCGCGACAGATGCTGATGGTGCTGTCGTTGGTATGGATCATGACGTGATCGGAAGTGACGCGTCCAGGAAACATGTTCGCGTAGATGTTGATGCCTGTGATGTTATGCGCTTCGTTCTTGGACTTGTCGAAGATGAAAGAGGTCCAGAAGGAGAGTAGTTGGCCGAGTTTGAGGGGATAAGATTTGCGCGCGAAGTAGAGCTTGATCTAAACGGCGGAACTATCAGTGAGTGCTGCTGCGCGTGTGGAGTGGTATAAAGGGAGTTTAGAGACCGAGATAGCTGCAGTGTCATCCTTCACCAGTATGTAGTGCCAACCTGAAGCCTTCGTTTCCTTTTGGCTCGAGCCGCTCACGGTGCTGAAATTAACAACCCTGCCCACGAACGTGACGGTTCTGGGCCCTGGAGTCAAGTTGTTGATCGTTGTCTCCTCGTAGTCGCGCTCAGGGTTCCATTTGCGACTCATTGGATCCAAGGCCTCTTCTAGTTCTTGCTCGGTGAAGCCGTCGCCACTTTGCGGGGGCTCAACAGGCGCAACATCTCCTTCTCCCTGGACCTCTCTCTTGTAGAAAGATTGCACGGATGGGTATGATTGCATCATAATGGCTTGGAGGTGATGTTGATGGAAGTAATTATGCTGCTGGGTCAGGATGTATGGATATGATGGACAAGTCAAGCAAGATGTGTCGGAAGTAAACGAGCGGCAACAAGCGAGCATGAGCGTGACTTGAAACGTTGAAGATGGTATCAATACCTAGGCGCGATGCACGTTATAGAAAGTTGATAGAAAGTTACACAAGTCAGGAGAATAGCAACTGCTATCCTGATGTTGTATTTCATTCTAATGAGTGAATGCGTGGCACTTTTCGCCACGGGTAGAACTAAAGTAAACATATGATTCCCTTTGCATCCAACTAACCACCCAACGACAGGTCTTCATCAGCAACGAGAGGGTTACTCGGCGACGTTAGCAACGCTTAAAAAAGCTTGTGCTCCAAAGTCATGTCACTCTCAGGCTGAAGACCAACACACGCACGGAAGATGTTGGTCAATGCGGCTCGCTGTTTAGCAAGAGCGTTGATAACAGGTGTGCCAGGTGGTGTCAGCGGAGCCTTCAGCATGTAGCTGAGAATGCTGAGGACACTATGGAAGTTTCCAAAGTCCTTCGTGGCGGCACCGTCAGCCGACTGGGCCCTCCATTGAATTCGGGTCATCATCTCTGCGATCAATACGAGATCAATGATCAATGGTGAGGCAAGAAGAGAGTCCTCGCAGACGTTGAAAAGACTAAATTTGTCAGTAGAGCTTCATAGGAATCTATACAGGGAACTTACGAGATGGTTTGGTGACCGCCCATGAAGATCTCGGCATAATACTCGTCCAGGGCACGCTTGTTGTCACCAACTGCTGGCATGTACTTGATGACAACAGTGTGATCTGGGTGCTCACCCTCTTTGTAAAGTACTGTGTTCGCCTCAACCATGTCGTCAACAACGTTGGACTTTGAAATCTCCTTTGAGCGGAATTGCTTGTGGGAACTGAGATTCTTTCCATCGTTGTTGCCAAGATGGTTGTAGCTTGCAATTGATGTAAGCTTGATTCCAGCACTGATCATGAAATCGACAAGAGCAGATTTCATCTTGGTCTGACCCGACTTGAAGTCATCGCCGCCAATGAAAGCATTGTGCTTCTCAGCAAACTCAATGGCACCAGGAACAAAGGTGTTTTGGGGAGAGCCGTTGATGAAAGGAGCATTTTCGAGGATGGACGCGACAGCAAAGACAGTTGAAGGGGAAACTTCCTCGTGTCCATTCTCAATGGCCTTCATGAGGTTTTCAGCGGTGTCGTTGACGCCAGGTAAGAGCTCCGCAAAGCGTTCTGTGTTGGCTGTCCACTGGACAATGACCTTGTCTAGGTTGTGCTTGGCCTTAAAATCACTGTGACCTATTAGAGCTGTAAGTTGTCGATGTAGTGACCAGAACTTACCGAATATCCTTGCGGATTTGTTCGACATGTGCAAGAGAAGCCTTGCTGCCTGGAATCAGGTTGTCGGCACGATCCTCTTGGTTGGCAGCAATGAAGTCAGGGTAGTAGATGCTGGGAAGAGGCACCATCTCGGTCATCTCTTTCTTTACTTGTGCCTTCAGAGTTGGCTCGAGAACGGCGGCTCTGTCCATAGCTGCAGACAAATCCATACCGCTGATGTCCCATCCACCAATGGCAAGATCATCTGGGTGGACCATGGGCAATACATCATGGAAAGGAATGTTGACATCCTTGGCAGTTTTGGCATTGGTACCAAGCTTCATGGTAGATCCCATGACGACCGAGCCATAATAATTGGCAGCACGAGGTCCTTCACGAGTATCCCAGGTAAGACCACGGCGATTGGCGATGATACCGGCAGTTACAGTGGTGCCATTGTTGCCTCCCCAGCCAATCAACATCATACCGGTCTTAGGGACCTTACGCTCGACCTTAAAATCATAGAGAGTCTCCTTGGGGACTGCCTCGAATTTGCCGTCGGCGGTTTCGTTGACCAAGGTGGTACGATAAGTGTACTTCGTGTTGATCTCGTTATCCGTATACACGACATTGGGAGAGTTGACCGTGAAAATATCCTTGATGGGTGCTGGTGTAGTAGTGGTTGTGGTTGCATTTCCGTCCGAGAAGCCCGTTCCGACTTCCGCATGTGGTGCCATATTGCCTGAGGTAGATCGAAAGTGACTGGCGAATATGGGAGCTTAGGTGTTTCTGGAATTCAGAAGATAGATTTATCTAACGAATGGAGAGTCCGATGCCCCTGCGGGAGAAGAGCAACGGGCTCCTGCGAACGGATGATGCACACTGTAAATGTCAGTATAGGCTTCTCACAAATTCGTACTCTGCTGCATCATCAAGGATACGAGATAGCTCATCGCAGAGCTCTCCATGCCAGTCGACGGCTTCAAAGAATTGGACAGACAAAAAATGTACTTACGAGTTGAGGAGATTGGAAAACGTCTTGACGACTTTGGTGACCACACTCGAGAGCGTGATCGACTGAGGGGTGATATGAGGAAAGGGATTCGGAAATTGGATTGACTGTTTAGTTTTCAAGGGATTGTCTGATGTTGGTGAAGAAGAAAAGAAGAAAGACCAGGAGGGGAAGTGGGAGAGAAAACAATTATGTATGGCAACTTCGGCAGCAGCGGCGTGTTCATAGTGCCCCACCAAGAAAGCAGCCAGACGATAGTGGGGTACCAAACTCCAGACGCTGGCACTACTCGAACAACCTTCACTCGACCTGCAGCAGCTCTTGCATATTCGCAGCAGGACAAGTCGACTACGCTCTATCTGAATTCCCGCATGAACATTCACTATCGTGAGAATCGTGGCTCTCTTTCAATGGTCTCTACTTCATCCGGTTCCCCCGAACACTTGGTCTTGCATGCTTCAAATCTCGCGATAGGAGTTTCGAAACCACAAGGCGCACATTTCCACCATCAACACGGTACCGAGCATTGCGAAATGTATTGCTTAGAGAGACGCTGCGATGCGACATGCTGTCTTCCCAACTCGACAGTCGATATGAGACGTAGCCGATTACGACGACGATGCTCGATGCTCGCGAGGGCAACATCATGTCCTACCGGTCTCGAGCAGATTTCTCAAGCTCGGAAACTGGCTTATGAGTCCTCATGACGCTCGTCACAACTACCTTTCATAACCACACCTGGTACCAGAAATCGATACAGATACACATACAGAGAAGATGCTGTTGTCACCTCCTCTAAGTCTATTTCTCCTCTGCAGGTTGCCAAAATACATTGCACCTGCTGCCGTGGAATTCCGAACTCGGAAGAAAGTGGCGGTGGGCAATTTGTAGGTGGCTTGGAGAGCTTGGAAAGCAGACCAACATTTTCTTTGGCCTCAAATAATAATTGTGGGTTCCACACCGCAACTTTCAAGTGGGGATGTTTTCTTGGGGATGTCCATCAAGGTGATTCGATGCGGAGAAAACCACGCATCAAATTTCACCACGATAAGCACGGCACAATCACGAGACAATTGTTGCTGCCACTAGGTGCGCGAGTACTGATGCCATACGCGCTGGAGTTTTCAAGTCCAGTTGGCTTTCGACAAATGAGAAGAGAAGAGAAGGCTACAGGGAAATGAACCTCAAAGCTTTTAGATGAGTGCAGATTCTCCACTGCGCTTGCAGTTGATCTTCCCTACCTGACAGAGGTAGTAATGATTTAAGACGGCTTAGTTTTTGCAGAGCAATGGGATTCCGAAGATATGATAGATCTGCCTCCCTTTCTATATCCTGTTAGCCCAACAGATATGGAAGAGGGCCACATTAAACTTAGTTGAGACTATTTTGATAAGAACCCCTCTTAGAGAGACTCTTCTTCGCGCAAACGACAACTGCCATGGTATTATTTTCCGTAGGCTATTATCGGCTAATTTGAAGACTTCTAGAAAGACGATGCTCGACAGGATGCTATTTCGAACTTTAGAGTTAGGGTTTTAGAGTTCTCTTCGGTAGAGTGCCTCGAGAGTGCTCTCTCCCAGCCTTCCAGGACCAGCATGGGTGCATGATTCCCGTAATTATCTCGGTTTAATCCTTGAAGATTCGACGATCTTCGATTCTTCAGGCTTCAAAGGTCGTCTAAACGGTTCGACGTCGCATTTTCGAAAAGCCGAAAGCGATCAAATCTTGGATGAATGAATGGCGCTGGTCACGGCAGATGCAACTTGATTAAGAAAACGTGGTTACGAATCTTCCATAGCCACGTCGAATGCAAATGAAGGTGGGAAAAGGAACAAACATGGTGGTGCGCTGCTCATCAGTGACAATTAATCATTGGCCTCCCGTTCGACCAAACGCATGTCATTCGCGGGCGGCATGGTCAGGGGGTTGAGATAACAAAAGTAAAACCACCCACGCGTCGTGTGACTGGGGATCCCGCACAACATATGAAGGACATGGGTTCGATGAGCATCTGTTGTTCTTCAAGATACGATCTTCGATTCCATCATTCACCCAAGCCGAGCGCATGCAAGTGGTTAGATTAGAGTAAAGTTGATATCATCCACAGACGAGGCCAACACGATGGGGGTCGAATAGTGATCGAGAAGCACACAACGAGTCTGAGCAAGAACATCGCTGAGGTCCGTGAAAGGGGCAAATCCTCGTTAGCCATTTTGGACATGATTTAATGCCTCGGGAGGGAATCGGCTGATCATCACGACGAAGCGACGATGCTTTGGGAAGCAGTTCCTTAGTGATCGCTCTCCGACCTCCCGAGCCTCTCAAAGAGAACTTCTCTGTGTCTCTTTGCAGGGACCACGGCCAAACTGCCCCTGAGGCTCGGAAATTTATTCGAGTCAAAATCTGGCGCTCAATTTTGCCTCAAGAGGTGAGAGGCCAATGTTTCTGAGCATGGGCCACCAGTTGACCTACCAAGACGACAGTATGGAGTAGGGGTCCCCGAGTTGGATGGCGATCGGAAACCACGGCGACCACAGCGACCACAGCGACTACAGCGACAACAGCGACAACAGCGACCACAGCGACCACACAAAACGACCGCCATCCAGACAAAACAGACATCGGCGCTTCATTCTCTTCGGCCCGTTAAAGATATTGTTTGAGAGGGCGAAGGCATGGCGACAGCAGAAACAGAAGGCAGTTTTACATTGCGAAGCAGACTTCTTTGCCAGGAGTAATTCGTAAGGACTATGACACGACTGACGTCTGGTCAACCTTTTATGAAAGACTTGATAGTATTTTTAGTTTTTAGCTTCAGCCCTCCCTCCCACTTTTAAGGTCGATATTGTTTAGTTGCGCCTCCTTCAATGGGAGGTACCGAACTCTCCAGCGAGCCAGCGGCAACTATCGACTGGTGCCCGTATACAGTAGTTGGTGCTCAAGTCTCAAGAGCCACTCTTCACCAAAGAGACTTCGGGCTCGTGGCATTTGAAAGCTAACGAAGTAAGAGGCTTTCTAGTGGCTGAGAAAGGGAAATTTCCAGATTTCCTTTTCAGACTAGCCCAAGACTCCAGGTCTCTGAATCGAGTGTTCCAGCGCATAGCAGATGAAATGGTTAGTTTGACTCGGACTACTGTCGTCCACAGCAAAAGACCGAAAACATCAACTTGGATCATCAACTTGGATCATCAACTTGGATCATCCAAGTGTGAATGTTTCCCCCGCGAAACGCTGTCAGTGCTCATCTCGCAATTGTCAAACAGGTCCTGGCCCAAGGTTACCACGGGCGTCGTTTGTGGTCATCGGTATTTCTGCCTCAGGAATCAGGACCTGTCAAGTGTCGACATTTCGTAGTGGAGACGTGCAGGAGAGAAGTACATGGGAGCCTATCAAAGCCCTTGAGAGAGCTCGGTCCATAACGCAGCTCACTTGAGCCATTGCCCTTGCCATCCCCCTTGCAGGTTGTCCCTGACCTTGGCGGTCGCCCCTTGGTGGTCACTTCCACTTCCACTTCCACTTCCAGCAAGCACTCGCTAGTCGAAAGAACTCCCTTCAATGCTGCTGCTGCCGCTGCCGCTGCAAGCCATCGCTTCTCTCTTGGCCTTCAAGGGGAGCCCTCCTCCGTGCAACACCGACTCTTTTGTCTCTTTTGACTCTCGAGCCTCACTTCTGGAGCTTCCACCTTCCCACCTTCCACCTTCCCACCTCTTCTTTCTCGCTTTGTACAACCAACTCTGCGAACCTTTGCGTCTTCGCCCACAGTCATTACAGTTCCAGCCGGTCTTGGATTGTTTCTTCTTGCTTCCTAAACATCCTACTCTCCCTCTCGACCCTATCCGAGACAGCTTGCTTTCCTCCATTCGCTGCTTGAATCCCTCTTCCACAAATCTGGACTGAGCTCCACCAGGAACGCGCTCCACGCAAACCTCTAAAATTCTCGTCATACAGGAAGTTTTGGGTACTACAACATCCCAAGGAGCTTCACAACTCATCAACACCTACCGCCGAACTGTTTTCAGTCTACTGTGGAACCCAAAACGGTTTCCCTCACCGCCGGTTGTATACCGGCCGTGGCGCATGTCTTCGATTGAATATAGAGTTGGAGGAGCTGCCGATTCTGACATTGGCAACCTTTTGGCAACATGGCAACCACAAACTGGCAATCGGGCTCCCTGCCAACAATAAAATGTTCAATGTGTTCGAAGGACATCGAAATTGCAAATCTTGGTGATCATGTTTGTGGTGGCGCCGGCGAACGTATGCTCTCACAAACTTAACATTTGGTACTACCCCATCGCTAACTTGATTACAGCAACACCTCCCCCAGACTCTTCTGCCAGATTTGACCAATTCCCTCACAAGGGAGCTCGCACCGCAAGCCCAGAATACTCGAAGCCGAGCAGAATGGTGCCGCCCAAGGTCGACACGTTCGCTGCAAGTATGACAACAATGCATTGTCCACCATGATTACAGGCCTAACATTGGTTTCTAGATCGTCCCTACTTTCCCCAGGATGAATTGACGCCCATCAGCGCGTCGCCGTCGAGATATGGATCCTCCGTCGACGGTCTCAACTCACCATTTGGTCAGCCATTGCGCAGTGCAACAGCGCCTGTCCGACCTCCACCATCGCCAGAGGTATTTTCGTCCAACATAGATTCTTCCTTTCCTCCCTTTCCCTCACCAAAAGGACTGCGACCTCAACACCCCAGACGGTTGGGCGAGAAGTATGCCGAGGCTGATCCAATGTACGCCCCAGTAAGTCCCAGGATGGTGTCTAGTGGTGGTCTGCTTCAGAGGATGAACACAATTGCCCCAGGACCTTTCGATATCGACCGTCGCAAAAAGGCACAGGAGACCTCGAAGACACGCGGGCATCGGAGACAAGATACCGAGGGCAGCATAAAGGATATGAGTGGTGCATCTCGCTACGAAGTGGGTGACTCCATCTCGCGACCTTCTACTGCTGGTCCTGGCCACTCCCGAACGTCGACCAATAGTTCAAATGGCTCCAAATCAGGATTCTTGGCTAAAGCCCCAAGGAAAAACGGATACGATGGGTTCGGCCCACCACGTCCAGAGGAACCTCCGCGCGTGGAGAGTAGATCGCAAACATTCCCATTGGAGAGTCCTAGTCAAGAACCGTTCAGGAGGCCATCAGAGCCACGAGTAAATCACCGGGTGCGTGATCTCGCCAGCGAACGAAGAAAGCCTTCCATGTCTGGACCAGACTTGTCCAGGCCGCTGCCACCGCGAGGGGCCAGCTTGATCAGACCTCGAATCGATACAAAGACTGGCGAGGTTCCGCCACTCCCGAATCTAGATGCTGAGTTCGGCGTCTCAAATCCTTACCATACCCCCACGGAGTCACAGTCGTCGGACTCTTCCAATTTCAGTGAGGAAAGCGCAGCAAGCTCCCGGTCTAGTCCGCCTGGGTCCGTCAAAGCTGACCAACACCGACGGAAACCTTCAGATACAACTCAGATTGAGACTTTGATGTCTGATCTTCAATCCTCACTATCTGATCTATCACCGAAGAAGCCTTCGCCTAAGACATCTCCAGTCAAAAGACCCGAGCTGCAGCCGAGAGGTTTAGGTCTTCCTGCAAGACCGTCACCTGCGGGCAACAAGGAGCAATTTGCTCGACCTTTAGTTCCCCCACCTAAACTCAAGTCGTCAATGCTGTCTCCTGAATCCCCCATGGACCCTGCGATTCAAAATGGTCGATTGTCGCCCATCCCTCGCAACGCAACTCAAACCTCTTCACGGTCCAAATCTGCTGATAGACAGGAACGCCGTCCTTCATCTTCGAAGGGTAATTGCAAGGGGTGTGGAGAGGCCATCAAAGGAAAATCGATCTCTTCCGCTGATGGAAGATTGACCGGACGTTATCACAAGCAGTGTTTTGTCTGCAAGACCTGTTCCGAGCCTTTCCAAACAGCCACGTTCTATGTGATCAACGATGCACCATACTGCGAGAGGCATTACCACAAGCTGAACGGTAGCACGTGCATCACCTGTGACAAGGGGATAGAGGGTCAATATTTGGAAAGTGAACGAAAGCAAAAATTTCACCCTGGATGCCTGGCTTGCGCGGACTGCAAAAGGCTGTTGAAGCGTGACTATTTTGAGATGAATGGCCGGGTGTACTGCGAGCGGGATGCTTGGAGGAGAGCTCAGCAACCAAAATTCCTCGGGGCCGCTGGAGGGGGCAACAAGATGGAAAGGAGGACTACGAGGCTGATGATGATGTGAATCGACCCGAATGATGAGACTTGAAGCCCATGAGAAGGACACACACCACGACTATCCGACCGTATCGGATGACACACATTTCCGAAAAAGCGATTCGACTTGTTTCGTACATTTTGCCGCCTGGCATGGATGGCTGTCTTATACCCTGCCCAACTCTTGTAAATCCTGGGACTGCATGTTTTTGCACTTCTTTGTTACAACGAGTTTGGATATACCCTTTATAGCATGTTGCATATGATAATAATCACCTTAGACGTAATGTATAAATTCATGTATAGAAACAAGCAACGATTTTCCCAACTGCCATTTGATAATCATTCTTGTCCTATCTCGATTGTTGTGGGCGTGACTTCCGGGGAAGTATACAAGAATTCCTCCAGATACAAACCACTATCGACACTCATCCCCTCCACAAGAGCACGACCACCTTTGCCTCTGGTACACACGTTCTATTATTCTTCGAACCTAGTTGAGGATCAGATTATCTCTTTCGGACTTCACAGACCACTGTTCTTGCTACTTGACAGTTTCAATCCATTCAGGGGAGCATCGGAATATGAATAGCGAGAGGGCTTCGTGGGAGTCGAAATCCAACACACCTTCGCCACTAGCGCTTATTAGCATGGTGACGGAACCATGCCCTGAAAACGAGTCTACTAGATATCAATGATACCTTACCTCACCTCGACTGAGGAAGTGTTCAGATTGTGCAACCTGATGGATGGCATATTGTGTATATTGGTGTATGACAAGCGGACAGTTTGTCTGGTTTATAACTAGCTTCCAGCGTGGCGTAGAACAAGCCAAACCGTCTCGTATTCTCGATGGGGATATACGAACACCATGAGATGTCCAAACGAGGGAACGTATAGTAAGTAGAAAAGCGAGGTACCTCTGGTCGGAAGAGGTGACAACATTCATGACTTCCCCAACCGGCCTAAACAACCAGAATTCAACACGAGCATCGCAGTTATTCAGAACATTATCTAACGTACAATGAAATTCCAACATTTCATCACCACCACAGTCTTCACGCTATCCACCGTCACCTGAGCTGCCAATTGCAAACGCGGATATGACTACTGCGGCTAGGACCTCTTAAAAACCGGTAGGCAATCTTCCGTGCTGACTAGCATCATCTTCTTTCCTTCCCTTGCTCCTTCTGACAGTACTCTTCAGGAGATTACTACGATACCATAGTCGCCGAGCTCGTGAGAGTCGGCATGCCTTTGAACGATATCAACATCCACAACAACCTTTACTATTGCAAGGATAGCGGTGGGTACATCTCCTGGGTGCAATCATGTAGTTCGTGCTATGATGGTGAAGTTGGAATTAATGGTTATTGTTGAATGGGAGGAAGGGGAGGGAAGTATATGAGATGAGGCTTGGGTTCATACAGGAAGAGGGATGTGAGAGATGAGGAGAGGAGAGGACAGAGTGTTGTGATTAAATGAGATTTACAGAGGGGATGGCTCTCAGAGAGGAAGTAGCAATGGGAATATTTCTCTTCGCATGAACTCACTCTACGAATAACCAAGGCTTCTCCTATTCAGGAAGCATAGTTTATCACAAAACAACCTAGCTTGCGATACCTTACTGCACACCTTGGTAACATTGTTGATTTTGTATTAGTTCGCTTACATGTGACGAACGTGCTGGCACGATATTGGCTGGGGAATGTGCCAGACCCGCATCGTCTGAAACTGACCTTTGGCTTATTGAATTCAAAGTCTAGTATTCGCAACATTTCATCAGTTGTACTTTGCCGTTCATCGCAACCTGTTACCTGTCAATGCGTTAGTTATCAGATGATGACGAGAGGGCTTCAGAATGAAGCGAGTCCGAACATGTGGTTCTCATATGGTCAACCTCTGTGCCTCCTTTAAATTCGAAGTGTTGAATCACCACATGAGAATGTAGTCGGTGGTGTAGTTGAGGAAGCATATCACGAGTAGGTGGTGTTTTGAAAGCTCAGATGAAGACTAGGAGAAGTCTATCGTTCGCATCAGCAGCCTAGCACACGCTGCGAGCGCCCAAATAAATACATAGCTCAATAGTCACAAAAAGATCAACAAGATTCTTTTCCATTCCATTACATATGGGTTTTGAGAACTCACATTGATCTACAAATGGAACTCACGATAATTATCTGGGCTCTTTTGCCCCTGTTTGCCACAGCAGCACCCGCAGGCTCGAGCTGCCGTGTGTCGAAGAATGAAATGATGGCAACAGTATGCTAACCTATTTCGATTTACTGAGTATTTTACTTCTCTACTATGGGCTGGCTTACATATCTCACAATAGTTCGAAGAACTTGATCTCGGTGCCGTCACAGCTCCTTACCAAGGCCTATCACTCTCTGGGTTTTCGGTTCAAAGTGCTGTCAATCCAGCTACCAATCCTAAGCAGCCTCAAAATTCGCTCGGTACAGGTAGTCTTGATTATCTTGGACAGAAGAAAGCCGCGCCAGCTCAGGAGAAACGAGCCAAGGCGGACAAAGGAGGCAACGGAGCTGGGACTGCAACAAGTACTGGTACCACAGCAAAGGCCACAGGCAAAGTCACTCCAGCTGAAAACGCAGCCGGTACATGTGCAGCCGCAGTAAACACTCCTTCGAACGGACAAGCAAGCGCTTCTGCAGGAGGTCAAATCTTAGCTGTTGGTGATGGCGCAACTCCCCCTCCCGGTGCACCATCCCCAGGAAACCATTCTGTGTTCTATACAAGCATCACCCAGTCTCAGAGCACACAGTCTCCGCTCTCTCCATCGACAATGACATGCGCACCAGGCACAACGATGAACTTACGTACTGCAACTATGGCTTGTAAGATCACTGCGGGTCCAATACCCTCCAACAACCCAATGTGCCAAATGTTTGTTACTGGAAACACGATGACTGGAAGCACGGTCAACGCGCAGTTCATGATACCTATGGCCAAGATGGCGATGGTCTCATTTCCAGATACCTTTACTCGGGTTTCGAGTGTGAGCTTCACAACACTCGTTCCTAATACCGACGAAGGAGCCGCGGGAAACAGCGTGGTGAGGACCTTCATGGACAATTTCGAATACGATATGCGTAGGTAGTTCTACATCCCATACTTTTCAAAGTGCATCTCGGAATCTCAGATATCATGAACATCTCACTAACGTGAATAAATTTGCAGTGGACTGTTGATTATCTGATTACTGGCATGCTGACAGTCTCGCTAAAGCTGTCAATAAGTCGAGTTCCATAGCGTCACGAAATATCGGGTGCGACTTAATGGTACCAAGAACCATGTATCCCTTTATCGGGGTCGATGAGTTCAGATATCAGCAAGAAGGGCACTTAGCAAGAAACTTATCAAGGAAGAGCAATTTACACCCTGCCATGTTTTTAACCAATGTCCCTACAAGTACCCTACGAAATAGCAAATATGGTGAAGTTGCCGAGGAGGCTTCGGCGCACTAGGCATGTATAATTTCTAGCACACAAGCAATGGCCACAATTACAATCGACACATTACGCTTTTTAGTGATCTCTTAGATCTTCTCGTTGATAGCCTTATCAGCATCACTCAAAGGTTGACCCAAGAAACCTGCTCCCAGACCACCACCTCGTTTTATCTCAGTGAATTCCTCCCAAGGCCAAGCAAGAAATCCCATTGCGGTTGTACTCCACGTAAAGCCGCCCATACCGAATTTCTGGCACGCGGAAGACATCCTATGTTCCTCCTCGCGATAAATTGCATTGCATATATTTGCGTGGAGATGAATTCGGTCCAGCCGTTCATCCTCGCCGTGTATTGATACTCTAGTAGCTGGTCTGTTTATTTGTTTATGTAACGTAGTCCATAAGCGAGTTAGACTCCTAAGCGATTTTTTTTCCCTTGGTATCGTGCGAACTTATTCAGAGCGCGTTTTTTTATATAAAAAGTTAAGTATTAGATAGAGTCTAATATTATTCTATTGTATAAATAAATATAGTTTTACTTTCCAAGAGCTTACTAAGCTTATTAGCCAATTCGATTAAAATTACCCCTATATTTATGTTTTTTTATTTGTTCTTTTAATAACTAAGTGATTATAATTAATAAGCTCTTGAAAATTAAAATCCTATTTATTTATATAACAGTAAAACTAAATTTTTAATTTTAATATTTTATATTAATAAATAAAGAAAGTGCACGGGTTATACACAGACGTTTTTTATATGTAAAAAAAAGTGACCGACTCGGTGATAAACCACGTTACTAGAAATATCATTTGCCTTTTTTACTTTTACCACGTGATGACGCGGCTGAGCCTGTCTTAACGCCTTTCCACTGCCTTCACACAGCCTAGACGATTCATGTATTGACTTCGAGCTTGTCGCATTGTCGGCTGACAGGTCGGATACGGCTCCACGACTCTCGAGCCATCAATGATCTTCCAGTTGACTGAGCTATCGGGAAGTTTAGTCATACCGTCGCGATATGTGCTCCGTAAGCCACTAGCATCGAAGTAAGTACCACCTATCGAAAGAAGCACTATGCCATCAGCTGAACTCAGATTGTAGGATATGGTGGGTTGAATTTGTGCGACTACAGGTAGATTTTAGCTGTTGAAAGATGTGCACGCACATTCACACTGATCCTTGAGAACGATTCTAATACTTTGTCTATCTCTAGACGCATCGCATCGAGATCGAAACTATTGCGTCGTTCCACCTAGGCTTGAAAGGGAGAGAGGGATGTGTTAAATAGGAGAAGTCAAAGAATGAATGGCTCGCGCGGGCTCTGAGGTGGGATATTGCGGCTCAAAGGTGGGGCTATTCGGCGACACCGCCGTTATGGTTTCCAAGCCAACTCACGTCATTGCGCAACACGATAACAACGAACAAAATAACGTTTTCTCGCAAACTTCAGTTTCCTCACTTCTATCACATGTCCGCCTATGCACGTATCGAAATTCGAGATACTGCGACGTTACTTCCTAGTCCCCTTCCCGAGCATTACGAGTTTCTCAAAGCACCAAACCCACGGCGGAAATATCGAATCAATTTCCGACATCCAGCGTATGCGCCTGATGACAACCTACTCTTCACTCTGTATGCTTGGGATCATACTGACGGCGGAATCCATCATGGATTGGCACACTGTGCTTGTTCAATATTTGCAGACAACCGTATCGATGGTTACCTAAGTAGAACCTGCAATACCGAACATGGCGATCGCATCGATGCTGCTTGGGACGATATTCTGCCAGCCGCGGACGCAGACTATTATTTCTACGTCCCTCGCCCTTCTGGTACGTTGACTGCAACTCCTCCTCCAAACCAAATATTATATGGTGATACTTGCTGACTTTGTATTTGAACTTCCAGAATCGCCATTGCCTCATCCCAACGCGTCCCGAACACCCTATCGATGGCATATTGTGACAAATTTTCAGGACTGGCAATTTCCAAAAGTTACACATGAGGTTTTTACTCGCTGTGCAGATTTCCAGGACACTGTTTCGAATACTGCCGCACAGTCTAACTTGACAGCAGCTATACATCAGCGCGATATTACATGTCGAGTTACAGCATTCGAGAGTGGCACAGAAGTTGCGCACTTGATTCCTGAACATGAGAGACAATGGTTCTTGTCAAACTCTATGACCATGGGGAACAACGACTTGACACTAGACCCAAGCAACCTGCTGAGAGACCTCAGCAATGCAGTCCTATTACGATCCGACATGCATACCGCCTTCGATCAGCGCAAATTTGTCTTCTTCCCCAAGGGCGCCGAGGACTTTGTTGTGCATATGCTGGAACCAACCACCGACATTGGGCAGTTGTACCACAATACCCGTATTTGTATTCCTCAATGTAGCTTGGAGTTCTTGTATTCTCGATTCGCGTGGGCTATATTTCCTTCACTTTCGGGATTCTTGAGTAGACCAGGGAGAAGTCGACTCGTGGTTCGATCGAGGGCTGATACGGGTGAGCGAGTGTCAGAGGAGGTCACAAATGCGATTCTACTGGCAAGGAGAGCAACCGCATCCCGTAACACAAGCCCCACAAAACGATCCAGGGCTGTCGCTGAACTGGACGATTGTGATGATGAGTACGATCATTCTAAACACCACCAAACTTGCCGAGATTCCAGCTCTCTACCCTCTTTCAATTCTATACTACCAACTCTCGACGACGATAATGTTATTCAGCCGAAATTGCGGGCTTCTGAGGTTGAAAGTGCGAGTAGCATACAATATCCTATTGGGTTTGAGGCTAGAGAGTCACCCAACATAATAAGTCTGGAACAATGCCGTGTCGAAAAACTTCGATGGGAAGCACTGGAACACCAAAGGCCGAGAGGATACATTGCATCACAACTACAATATGATAGGAGTAGACCAGCGAAGGAAGAGCTAGAAATAATGGGTGTAGAAATCATGGGAGTTCTCGACGATGACGACTTGGAGTAACAATAAGTTGTGCATCTATGTTCAATTTCGTGCGCTGGGAGCGTGAGCACGCCTCAATGAAAATAGCTTTCTCGTGGAAGGCAAGCTCATCAATCTCATTCCAGACGTTATGAGTATGCATAATGGTAATTACAAGCGATAGATGATCCAAATGCTTCCTTTTATAATGGGAGATTTGTACTGAATTTCAGACCATTCGCATAATTGAAAGGACACTATCTCAACAAGGAGGTCGCGTAAGGAACTAACTGAAAGGCAAGAGACTCGACTGGCAATCATCAAAGATGTCCCAATCCTGCAGCACTTGCGACCGCCACTTCGTTACCCAGCAAGGTCTCCCAACAGCACCAAAACTCGCCGATACATGAGGCACTGTATTACGAACCGAAAAACTCCGTAAGAGGGCAGCTAAAGCGCAGCATGCTAAGGATAAATGCTATGCGGAGCTTACTCGCCTTGGCTATGTCTTTCTTCGGGAAGACCAGCAACTAGGGGACGTGGTAACGCCTAATATCCACTTCCAAAATCCCACCCTTATTTGTGGTTATCTGTGCTTATGGCTAGAGTACAAGGACTATTTTGGCTTCCGCGCAAACCTATATTTGGTGGTAAAGAACAAGACGCAGTTCCACAGGTATGCAACTCAGATAGGTCCAGGTGCTGTATTATATATACTAGGCTTCGAGACAGGGCACGTGGAAATCGATGGAGTGATGTTGTTTCGGGAGAAAGAGGTTCTTCAGGATTTGAGGAGGCCTCCTTCGACAACCTGACCGTCTTGTGACAGCTCGCCTAACTTGCTTACCGCGCTGTTATATGAACATGCGAATAGAGCTGAGAAAGATCTGTGTATTTTGGAATAGAGGAACCTGTTCCCTTTCCTCTCCTCTTCTTCTCTCTTTAACCTAGAATTATAATTCGTTTACCCTGACCACCTAGTACTTATATAGGTCAAGTCTTGCGTAGTATATAGATAACTGAAGGTTCACGAGACTGAATGGTCTCAGTCAGAGCAGGCATTGCTAGAATGCCGATTTAGCGAAAGAGAGGAGTTTCGAGAATTAGATTTAGAACCTGAATTGAAGCCTATAGATCTCGGACCATGTTAGACAACAAATGGGCAAATGTCTTCTTCAGTCCATTCGACCTTCCTTTTCATGAGATCATAAACGAAGCAATATCCATCGAGAAGATGTCCACCGTACCCCATCTATCGCATGCTGCATAACGAATGATGTTCTAGACATGGACGGCTTGCTCAAAACCCTACCATGTTTATGATTTCCAAAGGGCCTTAGGCGAAGATTCTGAGCTAATTGGCTCGTGGTTCCGCCTGATTGAAAATATGAGGGCAAAATACGGGGTTTTGGATCGTAACTTCTACAACTTCGACGAAACCGGCTTTATGATGGGTGTAATTTGCCCTGCAATGGTTATTACTCGTGCAGATCGACGTGGCAGAGGCAAAGCAGTTCAGCCAGGCAATCGGGAATGGGCAACGGTAATTGCATGTATCAATAGTGAAGGCTGGAGTGTCCCTCCATTTCTAGTGGTTCAAGCAAGAACCACCTTTCAAATTGGTATACAGACGGCGGCCTCCCACAGACTGAGTTATTAAACCAATAAGTAACGGATGGGCGAACAATGATACTGGTCTAGAATGGCTAAAACACTTTGATAAACATACTACTACTCGTGCGAAGGGTCCTTATCGGATGCTAGTGTTGGATGGGCATATGAGTCACGAATCGGCCGAGTTCTAAGAGTACTACAAGGCACATAACATTATAACTCTTGGACTACCTCCTCATTCCTCCCACCTAACCCAGCCACTTGATGTTGGGTGCCTTAGTGTATTAAAGCGGGCGTACGGTTGGCAGATTGAGACGTTTATTAATGCTCACATTAACCACATTACGAAGGTGGAGTTCTTTCTGGCATTTGTAGCAGCATACAAATAATCTATAACAACCCAAGACGCTCAGGCTGGATTCCTTGGAGCTGGGTTAGTGCCTTTTGACCCGCAAGTAGTGCTTTCAAAGCTTGATGTGAAGTTACGGACTCCAATTCCTTCCAGACCCTCCACTGCCAAAACCAATCCTTGGGTCTCCCAGACCCCTTCTAACCTAACTGAAGCTCTTTCACAAATAACCCTCGTTCGAAATCAGATTACCCGTCATCAAGGGAGCTCACCAACTCCACTATTCGAGACAGTTATTGCATTAGTAAAGGGTACAGAGCGAATGGACCATGAGATGACCCTCCTATCTGCCGAGGTACGCATCCTTCGAGCAGCGAAGGAAGCCTTGAGCGAACGCCGTAGGGCTAAAAAGGCTCGTATTCGTCAATGGTGTGCACTTATAGTGGAGAATGCACAGGATATTATAGCCCAGAAGGATGTAGATGAGTAGGTAAGGCGCGACGTACGTGCGGCGCGGGGTAGTCGTAAGGAGGGAAACCGTCCGGGCGACACTGTAGAATCCGTAGTAAAGCTAGTCATAACGCACGAACTTGTCAAGAGGTTGTATATATATCTATTCCATCGGATTCCGAGTAGTCTTAGCTAACTTATCATATTATGGTTGATTTATTCAAGTTCAAAGTCTAATGCCAAGGAAAACTGATCCGGGTCCTGATAAACCACGTTAAATTAAAAGATAAATTAATAGTCTTTCCTTATGAAATACCTTTCAAAATTATAATCCAAACAGTTCACAGGTATAAAGAGAATATTTACGTATAATATTAGAATAGAGACCTCGATATACTAGAATAGTTGTTATTTATTATTTTCTCTTCGATCGTACTATGGTTCTCGAGGGATTTGAGCGTGCACGAAATCCGTCCACACGATTGAATGTTGCTTCAAGAATGGAGTCTGTTTATGCGGGAACATCTATATAATTGTGACTCTTTGCGTCTCGAACCCTTGTTTATAACTGGGCATTGGTTTTCCATTGATATCATTACCTGGTGTTCTTTCATACCAGCCCACTCGTCGATACCTATCATCCTCGAGTTTGAGAAGGAGGATCCCCTTTCTCTCTCTAAGCTCTAGCAGCACAGCATCCAAGTTTATGAGGCACGCATGTAACCAGCAATTTTCATCGGCATCAGGGTAGACCAATAGATGACGGTCGTCAGATTGCATTGGTATGTGTTGGCGGTCATATTTCATCGATATGTGTTTAGTGTCTCCACTTTTCCATTTCTTGTAGGCATCATAATCTGTTTTGAACTTGATAACCTTGCATTTTCCCTTGATAACCAGCAAGCCATCAGTCACGGCCCCAAAGGGTGCGTCTGGCGAGGTGAGCACTGTTTTCGCGTCTAGAATTTTGGTTTTCCTCCCGTCATAGCAGTTGGAAAAGGGAAATTTGCTATAATAAATTGGCCCGTCTACAGATGCCCACGACCAGGATGGAGCTATGTATTCAGGTCGCCTACGCCGACGTGGGATACGATCCTGCACAAACCAGAGAAGACAGCTAGGTAAATTTTCCTTCCACAGCCCGGCTAGATACGTCTTACAATCCTTATTGCGATCGTGGTATGTAGATGCTACGGCGGAAAGAGCAACGATTTTATCCAAAGGAAAAGTCACTATAGTGGTAGAATAATTTTCAATATCCGCTTCCCAATTCTTCCATTTCGCTCCTTGGTACTGCAAGGTTCGTCCCTCTCCAGTCGTAGTAGTCAGAGTTTGTTGGCAACGCCATATGAGTTCTCGTGAAGAGTAAATCAGAACCCTTTGCGATAGTAGATACTCTTGGAATGTCCAAGATCTCTCATTGATAGGGTCTGGAACATATCTGGAATAGTCGGTTTCCGTAAGAACAAGGGCAGTTGGTTGTTCTCCATTAGATGAACAACATTTCAAACTGGTGGGAGGAAAATGCTTGTAGTAAAATGGGCGACAATGAAGAAATCCTTCTTTGCTACTCCTAGAGCTTGCGGCGGAAATCGTGAAAATGGCATGTTTGTATATTGAAGCCCTAGATGCGGTAATGTTCCGGATTAGCGGCAAATCAATAAATAATGGCAATTTGTCGCTTTAATTAGTAAATGAGACCAGAAGTTACATACATTGTTTGCAATTCATTTAAAATATCTTCAGGTGCATCTTGAACGATGCACAAACAATCAACCCATAAGTACGAGATTCCCATAAATCGACATACAGTGATAGCGTCCGATATTGTCTGTGGTAAGGCATCAACAAGAATTTCTTCATGATAAGAATCCAATCGAGTTAGAGTTGTCTTGCAGTGCTGATCGCCACCCCATACATAGCTTAATGCCACCCAGGTGTTGTAATTGACCGAGTTACGGTCGGGTTCCACAAGGCGAACTGCACCATGTGCACCTAGCTCAAGTAATCTTGTGGGCAAAAAGTCACTTGCTGGTATAACGCATTCTGGGTGCAAAGAGCGGCATTCATCCAACCGCTCCTTAACCAGGGCAATCGATTGCTCAGACGCAACATCATTGATCGTGAAGGTGCGGAACATGGCGTTGTTACGAATAGGATCTTCACGCCAGGTTAGCCATCCTTGTATCTATGTGTCAAATATTCTTATTGGTACACTTGCCATATTGGACACAAGGGCTCACGGCCCTATTTCCACCAACACCACATATGGAATAGAAGAGCTCAACACCGCTTGTATGAGAAGGGCTGAAAAGGTAGAAATTCGGGCTAAGCATATTGTCCAATGCCATATTCAAAAGTCGTAATCTTCGACCATGGAACGCTTTTGAAAGGATATCAATCGTCGGCCAACTGCACGTATAACTTTTCTCCGCCCCCTCAAATTGGGACGCCCAAGGGTATTTGAAAAGTATCCGTAACAACTTCCAACGAGTGTGTTTGAGTCGCGACTCCCCAATACCCATGAAGACTGGACAATCTTCCTGGGCTGCTTCAAGGGCTTCGGCCTTTGTGTGAGGGAGACGTATGAATTCTGTGCGTGTCCAAGGTTTACATCCGTGATCGTCCAGTTCATTAGCTCTCTGATCTCCTATGTGATCTTGACGAAAAATTATCTTCTGGCAATGGCGGCAGGTATGGAGTTCAGAGGCGTGCTTCCAGCCGTCGCGCGCCAGGTCGATGGTTCCGGTAGACATACTATTCTCTGGTATCTGAAGATCTACACCTTCCATCCTAACAACTAGTAAGCAGCAAGATACGATCTTCAATCTCTTTGAATGACGGTCGGTTAAAGGGCACGCAAGGCTCAGACCGTTGTCGCTATTAACCTGAAAGTAGCTAGAAGAAAGGGTGGTCTAGGTCGAGGCCGATAAAAGGGTGATATTGGTGACTTCGTAAAGGATCTCGAAATCTTTGCGGGATTGACGCTCGTAATCTTTATCTCAGAACGTTGTTGGAAGAGTTGAGATGAGGTTGCCGCCTTCGTCAGCCCCTAACTCTCCAACCAATCACATATTTAAGGTTACACCAAGACTCTCAAAACGGTCGTATATCGCTTCTCGCGAAAATTAAAGGATCTTTACTTAAAGTAGGCAGACATTAGTATGTTAAAACTGAATATAATTTTCTATAATGTAGTAAACTATGCTAAAGACCCTAGGTATTTTTCAGAGGTATTTTTCTGCCTCTAGAATTCCTTTTTTTTCTGTAATAAACTAATATACTGTCACGATTCGGCACTTAACTACCCTGTAGCTAAGTAACAAGTTATGTGTTTTATAGGCTGTGTAGAAGTATGCAGGCTATCACTAGGTTACAAGGCTTAGAAGTCTTACTCGTAATAACAACTGTATAATATAATAATAAGATTTAGTTACTATGTTTAATTAAGCACGAAACTCCTATCTAATAGGTAAAGACCTAGACTATATACTAAGTAGACCGCGAGGGTAGCTAGTCGACCCTTTCGTTCTAGTCGACTTAGTCGCCTATCGACCTAGTCGACCTATAGTTATATAACCTGCCTAATACTATAAAATCCCTGGATCGCTTACTAGCTCGTAATTAGTCTATTTCTCTATATTAGCCTAAGGTCTCCTAGAGATAACTATCTCTTAAGCCTATAGTCTTAGAGCTATACGTGATTTATCTCGTGATTATAACACTATCCCTCTTTCGTCCTAGCGTGCCCTTACGTATAAGTACGACCTAAGGAAATATCGACGTTAGGCTATCGGCCTTTCTTTCTTTTATTATAACTATAGATCGCTCCCGTAAATAACAAGAACGAGCTGCTTTAGGAAGTTATATCGAACGCCTAGGCGATATTATAGCTCCTTATACTCGCTATAAAAAATCGAGAGACGTTAAAGGAGTATCCCGACGTTACGTGGCTATTTCGGGTAAGGAGTTTAAGCGTTACGCGGAATACGCTCGTCAGGGTAAAACCTACGATTATCGTGAAAGAAATCGAATACCCTTACTTTCTGACTAGGCTTCCCTTGAACGGTAGAAGGAGCACCTCGAGTAACAGGAAGAGGCTGCTGCCGAGCAGGCCTAAGAGGCTATAGCCCGGGTTACTCGCTTACGGAAGCAGAAACGTTAGTTATTAGCTAGGGAAAAACGGATAGTGTTAGCTAGTCTTAACTCTTTAGACGAGTTAGACGAGTTAGAGGCTCAGGAAAAATAAACGCGAGAGAAACGTAAGTAGGAGGCGGAGGCAGCCCGTATCGCGGCCGCTCCCCCTCCTCCTATAGATCCCTTCGGTTTCGCCCTAGATCCTTCTTTCGATCCTTCCTTAGTTTTCCTATCTAGTAACCCTTTCTAGGCAGTTTAGGATTTTAGTAGTAGAACGTCTTAAGCTTCTTAGGGCAGCTAAGGTAAGACTTTAGTTCCTATATATTTTCTAAATATAGGTAATCTAACTATTTAATTAAGTATTTAATCTTTCCGTTTATATACTAATAGTCTAGGATTTCTTCGATATTATATACGGCTTCTTCTTAAGGGTTAATAGATTCTACTTTAGTAAACGGAGCTTTCGGAGCTCCTAGCGGTACTAGTTCTAGTAATAAAATATAGATAACCGGGTAGATTCTTATTATCTTTAGTAGTTTAAGTTCGTAATTTAAACGTCCTCTTACTTCCTTAATCTTAAATAGTCCTAATTTCTTATAGTCTAGTTTATCGCTTAGTCTTTTTATTTTAATATTTTTTCTTAGGAGGTAGACTTTATCCCCCCTCTTTAGCGTAGGCTCCTAACTACGTTTTTAGTTATAGTAGTATACGTTTCTCTCCGCTACGAACTTTAGTTCCTCTGATAGTTCCTTATATAATTCTACTATTTTATCTAATATTACTCTTATACTTTAATTTAACGTTTATTCTATTTCTAAATCTGGTTCTCTATATACTACGTATTCTCTTCTATATAGGGTAAAGAATAGTATCTTACTAGTAGCTTCCAAGACTGAACTATTATAAGCGAATTATACGAGTAGCAGGAACTATACCTAATTATCTTATTAGTAGTTAACGTATAACCGTAGGTATACTTTAATAACCTAGTTTATACGTTTAGTTCCTCTATTTATCTATAGGTAAAATATAGTAGATATCTTTCTCTTAACTCCGAGTATAGCTATTAGGCTTTTCTAGAACTTAGAGGTAAAGAGGCTATCTCTGTCTAATATAATCTCCTTTAGTAACCTATAATTTATTACTATATCGCGGTTAAAGGCGTAAGCTAAATCCTCGGCTATACTAGTTTTTATATATAGGCTTAAGGTAACGTATTTCGTTAGTCTGTATATACTAACTAGAATAGAGTCGTATTTAATATTTATTATTAGTTCTTTTAATTCTAGGAATCTAGAAATAAAATCCTATAATACCGACTTAAATAGAATATCCGGTATCGGTATCGTTCCTATTTATCTATAAGGAGTATATCGAGTAACTTTATTCCTTATATATATATCGTATTCTACGATTACTTTACTAACTAACTTCTTCAGGTCTAGGACGTAGTATAGTTATTTAATTCTAAAGGCAGTACGGCGTATCCTTTAATATCTATAAGCTAGTAGCTTATATTATTCCTTAATAATTTTAAGGGCTAGGTCCGTAGGAATCTATACTTTATAAGTATCTATATATTCCTATAAATCCTTCTTTATACGTAAGCTAATCTAATATCGTTTCTAAATTATCTCGTTATCTTTATTATTTAGAAACTCCTACTATACTTTACGTATTCTTTAGTAGTAAGATTCTTCTAAAGGATCGCTCCGAGAGTTCGCTAGGACTGATTTTACCCCTAGTACTAAGTCTCCGACTTAAACCTCTCTTAGTAAGTTAATTATCTTAGAACTTTTATCTTTAGTATACCTAGGTAATCGGCTTAATATATCGGCACGTAGGTTCGTTTGTTTGTTTGTTTGTTTATTCCTTTTAACGTCCTGTATAAGTCAAGGACTATCGTAGGACGGCCGGACTAGAGCTAGTCTCTAGTCCGAGCGGTTCGAAATCTAGTTAACGATATACAGCCTCTATATTCTAGGAGATGGTAGGAGTCTAGCTCCGTGATAAAAGGAAATAATAAAAGAAAAATAAAGGAAAGTAGTTAGTTTCTCGGCCTAGGCCTAGTCGGTTTCGTCCCCTGATCCTTCTTCTAGCTCCTCTTCCTCTCCTGGCTCCTCTCCCTCTTCCTCCCTTTCTAGTCTCTCTAGGTGCCACTTTCTAGACGCTATTCCCGTTTTAGCTAGAAAGCTAAGTAGTTTCTCGATTCCGGGCCTAGTATATAATAAGAGCGCTCTGGT